>JAYESA010000008.1:58009287-58286787 GCA_036927795.1 Iris macrosiphon
ACAAACACTTATCATGTGGAAAATAGGGTTTCACCTAGTTTACTCATGAACCCGACCTAAAACCCAAAAATCGAGTTTAACCAACACACATGGGATGAAATCAATCTACCTACGAATACCTAGGGTTAGGGTTTACGAAATTAGGGGAAAACCAATTGTTGGTCACCAAAACCTAATCAAAAAACCCTAAAATTCGAATTACACAGCAAGGGGTTCCCTAATGGCCAATACTCGACAGAAAAACAGAGATTACATGTATAAAATGGGGTTTTACCTGCAGGGAGATGGTTCCCTATGGAAGTTCTTCCTTCCCAAGTCTCCTTGACCCAAGTTCCCTGATTTCCTTGCTTTGGAGGAGGAGAAAATGGAAGCCCTAGGTTTTATCTCGAAAATGGGGTGGGGAATTGGTTTCTCTAGATGGAGGCTAGGGTTTCTCTTTTCTACATGAAGGATGGCTTTGTGAGAAGCTTCCTTTTATATATTAAGGCCCAGTTAGGGTTTCTAGTGTATAGCCTAGGTTAAACCCCCTGGCCCTCTCATGTAGAACCTAATAGACTCAGGTTAAGTTAGTCTAGGGTTTTGAGGGTTCCATCCTAATTTAAAATTCTAGGGTTTTGCTAGAATAGGTTTACCAATTAGGGTTTACTCATTAGGGTTTGACCTAATGGGTTCTAGGGCTTGACCTAAAACAATCATAAAATAAATAGTTTTAAAATCTCAGCAAATTAATTAAACACATAATTATCCAAAATAGTAAAATTACACAAATGCCCTTACCTGGAAAAGTGGTAGTGACAAGAACGAAGAAGGAGATGGAGAGTTCGAGAGGGAGAAGAGGGAAAGGTTGGGGGGGAGGGATTTTTCGTGAGGAGAGAAGGGGGGGCGAACCTATTAATTAGGTTTAAATTTGCATATTAATATGTAATTTTGTGGTTAGTATTTGTTTTAGTATTTTGATCTATAGAAAGGATTTAAAGAGACTAAAATAGGGTGAGAGGATGCTCTAAAATATTAAAATTAGATTTTATAAGATTTATTTTAGATTTAAATTGATATGCAACAAGATTGCATAGGGGTCTTTCCTAATTTGAAAATATTGTATTTATGGACCATTTAATTGATTTGTTCAAATTTTGTGGATATTTTTTATATGTGGGATGTGTTGTGGAGTAGAAAAAAGGTGTGGGGGTAGGGTACATGTCTCATTGGATTTGGTTTGAGAGTTCGAGTTGGATGTTTGGGCTTAGTTGGGTTCAACTAGCCAATTTAAGATAATTTTGCAATGCCAATGGTTGTCGATGTTTATCAATAATTTTTGGAACATGGGGGAGATCAAACTAATGCAACACCCATGTTCCAAGTGTAGTAGGTCCAGTCAAGATCAATAATATAAATTTGGTTGGAAGGAAAAAAAGGTCGTGCATTGCTCAAAATATTCAAGCCATGGCAAAGTGTCATATATATATATATAAAAGGATTTAGAAATTAATTCTTTAAATCTATTTAATTAAATAAAATAATAAAAATAATTATAAATTATCTAATTACCCATATTCTAAAATGAGGGGGCTTACACATACACATATATAATCATATACACATATCTATATAATCTACTCGAAGCTTTTAAGTAAATACTTAGAGTGTGAAATATAGAATACTGCTGATACTCCCCCAAGTGGAATGCCAAAACTTTCAATTCTCCATAATAACTATGTATACATCTCAAATTAAAGGAAATTGAACAAAATTCACACAAATTATCCAAAATGAATCATATATCGCAAACTATCACATCGTATCATGATACGGCCTATTCATATCAAATTATTGATACGTAGCTAGTCTCCTAACCCTGATCTAAGTCTAATTAGATCTAATTGGTCTCATGACACATACTTGATGCATCAATCTCAGAATTCTCCTGAAATAAGCATAAATTAAGATATAGAAATTATAATACAAGTCATATGAACCTAGTTCTTATTCCTATGGATAACCCTAAGCCAAGAAAGATTTTTTTAAGGGTCAAAAGCATGAATTAGAGTCTAGTTATGAAGAATTTAAAATTTACCAATTGGAAGATAGAATCCCACTAAATCACTCAAATAGACACAATTCGGATACGAGCTCCTTGTCAATTCCTCCCTCTCCAAGTGATCCTTGTAATCCAAGCTCATATGCTTCTTAATTGATAAAAATTGAAGAGAGAATGAGAGTGAATTGGGTGAATTTGGTGGAGGGATGAACTAATTTGGGGAAGAACTAAATTAGAGATCTAAAATTTGAAATAAATTAAAGAGAGAAGAGAGAGAGACCTCTCCCTCATATAGCTGGCCCCCTCTAGCCTCTTCTCCAAGTAATTTATATTGACAATAATACCCCCACTAGTTAGTTATGAGGTTTAGTTATGAGGGCTATATTAGGAAGCTTCTAATTCTTCATGAACTAATCTAATGTTCTTGATTAATTAAGAAAATGGTCTAATTGGGCCTAGTCCAATGTTGGGCTCAATGTATCATGACTAACTAATAGGTTTACTAATGACAAGTCCAAATAAATAGACTAGCCCACTATCTAATATATAAATAGCACAATACATAATAAATAATTAGTAGCACAATATATAAATATTAAATTATAAAATAATAAATATGCTAATGATAAAAATACTCTCGTCTAGAAATATAGTAGTGACAAGTCTACCCTTCTGAGAAAAAATTCATCCTTGAAATTTAATGAAGAACTAACATTACAACAAATAATCACAGCAAGAAAAAAAGAACAATACCTCTTGGCTCAAACAGTTAAGGGTATCGCTCACGCATCTCGGCTTTCATCTTCTAGGTAGACTCTCCCGGAGAGTGATGCCTCCACGCGACGCGTACCATAGGAATAGTCTGGTTTTGCAATACCTTCTTCCTGCGATCCAGAATCTTCACTGGCTGCTCTGGTTAGCTAAGAGTCAGACCCACCTCGATCTCTGAGTGATCCAATATGTGACTAGGATCTGCCACGAATCATCTCAACTGTGATACATGGAACACGTCATGCACTTCCTCCAATGCAGGAGACTAGTCTAGTTTGTAGGCTACTACATCGACCCTCGCAAGAACACCGAAGGGTCCAATTTACCATGGACTAAGTTTCCTACCTCCACCAAAGCGAATCGTGCCCCGTGTCAAAGAAATCTGTAAGAACACCAGATCGCCAACCTAGAATAAGATACAGCCTTAACAATCAACCTAAAATAAATTAATCACAAGCAAAACAAACAAAATCTATACCTCAAACTCCAAAGGTCTCCGACGGCTATCGACCCAATGTCAATGTCTGTCATGCGCCACCCGAAGTCTATATTTGATGAGCTTCACCTTCTCAGTTGCATCCACAATAATCTTTGTTCCCAACAAGGCCCTCTCACCAATATTATCCCAAGATAAAGGAGTACGACATCTCCATCCATATAAATCTTTAAATGGTGATATCTCGATACTGGCCTGATAGCTGTTGTTGTAAGCAAACTCTTCCAGGTGAACATGATCCTCCCAAGAGTCTCTGAAATCTAAAACACAAGTGCGAAGCATATCCTCGAGAGTCTGAATAGTCTTCTCTGACTGCCCGTCTGTCTGGGGGTGACATACGGTACTAAACTTGAGCTGGGTGCCCAAACTAGCCTACAAACACCTCTAGAAGTGGGATATGAAGCGACTATCCCGATCCAAGATTATGCTCACAAGAACTCCATGCAATCTGGCAATTCGTCGCATAAATGGACTTTAGGACGTAGTGGTGTGCTTCATATTTTGTATATTTCTTGTTCATGCTTTATTTATCTTGTATATTCTCTCTATTTACTGTTATATAGTCTTTATCATTTATTTCAAACTGCTGTCAGTGGTGTGCTTCATTCGTATCCTGGTTGAACATATTTTTTAGATAATTTAGATGACTGGTATCCTACACACTATGGACTTTAGGACGTAGTGGGTGTAGAGTTAGAAATGGTGGTTCAGGAGGAGCCAATACCGGGGGATGATCAGCTAGTTACAGATGTTTAGACTTTTGTATTGGTTATGTCTTAGTTTAGATATTTTAACATGTATTATATTTGAGACTATTGTGCTAGACTATTAGACTTGATTATGAGTTGTATTATGACTTGTAATTCTATTTTTTCGATTCCATATCGTGCTACATCTTCCTCTAATTTTATTATGATTGAGTATTGTTTATTATTTGTCCTCCATTTGGAGTTAAAATATCTTGACAAGTACATATATATTGTGTGAGATATTTAGATAGTATTGTTGACCTAGACAACGTTCTACCGCCGATGCTGTGGCATAGGCTGGATGTACCCACGTTCCCATACCCTTATGTCGGGTGCGGCCGTAACACGTTTTTATGGTGGCCCATGCAGGTCAAGGTAGTAGTACTCAGACTTAAAGTATTACTACAAACCTGCTATAGGATATAGGATATAGGATGAGAGGATACTAAATCACAACTAGGAATTTTTGTAATCTATTTTATTTATTATCATTACTATTCTGAATAAATTATTTTCTTTGAAATATTAATGTCCTTCCTTGATGTTATCGTATCTTGTGCAATATTGATCCCTTCGTTTTGAATCTGTCTTCAGGATGCCACCGAAGACCCGATCACAGCGCTCTGGCATAGTTTCATCGAGGTCGGCTACTTCACCCTCTCCGAGAAGGGCAGTTACTTCTCTACCTTCTCCAGCTTAAAGGGTTGCGTACCAGTTTAGGTAGGTACTTCAACAGCTTTTGGAGGTGCTTCACCACCAGTTCTGAGGGCTGTTCCAACAGTCACGAAGGACCTTCCACCCTCACCACCCATGTCAGCAGATGGGACACAGATATTTTCCATATTCTAGGAGTTGATGGAAGCACAACAAATGTCACATCCTAGAACCGGAATACAAAGACGAACATAGCCAGCTATCCCGTACAAGGTACTATACGTCGTACGGCGATCATAGCTGTATAAGACAAGGGAGTGCATGCTACAATTAATTCTCCTATAGTCAATGTAAACCCCCTCAACTAATTTAGGATCATTTTAATTTAGATTGAGAGACTAGGATTTATTTGAATACAATTAGGATTAATATACAACAATTATGTGACTTAATATACCTTACCGTTGCTTCGATGTTTGGAGTGCTACACTAGTAGTTACCTTCAAACAAATTTTATACACACCTCCTAGACTTGCCAGACTACCCACCTGACCCTTGTGTAACTCCTAAACACTCGATATTGTGCTTTATTTGAGCTGCGCAATATTCGTTACAAACATCTGCGTATAATTCCAATAAACCTTATTTCTCTAAATTTTCTATTCCTATTTGAATTTGAGGCACAACCTCAACCCAATTCCCTATAACCCAAATTAGGGTATTAACCCATTCTGAACCTGCTACGCCCATGACTCTTGTGTCCCATCCAAATTTAATCCAATGCATTTTTAATTAACAAAAGAACGCCAGGTGCATTGTTTAATTAAATAAAATTTAAGGCCAAACTTACCCCAAAGCAAGACCTAACCAAGCCCATGTACACCCTTTCATGTGGACCAGCCCCCACCCCAAAGAGTCCAGGCCGGTCCAAACTTCGAGGTCAGCCCATAATTCCCTCTCCTATAAATATACATCTTTCTTTATATGAAACCCTAGAATTATAATCACCCCCACCACCTCAACCCTAGCCGAAGACCCCTACCCGACTTTCCCAACACCACCACCACCTCAGGCCGCCACCACCACAGCCTCTTTCGCCGCCTACCCCCGTTGTCCATGCCGGACCACCTGCATCCAACCACCTACACCGATCGCCTCCACCCTCACCATCATCAACGTGCCATCACCATCCCTGTCACCAGCATCAACTCCATCCAACCCGACCCCAACTGCCCCAGTCGCCTGACCACCGCCAACCACCCCATGCCACCCTGGCCACCGCCTTCCCCACGACTAGGGCCGCCTTCCCCACGACCCTGACCACCTTCCCCCACCGCCAAACTGCCGCTGCCAGGCTGCTACTGCTGCTGCTGTACCTGCTGCAGTTACTGCCGCTGCTGCCTTGACTGCCGCACGACGACCGGAGCTCCGCCACCGTTGAAGGAAAGCCGTCGACGAGCAGACCCCCTCGTTCAGCCAACTAGGTACTCGTTCTCTAGTTTCTCTTCTTCATTGTACCGTTGCTTAGTTGGATCATCAAGTCGTCGTGTCGTGTGTCGTAGACTTGGTCACAACCTAATTAATGTTAAACCACATATATATGTGTGTGTGTGTGTGTGTGCTTAATTAAGATTAGATGGTAATTAATAAAATAATAATTACCCTAATAATATGACGTATTATAAGGACTTGTAATTCATCTAAAAATCTAGACATTAACCAAGTACACTTAACATGGGAAATAAATACATATATTCGTACAAAACATAAATAGTTTCGTAACCCATAACTTTAGTAATTTATTGTCGTGAGGAACACGGTAACTGAGGACAAAACACGTGTGCATCTTAACTACATGCACACGCGACTCTGTAGTCGGCCAGCCGTGATCTTGCGTCAGTACCTAAGAGCAGCGACGTAGTTTTGTGTATGTATTGCTTTAGTGTCTGATGACAGTATTTGCTATATTATATTGTGTGTTTAGGGTCATTGGACCAGCCAGGAGATACTGCAGGAGCTGGCTATTGGCATTCACAGCTTGAGGACCCACAAAAGATACCTTATCATATTTACTGTTTAAATTAAATGATGTATATGTTGTATGATATCTTATTGCTTTATTTTATATGACTGTGCGCGTCCGAGATTGACTCGGGTGCAGTCGACGGATGCGTCGATGAGTAGGGTACTTGACCTAGTCATTTGCAGACCCACCCCATTGGGAGGATACTCTAATATCTTCCGAGACCTAACACTCTTACACGTTTCACAGTGACAAATTTATATTGGGATGCGGGTTTACGTACTCGACTAGCTATCGGTACGTGTGATATACATCATGGTCTAGTACGTAATTCAGGATTTTATATTAGTAGAGACTTGGCATATAGCTGCGTGGTATGCACGTCGTGTATTCGACTTGTATATCTACATTGGGCGGGGAGGACAACTAGTAGGCGTATGGGATACACATATTAGATTCTGTAGTATCCGGAGGAGCCACAGATCCAATGACTTCCTTTATTACAGATATCTCGCTCTTCGGAGTGATACGGACGTATATATATTGCAGATACCTCATTCTTCTGAATAATGGACGTTACAGATACCACGCTCTTCAGAGTGTCGGACGTTATGCCTACGCCTACCCATACGTACCAAAGTTGTTCTCATATTGCATTCACTTAGATAGTTAGCACACCCTCTATTGTATTTATTTTATTCAATATTTATACATATGGCATGCTTATATGTATCTTGTTATGTCCCTCTGAGGACCTGGTACCTTTCCAGATTTGGACGAGACATATTACCCCACAGTATATGGCCCAGGACAGGAGACTAGGTACGCTACCACGGAGGAGCTAGAGGTACTACCGTCAGAGTTTTCGTGATCAATTGGTAGGCTTTTTGCCTAGGATTGGGTGCATCATTATCTAGTCAGCCGATGCCCTAGTCATTACTCTTTTATCTGTCATTCGGTACTTTTATTGTGTCATAGTAGTGGGTTTGTCCCCACCAGACATTCTTGGTTGTACTATGATATTTTGAGACTGGCATTTATCTTCCAGTATTTATTTTAGTACTTTCTTGCTGTTTATATTGTGGATGAGATTAGATTACCTGTTGTTGATTAATATTGGACTTGTAAGTATTTAGGACAGCGTAGCACTCTTCGTTAGGATCCATTAAATTGGGTTATCCTCGGAGACGTGTCAGCTGGCTATTGCCACATGGCCTGGTCCCGTATACTTTTGGGACTGGGGCGTGACATGGTTTTAGTGGTGGCCCATGCAGGTTGACTTTATCGCTTATGGTATGGTAACATGCCCAGTGAGCCTGCAATAGGATAAAAAATTACTAGGTCTCATCCACTTTGATTACATCTTTGAAACTTTCTTAGTATTGATTCTAAATATCTGTGTCCTGTTGGCTTGATTCTGTACTCTTTTTAATGAAGTCCTATCTCTTGCAGCAAGATAAACTTGCGCAGTGGACAAGGAGCACCCAGTGCCGTGGTGCCAACCGACGCCACCCAAAAAGAGAAGGTACCCCAAGGACTACCTGGAGGACAACCACCATTACAGGCCCCGCTGATACATTGGCGCGAGACTTCTCAGGGCGATCCTACACAGCAATACGAGGGACAGACTTTTCAGACGATCCCCACACAGCATTTTGAGGGCCAGACTTCGGGGGCTACGCCGATGCCGTAAACCGAGAGGCCGACATCTAAGGAGACACCTACCGCACAGCCAGAGGTTCCATTACCACCACCTCCACCTTATCCACCCCAGATGTCATAATTAGATGGACAGCCACAGATGCTTCAGTTCTTTCAGGCTATGATGCAGGTACAGTGGCATCATACCGAGATGTTGAGACAGAGTTTGTTGGCAGTACTAGAGAGGATACCTGTCTCAGCACCCGCACCAGCACCCCCACCAGCTCAGACAAGTGGTACTATACGATGGTTTCGACATATGGGACCAGATACTTTTTCGGGCAATGAGACTGTAGAGAAGATCTCCGATTGGGTCGCCAACACGGAGATGTTACTAGAGGCTTCGCAGCTACATCCAGACCTTTGGATGACCGTAGTAAGGGCCCAACTGAAAGGCAATGCCCATTATTTGTGGGATTCTATTGAGCACAGTGTAGGCAAGACCTAGACATGGGAGCAGTTCTTAGAGTACTTCAATGCAAAGTATTTTCCGGCTATAGTCAGAAATGCCCTATACTCCCAGTTCCTACATCTAGAATAAGGGAATATGACTGTAGACGCATACGACATGGAGTTTCACAGCCTTAGCAGATTTGGTGCCGTCCTGATACCCAATGACCTAGAGAAGGCTCAGAGATTCCATCACGGCCTTATTTTTGAGCTACAGAGGTATACCACCATACAGGCGAGGATTTCTTATAAGGAGGTTCTTTCAGAGGTGAGAATCCAGGAGGCCATCAGCAAATGAGCAAGATGTTCTAGCACGACCACACCAGCCAAAGCCCAGCCCAGAGTAGGAGGACCGATTCGTCATCCCGTAGCACAGACACCGCAGAGGGCAGCACCATACCTACAACAGGAGCTTTCGACTTATCACCATTGTGACAAGAAGGGCCACATCATTAGAGATTGTCGAAAGAAGCTTGGATTATGCATGATATGTGGAGTGAGTCAGCACCTTGCCCGAGACTGCCCACAGTGCAGAGGCATAGCACCACAGACAGGACCGAGGCTAGTAGCACCAGCCCCGAGGATACTACTCCCGCCAGGAGGTCAACATCCACCAGCACCCAGAGGATTTCAGAGGGGACCACCCTGGGCCCTACAGGAGGCACAGTTTGATCGAGCCCGATAGCAGACCGGAGGACAGAGGCACGGACAAGCCTTTACACTAGCAGCTACTGAAGAGAAAACAGAAGGGGAAGCTATCACAGGTACAATTTTAGTTGCATCATTACCTACGACTGCATTATTTGATTTGGAGCTACACTATCGTTCATATCTAGTCGATTCGTAGCAATGCATAGAGTAGCTACTTCCCCCTTACCTAGTGTCACGACCCGCACCCGAAAATCGGGCATGAGCCGTGGGTACGTCTAGCCTACGCCGCAAAATCGGCGGTAGAACGCTGTAAAGGTCCGTTCTAGGTCAACCATATCTATCTATATCTCACTGAAAAATCCGGCATGACCTCTCCAAAAGGAGGGCAAAACCACGCAATATATATATGTGAATAAAATCCTCTCCAACAGGAGGGCAACCACGCAATATATATATATGACAATAATCTCAATCACAAAACTAGAGGAAGAATATAAGCACGATATGATATAAACAAAGAAAACCAGAACCAAGAGAGCAAGACAATCCAAAATGATACAGTCCAAGTCTAAAAGCTACAACATCTCACAGAAGCACAAAAGAATAAGTACAGTCATCCAAAATACAAACCACAAGGAAAACCCAGGAAACCCACCTAGCTAACTAGGGTGCTATCGGCGTCTCCTCGGCGCACTCCTCCTCGGGGTCACAACAGTCGTCAATACCAGGCCCGTAGAATGTAGGGCAAAAGTCCTCAGGATCCTCTGGAAAAAAAATATGCCCAGTCAGGACTGGAGCGAAGTACATAACTCTGAAAGCAACTCCAAATACATGGTAAGGTGTATATGACGAGCAATAGAAAAGTAATCAAGATGCACAGGAAATAAATATATGCTGGAGCACAATAAGTAGCTGCAATGTAAACTGGAGAACAATACAAGTAGTAGAAAAGTAACTGCAGGTGAGAAACATGAATACTAGCTAAGTGCCTTGAGCACAAGTTCGTTATATGATCGGCTTAGGTTGCACATGAAGAACACTATGATAACTCCGTTATGCGTGAGTTGCATAACCGACATACACATGAATACTGTTTGGCTTTGATCATATAACCAACTCACTACTCCCCTCCCCCACTAATACCATTGGATCCAACCACAACATGCTACGTACATGATAATAGCTCGCGCACACGAAGGCGAGAGCACAAGAAGCACATGATAGCACATGATAATCAATACCCGAAGCACTTGATGAAATACACGTGATAGAGTACCCGCTGAACACGGTAAGGGGGATAGCACCTCATGACGGGATCCACTAGTACCAGCTCGTGTAATAAAGTGTCAGAATCAAGTATTACAGTTCTAGAACAGGTGATATAAACGCTATCATGAAATAGAAACTATCAGAGGTAGGTACTCGCCTAATGTCCTGAGCAACTGATGAGGATCGAGGTCCGGACCGGTGACGCAAGGACCTAATGCGAAAAGCAAGGATTAAATAGGGTTTTAAGCATTTAAACTAATATAAAATAATTAAAAACAGGCTTCTAGGGCTATTCTAGGTCGAACGGGTCAAACCGGTGAAAATCGGGTCAAAAAGTCAACCCGGGGTCCAAAAAGTCAACTCTAGGTCAAAACTAGGTCAAATGTTGACTTTTACAGTCAACGGGGACAATTATGGTCAAAGCTAGGTCAAACTAGGGTGCCGCTGAAATTCTAGGTCAAACCGAGCTCATTAAGCTACTAAACTCACAAACTCGCCTAATCGAGATACCGGGATACCCTCGGTATCCGATACCTCGCCCTAGGCCACGCACCCCGCCTAAACCCGCTAAAACCTATGCTAGCACGCGTAATTATATATATATAAACATATAAAAATCACTCCAAAGCATTTCCTAGGCTAATGCTCAAATACCCCGCTCGAAACTCAATACCTTGAATATCTCAAGGTATCGAGATACCTCGGTATCTCAAGGTATTGAGGTTTCGCCCTAAGGCCCTCTAACTAGCTATCTAGCTATTAATTATGCACCTAGTTATTAATCTAGGCTAGATAATATAGATATCTACTATATTTATATATATCTAAGTATGTATATACCTATGTATATAGATATCCACACACATTTACCCGATTACCCATTATCTTACCTATACACCTATATATGTATATAACTTAGGCATATAGATATTTATATCTCTTAGATAGGTATATCTAAGAATCTAGTTATCTACCTATCTAGTATCTATTTATCTATCTAAATACCTAGCTATCTATCTATCAATATCTATCTATCTATCTATCTATCTATCTAATTATCCATAACTTATCTTACCTATTTATCCAACTACCTATCTATCTCTCTAATCTAGCTAGCTATCCATCCCTCGCTACTCGCCTCGCCAACGCGCTGCTGCTGCTCCCTGGCATTGCTGCTGCTGCTGCTGTGCTTCGCATTGCTGCTGTACTGCTCTCAAAGCTGCTGCTGCAGCTGATGATGCTGCTGTGCTGCTGCTGCCCCTTGTTGCTGCTGCTGTGGGGGCAGCAGCTGCTGCTGTTGTTGCACAGTGGTGGCTGCCTCCCCCCCCCCCCATCTCACATACATACACACACACACATCCATATATATACATATATATATCACTATCTATATATATATATATATACATACATATATATCTATATATCTATAACTAGATATCTATATATATATACACTCATCTACACACTCTAACACACACACTAACACACTCACACACTAATACACACACACACTCACAACACTAACAACACACACACACATAAATATATATACATAGCTACATATATATATACACTTAATATATATATATATATATCTACACACACTCTCAACTATATATATATACATACACCTATATATATATATACACATACACACACACAAGCACACTTACACATATACATATATATATATACACATAGACATATACATATACAAGTACATAAATATAAATACACACATATATATATAAATATATATACATAAACACACATACATATATATAAATATATATATATAGACACATATCAATACAAACACAACCACGCACACAACACTCAAACCACACGCCCTACTCACGCCCAACGACCCCGACACTCACCAATACCCTAAAATATATAAAATATAGTCCAAAAACTCTAGCACACACTCCCCGATACTAACCCAACACGCGTACAAGCCCAAAACGAGGAAACCAAGTCGAAATGGCCGTTCGGTCATTTCGACGAACACGTGATGCGCGGCTCGGAAAACCTCCTGAAACGCACACCAAACGAACTCGAAATCGGCCCAAAATTTACCCACGCGCTCTACACGATGTCTAGATCCTAGAAAATGCGCTCCCGCGTCGATTCTAGGTCCATGGTGGAAACGCACACGCACTTAGAATCGGCGACGACGAAAAGCCCCAATTTTGCCCGAAATGCCCGTTTCTCCGCGACACGGCTTCTCGTGTCCAAACGGAGACACGCACTCACCCTCTAGACACCCGACAACGTCTACCTAGGTCCATCTAACCTAGGGCATCACCCAAAATTGGGCCAAATTCGGATTCCACCCGAATTCGACACAAAACCTAATGTCAAAGTCTCTAAACTCACCCAAACTAGTTCCAACTTCCTCCTACGGGTAGGGTTAGGATCTAGGAGGATTCTACAACACTAATTACACTACATAAAAATAATTAGGAAGGGGAAAGTTAGGTTTTACCTCTTGGGAGTTGGAATCCCAAGGCCAAAGTCTCCGATCTCCTAGAAATCACCTCCCTCAAGCTCCAAGCCACCAACTCAAGCTCTCACACAAGATCTAAGCTCCTCACACCTAGGTTAGAGAAAATGTAAGGTTAGGGTTAGCTTAAGGAAGAAGGAATGAAAGAAGAAAAAAGAAAAATGGAAGAGGGAACTCACCTTGGAGAAGAAGGAAGAAGGAAGAAGAAGTGGAGAAGAAGAAGAAGTGAAGAATATAAAGAGGGGGGGCTGTGCTTGCTGTGATCGGGTGGGGGCTGCTGTGTTCTCACAGAAATGGGTAGGTAGGGGCCGGCCATGGGTAATAAAGGGGGTTCCACTAAGTCCAAATGACCAAAATGCCCTCCCGTAACTCGGTTTTGGGTTTCGGGTCTCCAAATGCGCTCAAACTAGCTCCAAATCTCTCCAACTAACCTCCTAAAAATAAAATAATAAATCTAAGCCCCAAAATAATTCTCACAAGGGTATGGGCTGGGTCGGACATGGGTCCACTAGGGTCTGACATGGGTCCAGGCTAGCCAAAACCCTAAAACAATCAAAATAAAAATAAGACAAGCACTAATTAATTATAAATATAAATAATTAAATATAATACACTATTTATCAAATAAAAAAAAAATATACCCTATTTTCTAGAATTGGGTAGTGACAAGTCTACCCTCCTTAAAATAATTTCGTCCTCGAAATTAAAAGACGAAACTAGGACAGGAATGCAAAGAAAGAACCATACCTCAGGGCTCGAAGAGATAAGGGTATCGCTCGCGCATTTCATCCTCCCTCTCCCAGGTTGACTCTCCTGGAGAGTGATGCCTCCACGCGACGCGAACCAAGGGAATAGTCTGGTTCCTCAACACCTTCTCCCGTCGATCGAGAATCTCCACCGGCTGCTCTGGATAGCTAAGGGTGGGGCCCACCTCGATCTCCGAGTGATCCAGTACGTGACTGGGATCCGCCACGTACCGTCTCAACTGCGACACATGGAACACATCATGAACTCCCTCCAGCGTAGGCGACAACTCAAGCCTATACGCCACGTCGCCGACCCTCTCGAGGACACGGAAGGGTCCGACGAAACGTGGGCTAAGCTTCCCGCCTCCACCGAAGTGAATAGTGCCCCGCGTCGGAGAAATCCTCAGGAACACCAGATCTCCAACCTAGCACAAACAAGGTCTCTGCACTTAGTCTAAAACAAGCAATCACAAGCAAACACAAGAACAAAATCTAGATTCTAAGCTATACCTCGAACTCCAAAGGTCTCCGGTGGCTATCGGTCCAATGCCGCTGCCTGTCCTGCGCCATCCGAAGTCTATCTCTAATGAGCTTGACCTTCTCCGCTGCATCGACCACCATCTCCGGGCCAAGCAAGGCTCTCTCACCTACATCATCCCATGACAACGGAGTACGACACCTCCGTCCATACAACGCCTCGAAAGGTGACATCTCGATACTGGCTTGGTAGCTGTTGTTGTAAGCAAACTCTACCAAGTGCAAGTGATCCTCCCAAGAGCCTCTGAAATCCAAAATACAAGTCCGGAGCATGTCCTCAAGTGTCTGAATGGTCCTCTCTGACTGACTATCTGTCTACGGGTGATATGCACTACTAAACTTGAGCTGGGTGCCCAAGCTAGCCTGCAGACTCCTCCAGAAATGCGAAGTGAAGCGACTGTCCCGATCTGATACTATGCTCACTGGAACTCCATGCAGTCTGACTATCTGGCGCACATACATCTCTGCTAGTCTCTCTGTAGACGTACCCACTTTGAATGGTAGAAAGTGGGCCGATTTGGTCAACCTGTCCACGATGACCCAAATCGCATCTTTCCCGCCTGGAGAACGGGGAAGTCCAGAAACAAAATCCATGGTCACATGCTCCCATTTCTACTCCGAAATGGGTAACGGCTGGAGTAAACCTCCTGGCCTCTGCCTCTCCGCCTTCACCTGCTGGCACACTAAGCATCGGGATACGAAGCGCGCTACCTCCCGCTTCATCCCGTACCACCATACATGCTGTCTCAGATCTCTATACATCTTGTTGGCACCTGGATGCATAGAATACTGGGATCGATGTGCCTCCTGGAGAACCTCCTCGCGCAACGACCCACTCGGCACACACAACCTGGTACCGTGCCGCAAAGAACCATCATCAGCAATGGTGAAGTCGTCTGCAAAACCCATCTGAACCTGCTCCCTGATGCTCCTCAGGGACTCATCCTCAAACTGTGTAGCCCTGATCCGGTCTACCAACTCTGACTGAATCTGCAGTCCCCACATCTGTATCTCAACTCCAGGCACTATCACCTCAATGCCCAAGCTCTCTAGATCTGCCAAAAGATAACGATCTGTAGTCAGGCACATAGCCATCGGATACCTGCTCAATGCATCCGCAACTACGTTCGTCTTCCCTGGATGATACTGCAATGATATGTCGAAGTCTTTCATCAACTCCAACCATCTTCTCTGCCTCATATTCAGCTCTTTTTGGGTAAACACATACTTCAAGCTCTAGTGGTCTGTGAAGATCTCCACACGCTCTCCGTATAAATAGTGTTTCCACAACTTCAGAGCAAAAATGACCGCTGCCAACTCCAAATCGTGGGTAGGGTAGTTCTTCTCATGAGGGCGTAATTGCCTGGAAGCATAGGCAATCACCCTCCCATTCTGCTGTAACACACAACCCAGTCCCTTCCCTGATGCATCACTATAGATAGTGAATCCTCCAGAACCTGATGGCAACGTCAACACTGGAGCTGTCATCAACCTCCTCTTCAGCTCATCAAAGGCGATCTGGCACTCCTCTGACCAAACAAACTCCACGTCCTTCCGAGTCAGCCTGGACAACGGCTCTGCAATCCAGGAAAAATCCTGAACAAATCTCCTGTAGTAGCCTGCCAGTCCCAAGAAACTTCTGACCTCGGCTACTGAACTCGGAGCACTCCATGCCTCAACTGCCCTGATCTTTCTCGGATCCACCGAGATACCCTCTCCAGTCACTACATGACCAAGTAATTCAACCTTGTCAAGGAAGAACTCACACTTTGAAAGCTTTCCATAAAGCTCCTCCTTCCTGAGAGTCTCCAGCACTATCCTCAGATGCTCCTCGTGCTCCTCTGGGGTCTTCGAATACACCAAGATGTCATCTATAAATACCACCACAAACCTGTCCAGATGCTGATGGAACACCTTGTTCATCAGATTCATGAACACTACCGGGGCATTAGTCAACCCAAACGGCATCACCAAGAACTCATACTGTCCATATCTGGTCCGAAAAGCTGTCTTCAGAATATCCTCCTTCCTGACCTTCACCTGGTGGTAGCCTGTCCTCAGATCAATCCTGGAAAACACCCTCGCTCCGCTCAACTGGTCAAATAGATCATCAATACGCGGCAGCGGATACTTGTTCTTGATTGTGAGGTTATTCAGAGCCCTGTAGTCGATACACATCCGTATCGACCCATCCTTCTTCGACACAAAAAGTACCGGAGCACCCCACGGAGAAAAACTAGATCTGATAAATCCCTTGTCCTGAAGCTCATCCACCTGCTTCTTCAACTCTATCAGCTCACTGTTGCTGACTCTATAGACGTGCTGGGATATCGGCTCCGCGCCTAGCACCAAGTCTATAGAGAACTCCACGTCTCTGTCCGGAGGTAACCCTGGCAACTCCTCCGGAAAGACATCCATATACTCCTCTATCAGTGGATGTAGCGACCTCGGCTCTACCACCAGGGCTCCGCAGAAGACTCCCTCGGTCTGCTCCGCTGCTCCTCTGGCAAACTGAAACTCTGGCTCACCCGGCGGACTGAACAAAACTCTGCCTCCACGATAATCTATACTAGCACAATGCGTACTCAACCAATCCATCCCGAGTACAATATCGTAGCTCGGAAGTGGCATTACGAGTAGGCACACACTCAACTCCCGGCCTCCCAAGGTAACTCTCTGGTCTCTGCAAACATCACGAACTAGGATGATACCACCCCCGGTCGTGATCTTGCAGAGTCTAGCTAAAGGTTCAGCAACAAGATGGTGTCTAACAGCAAAAGATACAGACACAAAGCTGTGGGAAGCACCGGAATCAAATAAAGCAAGTGCTGGAATAGAATCAAGGAGAACACAGATCAAAAGAAGTCAATATAGTGCAAGAACGATATCATCAAAGAAGGACAGTAATATTACAAAAGAAAATAATTTCAGGAAAAATTAAGATAGCAAGAAAAATCAGGAGGGGTCCTAGTTGTGATTGAGTACACTCTCTCTCAGCCTATCTCCTATATCCTACTGCAGGTAACCTAAAAACTAGACCTGTATGGGCCACCACCAAAAACGTGTCATGACCCGCACCCGAAAATCGGGCATGAGCCGTGGGTACATCCAGCCTACGCCGCAGAATCGGCGGTAGAATGCTGTAAAGGTCCGTTCTAGGTCAACCATATCTATCTATATCTCACTGAAAAATTCGGCATGACCTCTCCAAAAGGAGGGCAAAACCACGCAATATATATATGTGAATAAAATCCTCTCCAACAGGAGGGCAACCACGCAATATATATATGACAATAATCTCAATCACAAAACTAGAGGAAGAATATAAGCACGATATGATATAAACAAAGAAAACCAGAACCAAGAGAGCAAGACAATCCAAAATGATACAGTCCAAGTCTAAAAGCTACAACATCTCACAGAAGCACAAAAGAATAAGTACAGTCATCCAAAATACAAACCACAAGGAAAACCCAGGAAACCCACCTAGCTAACTAGGGTGCTATCGGCGTCTCCTCGGCGCACTCCTCCTCGGGGTCACAACAGTCGTCAATACCAGGCCCGTAGAACGTAGGGCAAAAGTCCTCAGGATCCTCTGGAAAAAAAATATGCCCAGTCAGGACTGGAGCGAAGTACATAACTCTGAAAGCAACTCCAAATACATGGTAAGGTGTATATGACGAGCAATAGAAAAGTAATCAAGATGCACAGGAAATAAATATATGCTGGAGCATAATAAGTAGCTGCAATGTAAACTGGAGAACAATACAAGTAGTGAAAAAGTAACTGCAGGTGAGAAACATGAATACTAGCTAAGTGCCTTGAGCACAAGTTCGTTATATGATCGGCTTAGGTTGCACATGAAGAACACTACGATAACTCTGTTATGCGTGAGTTGCATAACCGACATACACATGAATACTGTTTGGCTTTGATCATATAACCAACTCACTACTCCCCTCCCCCACTAATACCATTGGATCCAACCACAACACGCTACGTACATGATAATAGCTCGCGCACACGAAGGCGAGAGCACAAGAAGCACATGATAGCACATGATAATCAATACCCGAAGCACATGATGAAATACACGTGATAGAGTACCCGCTGAACACGGTAAGGGGGATAGCACCTCATGACGGGATCCAATAGTACCAGCTCATGTAATAAAGTGTCAGAATCAAGTATTACAGTTCTAGAACAGGTGATATAAATGCTATCATGAAATGGAAACTATCAAAGGTAGGTACTCGCCTGATGTCCTGAGCAACTGATGAGGATCGAGGTCCGGACCGGTGACGCAAGGACCTAATACGAAAAGCAAGGATTAAACAGGGTTCTAAGCATTTAAACTGATATAAAATAATTAAAAACAGGCTTCTAGGGCTATTCTAGGTCGAACGGGTCAAACCGGTAAAAATCGGGTCAAAAAGTCAACCCGGGGTCCAAAAAGTCAACTCTAGGTCAAAACTAGGTCAAACATTGACTTTTACGGTCAACGGGGACAATTATGGTCAAAGCTAGGTCAAACTAGGGTGCCCCTGAAATTCTAGGTCAAACAGAGCTCATTAAGCTACTAAACTCACAAACTCGCCTAATCGAGATACCGGGATACCCTCGGTATCCGATACCTCGCCCTAGGCCACGCACCCCGCCTAAACCCACTAAAACCTATGCTAGCACGCGTAATTATATATATATAAACATATAAAAATCACTCCAAAGCATTTCCTAGGCTAATGCTCAAATACCCCGCTCGAAACTCAATACCTTGAATATCTCAAGGTATCGAGATACCTCGGTATCTCAAGGTATTGAGGTTTTGCCCTAAGGCCCTCTAACTAGCTATCTAGCTATTAATTATGCACCTAGTTATTAATCTAGGCTAGGTAATATAGATATCTACTATATTTATATATATCTAAGTATGTATATACCTATGTATATAGATATCCACACACATTTACCCGATTACCCATTATCTTACCTATACACCTATATATGTATATAACTTAGGCATATAGATATTTATATCTCTTAGATAGGTATATCTAAGAATCTAGTTATCTACCTATCTAGTATCTATCTATCTATCTAAATACCTAGCTATCTATCTATCAATATCTATCTATCTATCTATCTATCTATCTATCTATCTATCTAATTATCCATAACTTATCTTACCTATTTATCCAACTACCTATCTATCTCTCTAATCTAGCTAGCTATCCATCCCTCGCTACTCGCCTTGCCAACGCGCTGCTGCTGCTCCCTAGCATTGCTGCTGCTGCTGCTGTGCTTCGCATTGCTGCTGCTACTGCTCTCAAAGCTGCTGCTGCAGCTGATGATGCTGCTGTGCTGCTGCTGCCCCTTGTTGCTGCTGCTGTGGGGGCAGCAGCTGCTGCTGCTGTTGCACAGTGGTGGCTGCCTCCCCCCCCCCATCTTACATACACACACACACACACATCCATATATATACATATATATATCACTATCTATATATATATATACATACATATATATCTATATATCTATAACTAGATATCTATATATATATACACTCATCTACACACTCTAACACACACACTAACACACTCACACACTAATACACACACACACTCACAACACTAACAACACACACACACATAAATATATATACATAGCTACATATATATATACACTTAATATATATATATATATATATCTACACACACTCTCAACTATATATATATACATACACCTATATATATATATACACATACACACACACAAGCACACTTACACATATACATATATATATACACATAGACATATACATATACAAGTACATAAATATAAATACACACATATATATATAAATATATATACATAAACACACATACATATATATAAATATATATATATAGACACATATCAATACAAACACAACCACGCACACAACACTCAAACCACACGCCCTACTCACGCCCAACGACCCCGACACTCACCAATACCCTAAAATATATAAAATATAGCCCAAAAACTCTAGCACACACTCCCCGATACTAACCCAACAAGCGTACAAGCCCGAAACGAGGAAACCAAGTCGAAATGGCCGTTCGGTCATTTCGACGAACACGTGGTGCGCGGCTCGGAAAACCTCCTGAAACGCACACCAAACGAACTCGGAATCGGCCCAAAATTTACCCACGCACTCTACACGATGTCTAGATCCTAGAAAATGCGCTCCCGCGTCGATTCTAGGTCCGTGGTGAAAACGCACACGCACTTAGAATCGGCGACGACGAAAAGCCCCAATTTTGCCCGAAATGCCCATTTCTCCGCGACACGGCTTCCCGTGTCCAAACGGAGACACGCACTCACCCTCTAGACACCCGACAACGTCTATCTAGGTCCATCTAACCTAGGGCATCACCCAAAATTGGGCCAAATTCGGATTCCACCCGAATTCGACACAAAACCTAATGTCAAAGTCTCTAAACTCACCCAAACTAGTTCCAACTTCCTCCTACGGGTAGGGTTAGGATCTAGGAGGGTTCTACAACACTAATTATACTAAACAAAAATAATTAGGAAGGGGAAAGTTTGGTTTTACCTCTTGGGAGTTGGAATCCCAAGGCCAAAGTCTCCGATCTCCTAGAAATCACCTCCCTCAAGCTCTAAGCCACCAACTCTAGCTCTCACACTAGATCTAAGCTCCTCACACCTAGGTTAGAGAAAATGTAAGGTTAGGGTTAGCTTAAGGAAGAAGGAATGAAAGAAGAAAGAAGAAAAATGGAAGAGGGAACTCACCTTGGAGAAGAAGGAAGAAGGAAGAAGAAGTGGAGAAGAAGAAGAAGTGAAGAATATAAAGAGGGGGGGCTGTGCTTGCTGTGATCGGGTGGGGGCTGCTGTGTTCTCACAGAAATGGGTAGGTAAGGGCCGGCCATGGGTAATAAAGGGGGTTCCACTAAGTCCAAATGACCAAAATGCCCTCCTGTAACTCGGTTTTGGGTTTCGGGTCTCCAAATGCGCTCAAACTAGCTCCAAATCTCTCCAACTAACCTCCTAAAAATAAAATAATAAATCTAAGCCCCAAAATAATTCTCACAAGGGTGTGGGCTGGGTCGGACATGGGTCCACTAGGGTCTGACATGGGTCCAGGCTAGCCAAAACCCTAAAATAATCAAAATAAAAATAAGACAAGCACTAATTAATTATAAATATAAATAATTAAATACAATACACTATTTATCAAATATAAAAAAATATACCCTATTTTCTAGAATTGGGTAGTGACACCTAAGAGTTAGAAGATTCTTACAGGAGGAGGTATCGTGCCGGTTACCAGCACTATTAGAACGTGCTCGGTAGTCGTATGTGGTAGAGATATGAGAGTGCAATTCTTGGTATTACCCATGCCATACTTTGACGTTGTGCTAGGCATGGACTGGTTAAGCCAGTATAATGCCGTACTGGACTGCCGGAAGGGTAGCATCACTTTTAGACCGCCAGATCAACCGAAGTTCGAGTACATGCGAGGGACCGTCGAGCAAGGAGTAGGACAAACAGTTGGAGTTTACATGGCTATGGAGACAGCACCCCCACCGATAGTTACAAAATTCGAGGATGTTTTTTCAGAGGAATTGTCAGGCTTACCACTAAATAGAGACGTGAAGTTCACTATTGAGATAGTACTCAGAGCAGCACCGGTATCTTCCAATGTATACCGATTGGCGAAGAAGGAACTAGATGAGCTGAAGTTACAATTAGAGGAGTTGCAGAGCAAGGGATTTATCAGTCCTAGTGCATCATCCTGGGGAGCGCCAGTGTTGTTTGTACCTAAGAAGGATGGGACAGTATGTATGTGCATTGATTACAGAGCCCTTAATGCTTTGACTATCAAGAACAAGTACCCCCTGTCGCGAATTGATGATTTGTTTGACCAGCTGACAGGAGCTGTGGTGTTCACAAAGATTGAATTAAGTTTGGGTTATCATCAAGTAAAGGTGCAAAGAAAAGACATTCAAAAGACAGCATTCAGGACTCATATGGTCACTACGAGTTCTTAGTGATGCCTTTTGGACTGACAAATACGCCTGCTGTATTTATGAACTTGATGAACAGAGTATTCCATCAATACTTAGACCAGTTCATGGTAGTCTTCATCGATGACATCTTGGTGTATTCAAAGAGCCACGAGGAGCATAAAGAGCACTTGAGACTAGTATTGGAAACGCTGAAGAGAGAGAGGCTTTACGCCAAGCTAAGTAAGTGTGAGTTCCTCCTAGATCGTGTCGCTTTTCTTGGATACGTTATCTCAGGAGATGGTATTTTAGTAGATCCGACGAAGATTTCATCAGTAGAGACATGGCCAACCCCTACCAATATCTCAGAGGTGAGGAGTTTCCTAGGACTTGCCGGATATTACCGGAGGTTCGTAGAGAACTTCGCAAAGATCGCAGAACCGATGACCCGCTTGACCCGTAAGGAGCAGGAGTTCACTTGGACAGAGGAGTGTCAGAAGGCATTCGATGAGATGAAGAAGCGTCTGACTACGGCACCTATCTTGAACATACCTTCTGGACCCGGAGGATTTGTGATCTATAGCGATGCATCTGGGAAAGGATTATGATGTGTCTTGATGCAGCATGGAAAGGTTGTGGCCTATGCCTCTAGACAGTTAAGGACCCACAAGAAGAACTATCCTACTCACGACTTGGAGCTTGCCGCAGTGATCTTTGCTTTGAAGCTTTGGAGGCACTACCTATACGGAGAACAAGTGGAGATATTCACTGATCATAAGAGCCTAAAGTACGTCTACACTCAGAAGGACCTGAACCAGAGACAAAGACATTGGCTCGAGGTGATGACAGACTTTGAGATTGAGCTACAGTACCATCTGGGAAAGGCCAAAGTAGTAGCTGACGCATTGAGTAGAAGACCCATGGCATTTTTCTTGACTACCCAGCAACATCGGTTGAGAGATCTAGAGCAAATGGGTAAAGAAGTCGTTATGCCTAGAGTAGATGGACAGTTGTCAAGTTTTCAGTTGTAGTCGACATTAGTGGAGAGGATCAAGGATGCTTTACCAACAGATACCAGATTCCAGAGGCTTCGACAGAGGACAGAGGTCGGAATACAGACAGGATTGTGTATACACGAAGACGGGACTTTGAGATGTGGAGATCGTCTCTATGTTCCAAACGGAGAACTTCGTCAGGAGCTGATGTCAGAGGCACACAGTTCAACATACTCTATTCATCCAGGAGGCACAAAGATGTACAGAGACTTGAGGAAGTACTACTGGTGGCATGGAATAAAGAAAGAGATAGCCCACTTTATGGCAAAGTGCCTGGTGTGTCAGAAAGTCAAGGCTGAGCATCAGAGATCTACAGCATTACTTCAACCGCTCCTGATATCGGAGTAGAAATGGGAGCAGATCACTATGGACTTTGTTACAGGCTTTCCGAGGAGTCCTAGTGGTCGCAATACAGTATGGGTAATCATAGATAGAATCACCAAGTCCGTACACTTTTTACCCATCAGAGTTGGGCAATCTACAGAGGTCTTAGCAGATATGTATATGAGGAAGATTGTGCGACTGCATGGAGTGTCAGTTAGTATAGTGTCTAACAAGGATACGAGGTTTATATATTACTTTTGGCGGAGTATACAAGAAAGTCTCGGTACCCACCTGAAGTTTAGCACATCGTATCACCCGCAGACAGATGGCCAGTCCGAGCGCACCATTCAGACATTGGAAGATATGTTAAGAGTATGCAAGCTTGATTTCGGAGGATTATGGGAGGACCATTTATATTTGGTCAAATTTTCCTACAACAACAGCTATCAGGCGAGCATCTAGATGGCTCCCTATGAAGCATTGTATGGAAAGAAGTGTCGTTCCCCAGTATGTTGGAGCGATATAGGCGAGAGGCAGATTCTTGGGCCAGAGTTGGTTGTTCATACAGTAGAGAAGGTAAAGAAGATCCAAGGGCACCTACGAGCAGCACAGGACAGACAGAAGCATTGGGCAAATGCTCACTGACGACCCTTAGAGTTCCAGGTAGGAGATCATGTATTTCTAAAAATCTCACCTACTCGAGGGACTATCAGATTTGGAGGCAGAAGAAAGCTGAGTCCAAGGTACATCGGACCATTCGATGTGTTAGAACGCATCGGAGAGGTTGCTTACAGGTTAGCCTTACCACAGACCTTAGAAGGAGTACATGACGTCTTCCATGTATCTCAGCTAAGGAGGTAAATGTCATATCCGAGTCATGTGCTTGACCATTCAAAAATCACAGTCGGCCCAAGTTTATCATACCAAGAGGAGCCTGTTGAGATTCTGGACAGAAGCGAGAAGGTATTGCGAGGTCAGACTATTCTCCTAGTTCGTATCGTATAGAGGCATCATGCACCAGGCGAGTCAACCTGGGAATGCGAGAAGGATATTCGACAGCGTTATCCCCATCACTTCGAAGGCCTAGGTATGTAGTAGCATTTTAATTTTAGTCAGTAGTTCTTACCTTACGAATGTTTTAATTTCGTGGACAAAATGCTCTAAGTAGGGTAGATTGTAAACCCCCTCGACCAAATTAGGATCATTTTAATTTAGATTGAGAGACTAGGATTTATTTGAATACAATTAGGATTATTGTACAACAATTATGTGACTTAATACACCTTATCGTTGCTTCGATGTTTGGAGTATTACACTAGTAGTTACCTTCAAACAAATTTCATACACACCTCCTAGACTTGCCAGACTACCCACCTGGCCCTTGTGTAACTCCTAAACACTCGATATTGTGCTTTATTTGAGCTGCACAATATTCGTTACAAGCATCTGTGTAAAATTCCAATAAACCCCATTTCTCTAAATTGCCCATTCCTATTTGAATTTGAGGCACAACCTCAACCCAATTCCCTATGACCCAAATTAGGGTATTAACCCATTCTGAACCTGCTACGCCCATGACTCTTGTGTCCCACCCAAATTTAATCCCATATATTTTTAATTAACAAAAGAAAGCCAGGTGCATTATTTTAATTAAATAAAATTTGAGGCCAAACTCATCCCAAAGCAAGACCTAACCAAGCCTATGTACACCCTTTCATGAGGACCAGCCCCCACCCCAAAGAGTCCAGGCCGGCCCAAATTTCGAGGTCAGCCCATAATTCCCTCTTCTATAAATACACATTTTTTTATACATGAAACCCTAGAATTATAATCACCCCACCACCTCAACCCTAGCCGAACACCCCTACCTGACTTCCCCAACACCACCACCACCTCAGGCCACCACCACCACAGCCTCTTTTGCCGCCTACCACATTGTCTACGCCGGACCACCTGCAGCCAACCACCTACACCGACCGCCTCCACCCTCACCATCATCAACGTGCCATCACCATCCCTGTCACCAGCATCAACTCCATCTAACCCGACCCCGACTGCCCCAGTCGCCTGACCACCGCCAACCACCCCATGCCACCCTGACCACCGTCTTCCTTACGACCAGCGCCGCCTTCCCCACGACCCTGACCACCTTTCCCCACCACCAAACTGCCGCTGCCAGGCTGCTGCACCTGTTGTAGTTACTGCCGCTACTTCCTTGACTGCCGTACGACGACCGGAGCTCCGCCCCCGCCGGAGGAAAGCCGTCGACGAGCAGACCCCCTCGTTCAGCTAACTAGGTACTCGTTCTCTAGTTTCTCTTCTTCATTGTATCGTTGCTTAGTTGTATCATTAAGTCATCGTGTCGTGTGTCATAGAATTGGTCATAACCTAATTAATGTTGAACCACATATATATGTGTGTGTGTGTATACTTAATTAAGATTAGATGGTAATTAATAAAATAATAATTACCCTAATAATATGACGTGTTATAAGGACTTATAATTCACCTAAAAATCTAGACATTAACCAAGTACACTTAATATGGGAAATAAGGACATGTATTCGTACAAAACATAAATATTTTTGTAACCCATAACTTTAGTAATTTATTGTCGTGAGAAACACGATAACTGAGAACAGAACACGTGTGCATCTTAGCTACATGCACACGCGACTCTGTAGTCGGCCAGCCGTGATCTTGCGTTAGTACCTAAGAGCAATGACGTAGTTTTGTGTATGTATTGCTTTAGTGTCTGATGACAGTATTTGCTATATTATATTATGTGTTTAGGGTCATTGGACCAGCCAGGAGATACTGTAGGAGCAGGATTTGGCATTCACAGCTTGAGGACCCAGGCAAGATACCTTGCCATATTTACTGCTTAAATTAAATGATGCATATGTTGTATAATATCGTGTTGCTTTATTTTATATGATTGTGCGCGTCCGAGATTGACTCGGGTACAATCGATGGATGCGTCGATGAGTAGGGTACTTGACCTAGTCATTAGTAGACCCACCCCATTAGGAGGATACTCTGATATCTTCCGAGACCTGACACTCTTACACGTTTCACAGTGACAAATTCATATTGGGATACGGGTTTGCGTACTCGACTAGCTATCGGTACGTGTGACATGCATCATGGTTTAGTACATAATTCAGGATTTTATATTAGTAGAGACTTGGCATATAGCTGCGTGGTATGCACGTCGTGTATTTGACTTGTATATCTATATTGGATGGAGAGGACAACTAGTAGGCGTATAGGATACACACATTGGATTCCGTAGTATCCGGAGGAGCCACGGATCTAATGACTTCCTTTATTGCAGATACCGCGCTTTTCGGAGTGATATAGACGTATATATATTGCAGATACCTTATTCTTCGGAATGATGGATGTTACATATACCACGCTCTTCGGAGTATTGGACGTTATGCACCTACCATACGTACCAAAGTTGTTCTCATATTAAATTCACTTAGATGGTTAGCACACCCTCTATTGTATTTATTTTATTCAGTATTTATACATATGACATGCTTCTATGTATCTTGTTACGTCCCTCAGAGGACCTGGTACCTTTCTAAATTTGGACGAGGTATATCGCCCCACAGTGTACGGCCCAGGACAGAAGACTAGGTACGCTACCGCGGAGGAGCTAGAGGTGCTACCGTTAGAGTTTTCGTGATTAGTTGGTAGGCTTTCTGCCTAGGATTGGGTGCATCATTATCTAGTCAGCCGATGCCTTAGTCATTACTCTTTTATCTGTCATTCAGTACTTTTATTTTGTCATAGTAGTGGGTTTGTCCCCACCAGACATTCTTGGTTGTACTATAATATTTTTAGACTGGCGTTTATCTTCCAGTATTTATTTTAATACTTTCTTGTTGTTTATATTGTGGAAGAGATTAGATTACCTGTTGTTGAATGATATTGGACTTATTAGTATTTAGGACAACGTAGCACTCTTCATTAGGATCCATTAAATTGGGTTATCCTCGGAGTCGTGTCAGCTAGCTATTGCCATGTGGCCTGGTCCCGTGTACTTTTAGGACTGGGCGTGACAGTCAAGAACTTCTATGTCTCAATCATTCAAACAAGAAATAGTAAGCATAGAGCATATGTGATAAAGCAATAAGGCATCCCAAATGCTTTCTCAAAATATTCTGGAGTCTAGTTATGCAAAAATAAGAAGTTGGAAGAGTAACAAAAGTACATAACAGTGATCGGCTGCAGTCTGATTTAATACAATCCTATAAGAAAACTAATGTCCAAACGAGCCAAACTAATGTCCAAATGAGCCGGCTAACATGTGTCGGTGGCTAAATGCAACAAACAGGGAAGAAGAAAACCTACTCGCTATCCACTGCGACCATGTTCCTGGTACGAGCCATCAGTAGGGGGAAGGTACGCTGGATCCTCGGGTGCTGGCTCAAAATCTGGCCATGCAAAACGAGTATGGTTAGACCCCAAATAGGAAGTACCACAAAGGGATCAAGAAATGGAGAAACAAAAACCGAAGAAAAATATATAATAATACATAGGTTCAGTGTCGTAACTTAGGTCCATAGCATATCCTAGCGCAAAGGCCCAACCCTACAACCAAACAAGGACAAGGGTTGAACCATCATACTATGATAGTCTACTTCCTTAGGTTACTAGCTGAATAATACAATCACAACCAAGACCTTCCTAAATCGGCCAATCATTTGTATGGCTTGCTATTTTTGTGAGTCTGAGGTTATCTCAGAAATAATGCATAATAAGTATCCTCAGATCACGCCAGTGCCGAACATGATCTAACTGAACCAAATAAATAAAATAAGCACTTGCAGGATGCACCAGTCCCCCGTAAGGCCACTGCGCTAAAATACGGTATTAGCGGTTTCAATGTTCCTATAGTGAAACAGTGGCTCGGCATAATAATAGTCAGATACTGCAATCCACTAAGACAGATAATATACAGTATCTATGGTTGCCAGCCCACAACGCACTTAGAATGAATCTATGTGGAAAGGTTCGTTGGCATGATCTTGGGATACCTTTTCCTCCAATGTTACTACCACTTTTAGTTACCTAATTAGCCCTATATTGTGTTTGAAATCTCAATGCGTGGTCACATAAAATCCCTTAAGATGTCGTACAAAGTACGGGCACACTAGATACGAATCCATGGAAGTCAAATATGTATTCACCCGAGCGTGTATGCAATATTCGGACAATCAATATCCTAGCCACACTTTGGTAGTTGACTCGCTTATCATGCCCATACTAGGGAAACAATATATATATATATATATATATATATATATATATATATATATATATATATATATATATATATATTTAATATCATGTGTTCAGGAATTTGGAGACATTCTCGATGCACAACCCAAATATAATCACTTAACACGTAACATGATATGTCGTACCTCAGTGCATATTAAATCATGAATAATTATCAGGCAATAGTGGTATCAGCACAGATACAGTATTCGAGTCCAATTACCAATTATACATTTGGGTCAAATGAATCAAGAAGACATTCAATCAAAACAAGCAAGGCATGGGTCTTTAGGCCGCATGGGAAGTCAGGCCGCATGACAATCCTGGCCCATATGAAGTTAGGCCGCATAAAAAAGTTAGGCCACATGGAAATCTTGGCCGCATACTCAGGTCTACTCCTTGGGACAAGTGTTGAAATAATATTCAATAAATGAAGTGTCAGTAATGTGACATAAAGTGACTGATGTGACAAGCCATAAAGTGTGTCAGTAAGAAAAGATAAAACCATAGAAAAAAGTATGAATGGTTCAGCGCCATGTGTCCAAGAAAAAATAGTGGTTGCATGCTCTCTAGTGCCGCATAAGTGTCGGTGCCGCATATGAGTCGATGCCGCATGGAGGTCTTTTGAACTTAGCAAATTTTTCATTCGTTTAGCGAGTGGAAACACAAAGTATTCAAGGACACTTGCGTAATTCAGCAATCTTACGTCCAACAAAATGGACACATGTTGTCAGTATGCGGCAAGAGTTTCAGGCCGTATAACCCTCTCAGGCTGCATGTCACTCTCAGCCGCATAGCTCACTGGCGCATGCGAACTTCGTCTTCTCCAATAGCAGGTTCGGCTATGGCAAAAAAGTTCCAAAAAAACTGAAATCTTGTTTTGTCCATAAAATTCTTATTTTATGTCCAAATCGGATGAACCAAAAGCCAAAATGCTCTAAATTGAAAGCTCTAACATGTAAGAAAAATTGGTTTTCAAAAACACAAGTTTAATAAATCAAAACCAAGAAAAACTTATGAAATCCATAAAATCCTAAGTTAGAAATATAGATTTACACTAATCCATTCATCAAAACAGAAAACTCCAAGAACTAAAAGTACTTAGAAACACATAATAAACATAATAAAACAATAATACAGAAGTTTTCTCTATTTCTCATATAAGATGTACTTGTTTATGAAAATGGGGAGAGAAAACTAAGAAAGATGAAGAAATAAACAAGTGAAGAGAGAGAGAGAGAGAAATATTGGGTTATATATGGTAGGGTTGAGGGTTGAACCAAAGGTTCTCATGATTTGGACTAACCCACAAAATAAATAATGAACCAGGTTAAACCAAAGAATGGTTCTAGTCTTCATGCACATGCAACCATGCTAAAATAAAATGCGTTCCAAATACGTATATCGGGAACGGGGAGTAATAGCAGAGGCAGACAGATATTCTACGCCAGGGCATCGAGAGTGATCACCAGTTAGCACTAGCAGTTGTGGAGAAGGTAGCGGTTGTCCAGCCGCAGATCGTACCGCCTCATCCCGCCCCGTACCAGCCGAGGCCAGGTAACATCATTAATTTTAAAAGGATGGGGCCCAAGGACTTCATGGGCACAGAGGGGATCTTATACGCCTACGATTGGATCGAGGACATAAAGAGGGCCCTGAGGCTGGAACGGATTCCAGAGAGCCTACAAGTGGAGGCAGCGGGCAGCCAGATGTTCGATATTGCTGTGATATGGTTCGGTACGGACCCGAGGATCCGGCGCCAGGATTGACTTGGGGAGTTTTTAAAGATCTTTTCAAGGAGAAGTTCTTTTTCTGACATGGCTCTGAGTGCCCTAGAGAGCCAGTTCCAGGACCTCGTCCAGGGGAACATGACGGTGGACGAGTACGCCACAGAGTTCGGTAGATTGGACAGATTTATAGAGGTGTAGAACCCCCTTACGAGAGCAAGGAAGTTCCCAAAGGGATTGATCAGAGAGGTCAATTCTCTTACCAGGGGTTATCGTACTGCAGCATTCGAGGATATGCTGATGGATGCTCAGAGGGCGGAGGATGACTTGGAGCTCAAGTCCAAGAGGGGCAGAGACGTATTCGGAGGAGCTAGCCGCAGTGCTGGTCAAGCTAAGCGACCCCATTTCCAGCAGCAACAGACTTTTTAACAGTTGCAAGCTCCAATTCAGGCACCAGTTCAGCAGATGCCACAGCAGCAGCATCAGAGATGGGCTCAACAGACTTCTACTTGTCACTTCTGTAAGAAGACAGGCCATATCTGGGAGGTATATAGGATAAGATTGGGGGTGTGCTTGTATTATGGTACAGAAGGACATCAGATAAGGGATTGTACCGTATCTCCTCGTCGTGTAGCTCAGAGAGAAGCCCCAATTCAGAGAGCACCAGTGAGGCCACATGGGGGTCAGTATAGAGGACCTCCATTGCAGACACAACAGCAGAGGTTCATATAGCATCAGCAGCAAAGAGGTGCATAAGAGGGACGAGCATTCGCCATGACGATCGAGGAGACCGAGCCAGTAGGATATGTTATATAAGGTTTAGTTCTTCTTGATTATATTCCAGCTTATGCTTTATTTGATTCTGGTGTTTCCCATTCTTTTGCATCTGTATCTTTTGTCCTTAAGCATCGTTTAGAGACTGAATTAATGGCTAGGACCTGCAAGATCACGATTGGGGGAGGCATTATCCTGGTCAGTGATGTTTGCAAGGATCGGATAGTTACACTAGGAGGCTGAAAGTTTAGTGTGTGCTTACTTGTAATGCCACTTCTAAACTACGATATTATACTCGAGATGGATTGGTTGAGTAGGCACCATGCTAGTATAGATTGTTGTGGAGGCAGGATGTTATTTAGACAACTAAGAGAGCCAGAGTTTGAGATTGCCAAAGGAGCAGCGAAGTAGAGTGAAGATGCCATCTGTGGAGCCATAGTGGAAGAGAAAGAGTTGCCACATCCATTGATAGCAGAGTTCGTAGATATTTTTTCGGAGGAGTTGTCGGGTTTACCTCCAGACCGAGATGTTAAGTTCTCTATAGATTTAGTGCCAGGCGTAGAGCCGATATCTCAGTACATCTATAAAGTCAACAACAACGAACTAGGAGAATTAAAGAAGCAGGTAGATGAGTTACAGGAGAAAGGCTTTATTCGATCCAGTTTATTACCGTAGGGTGCTCCGGTATTGTTTGTACTGAAGAAGGATGGGTCGGTACGGATGTGTATCGACTACATGGCTCTGAACAACCTCACTATCAAGAAAAAATATCCGCTACTGAGGATAGACGATCTCTTCGATCAGTTGAGTGGAGCCAAGGTATTTTCAAAGATAGACTTGAGGTCAGGCTACCACCAGGTGAAAGTGAAGAGGGAGGATATTCCGAAGACAGTTTTTTGGACTCGGTATGGCCAGTTTGAGTTTATGGTAATTCTGTTTGGGTTGACCAATGTCCGACGATGTTCATGAATCTGATGAACAAGGTGTTCCACAAGTACCTTCATAAGTTTGTGGTTGTATTCATTGATGATATTCTGGTATATTCGAAGACCCCAGAGGAGCATAAGGAGCACATGTCATGCCTCAGTCCCAAAATACCGAGGGACTGGATGTGCGATAATGGCCAGCAGCACGCACCGATGGACAACCCAATTTAATGGATCCATCAGGGCATGCTTAAGCTGTAGTCTAACAATGGATAGAACAAATATTACAAGTCACAGACTATTCTAATCTCATCCACAACAGATAATCACAGATTAAATGCCAGAATAATGCAAATAGAATAACTAACAAATCTCAATAAAGTGTCTTGGGGAATAATTCGAGAGTAGGTCTGATACATCAATACAAATAGACAGGAAATAAAGCAACTGGAAAATAGGAATAACTGAGTATATGAAGCCAGTACTCAGGAGAAGTCTTCGGGCACGATCTCGTTCTCAGGTTCTGGTACAGCTCCTGGAGGTGCTCCTGTACGGTATATCTCTGGATGGATCTCTTCGGCTATACCTGGGGACATAATCCGGATCCAGGTCCTCAGGGGACAGCAAGGTACAGATAATACAAGCCAGAATAAATGCAGTGCAGCAAATAATGAAATAAATAGGGTAAGTATGTAACAATCTAGGTAAAATACAAGTGAGAGCATCACGAGTACTCAGGCTGAGCCACTACAAGCTCTGTGTCGGGGAGCCGGTAGCAGTAATATCACTAATAGAGTGCCTAGCTCTGATATAGAGTCTGAGGCCTCACAATAAATATAACACTAATAGAGTGCCTAGCTCTGATATAGAGTCTGAGGCCTCACAATATATATATATATATATATATATATATATATATATATCAGCCTGTAGCCTGTGTGTCTCTCCCCACCCAATGAAATCACACGTCTCATGTCCATGACACGCAAGATCAATACTAATACAGCAAGTCATATAATATCTAAAAATATAATGTCTATGTCAATCCTGTATCCTACACAGAATCACCATGAATATCTCAGGAAAATTCTGTCTGCATGAATAGTGTCAAGTGTCCTGGGTTATGATGTACTTGATAAGACAAGTACGAGAATGTAAAGGGTCACGATATCCATGTCTAGATGACAATACACAAGGTCGCGTACGGTGTTGGCACCCGACTATGAATCGGTCGCTAAGTAAAGTCACACGGTCCTAGGTTAAGCATGAACCATAATATATATATATATATAAGCCAAGGAAATAAGTAACAAAGACTGCAAGTTTTGGCGAGGTACACTTGCCTGCGGTTTCGGCTCTAATTGTAGCTCTGGCAGCAGCAGAATTTGCAGGCAGTACTCCGGTTGCTGAAATAAACATCATCATCAGATTCAAAAAATTTCAATCAGCTAGAAATGCCTGCCCTTGAGTCCAATTTGGAGACAAGGGCAAAAATGACAATTTCGGGTCAAGGCGGGGTCCACATGTGGGCCCGCTTTGCACCAAAAAATGTGTCAGGGATAAAGGTCTCCAAATTCGCTAAACTTAGTGTCAACAGGTCAGGAACGATGATACGAACTCAACGGAACTTCCAAATTTTGATTTCGATGAGCCGATCACAAAATCGCCCGTCAAGTGGAGTCTGTGGGGCCCACGACACGCAATTTTGTCAACGTTCTCAGAATTGAACTAAACTTGGGTCCCAGAACCAGCGTATCGCTACGAGTCCGATGGCACAAGTTTTGTTTCGATCCGACGTGTATACACAAAGTTAGGACACGTTCCAGAACTGACGGATACGGGACGGTGTCCGCGTATACGCGTTGATTTCGGTGTGCACGCGCACCCGAATCGACTTCTACGAAATCCCACACGTCCGTATCGATGGCGCACACGTATCGGTGAAGACCGCACACGACCAAGTCGTCCCGTTTGGCGGGGCATACCCAGTTCCGGGGTGAATCGGGGAGTTATTTTTCCTGTTTTTGGATCGCGGTTCGCGATCGCCACAGGACGCGATGCACCGAGCGGGTTGCACGGGCACCGAGAGGGTCACGCAGGGTTCGCGATGCAACTGACAGAATCGAAAATAGAACTACGAGGAGAAAGATACAAGTACCTGAACAGGGCTCCTGGAAACCAAAATCCTTCGTGTCCGACTCGTGTCCGACTCATGTCCGACACGACGCAAGACTTAGGGTTAGGGTTTCGGGGTGCTGTCGGAGCTCCGGCGGCTCGGGGGCACTGCGGCCGGAGGTGGAGGCGGAGGGACGGCGCTGGCGATGCATCGGAGCGGGCGGGGGATGCCGGCGGTTGCCGGAGGTGGCGCAGCCGCTGCTGCGGGGTCGGGGTCTTCTCAGTCGGGTTCTGGGGACGGGCGGTTGGGCGGAGCTGGGCTCGGCTGAGGCAGGCGGGGATGGTGGCGAGGCGAGGAGGGCGGTGAGGCTAGGAGGGCGGTGGCCGGAGGCGGAGCCGGTGGTGGTTCGTGGTGGTGGCGGGGTAGGCTAAGGCAGGCCGGGGCTAGGGTTTATATAGGCAGTGTCGTGCCCCGATCCCGCAGGGGCCGATCCCGTAGGGCCTATCGTCCTCGCTTGGTCCCTACGGAACCATTTGTCCTTACTTGGTCCCTACGGAACCGTTCGTCCTCGCTTGGGCACGATGCCGTGCAAGCCTAAATTGTACTTGCACCAGGCAACATACCTGCACAAGACAAGTTAGACAAAATATACATATATAGGCACAGAGTAAAACGCAGAGAACCAAAGTAGAACACATTTGATAGCACACAAAATACTTTCTTTTATTGAATACTGAAGATTTGGATTACAAAGTGTTTGCTTGGCTGAGTTACAAAATATGCCTTAGAAGGCTTACAACTCTTTTCACATTCCCAAAACTAGCCACAACGCCCATTACATTATGCCCTTGTAGTAGGACCAAAATAGCAAAACATCTAGCAGAAGAGGAAGTAGCCCACTGGAGAGGTAAGCAGCGGAAGAAGCAGCACAAACACAATCCTAAGGAAGGGTGCGCACACGCTGATTCAGGTTCAGGATGCTCGCCAGACTCTCGCTCCCAGTACCTGGATATTTGCCCACAAACGTGGGTCAGTACTACCACATGTACTGGTGAGCGACCGTGGCCAAACTCACCTTAGAAATCCATACTAAGTAAGCATATGAAGCTAGCATTATTAAGTGATCGTTCTGGTTGTCTAGTTTCTTTTTAACAATTCATGCTAGGAAACATAGACAATATAAAGCAAGTGCATATGATATTTCTTACCCACGGCCGAGCGGTTATCCCTGCAGCAGACACACAAATTGGCCACAATTTGCATATGAATAACTTATGAATCAATAAGGCATCAAGTGTTAGGTATGCAAGAAGGTAAACCTAGCATGCGCCCTAACTATATGATGGTCCCCTCCACGGGATTAGTAGTTGGGACGTACAAGCCCAATCTCACTAATAGACGAGTCTCCGGTCTACCCAAGGACGTACAAGCCTCAGGTATCTAGATCTCTTCTGGCCGAACGATCCCCAGTGCCCCAGGGACGCCCGAGAGATAAACTTGTGCACAAGTTGTCCTGACCAAATGCATGAATGCAAGCCCTATCAGAAAAATATGCTATCATGCAACTGATGAACCAAGCACACAAGTCTATCTCTTTTTCTCTTTTCTTATTATTAAGCTCAAGTCCAGAGTTTTCTCGCCACAATACTCAATTCACAGCATACAAGGGATAGTTAAGCATTCCATAAGCAACTAGTAAGTTAGCAGTTCTATACTTGAAGCATGCAATACTTTCTTTCTCTTTTAGCTTATCTTTTTAGTGAGGCAGCATATTTATGTGAACTAGAGATTCTTTATTAGGCATGCAGACTTAAAGGATTCATCAAAGGGCCTAAGCCACTCACCTAATGAACCGAACGAGGGGATGGGGAAGCCTAAGCGATGTTCACTCTTTGGTTATGCGTCCTGAAAATGCAACAATACTTGGTTAGCATACTTCGATCTCTTTCCCTTACGATTTGAAAGAACGCGCAAGCGAGAAAGCAAAATCATGAAAACCAAGTCATCGAAAGCAACTCAAAACATAAAGCAACACAAAACCAAAAAGCAAAGCAACCAACGAAAACTCTTGGACTCATTTCAATAGAAGCCGTTCGATTAATTCGAAGGGTTCATTGCACTTCGTCCGTGTTGATTTGGCGGTAAGGTTTCCCCGAGACTCGATTCTCAACCGAGTCGAAGCAGCGTAGTATTTCTTAAGTAACCGTTCGGAGCGGGGCGTTACATACTACCCCACTGAGAAGAAGTTTCGTCCTCGAAACTTAAGAGATCAAGGAGGCAAAGATCAAGCATCAAGAGTTCAAAGAAATAAGACTCACCAACATCGTGTCCACTCTCGTCACGCTCTATATTCAACTGATAAACTCTTGGCCTTCTTATCTGATCAGTTGGTTCCAGAGCAGGACCCGGAGGGGTCTGAGTCTCAACCCGAGCAGTCTTATTGTTTCTACTCTGGTATGGCGGCGGAACCGTCTGGTTTTGGCAGTTCACTGCCTGATGCCCTTTTTCACCGCAGTTATAACACTCATTATTTGCACCACGACAAATATCTATGGTATGGCCTGGTTTGTGGCAGTAAATGCATATAGGACCTGGGCGCCGCTCGTCCGTTGTTTTCTTTTCTCCATCATGGTATCTTTTAGCAGGAGGGTTTCGAGGAGCCGGTGCCCTTTCTGGAGCATTTTGCGGAGTGAACTGCTCATTCTGCACGGCTGCCTCAAAGGCTTGTATATAGGTTTTGCACTCCCGGTTCATAACATCTTTTCTTAGATTATCGTTTAAGCCTTTTATGAACCGATGTGTGCGAGCTGCCTCATCGGGAATCATCGAGCTAGCGAACTTAGCAAGTTTGGAGAATTCTGACTCATAATCTTCGACAGACATGCTCCCTTGCTTAAGCTCGGTAAACTCGTCTTCTTTTCTTTGCCTGACAGCTAGCGGGAGGTAATGCGCAAGGAATGCTTCCTTGAACATTCCCCAAGTAATCCTACCATCCTGATGTTTGGTGGCGAGGTCTGCTTTCTTGACTTCCCACCAATCGTGTGCTCGTAACCGCAACTGCATATCTGCGCACGCCACCCTCTTGTTCGCAGGTATTGAGGCAAAGCTAAACAAGCTCTCCATCTTTGCGACCCAGTCCATCACCTTATCCGGCGTGGTCCTGCCTTCAAACTCCGGAGGGTTCAACTTCAGGAACTCAGTGCCTTTAAAGGTAGACTTTCCGGCCGCACGAGGAGGCTCGTTTGTTTCTGCTAATCCTGTGCCTTGAGGCATGGTCGGGGCAGTCACAGGTGTTGCGGCGGTGCCAGATGCACCACTGTTCGCTGCTAGTGTTGTCACTATCTGCGTCAGGGAGTCAAGCTGCTTTTGTTGTGCCAAGGCTCTAGCATCAGCTCGTTGCTGCTGAGCCTCAAATCATTCTTGTTGCGCAGCATGACGATCGTTTTGATTCTGTAACATTGCAATCAATCTATCCATTTGATCATCGCTCACGCTAGCTGCGCGCGATGACTCAGGGTTACCAGCACCTGTTCTTGTCATCTTTGCTGCAAAAGAGAGTAGCTTGCATTAGTCTCATAACGTATTATAGACTTATTGCATGGGACGTTGGGTTTTCATACTCTTAGGGACCTTTCTCACTCGATTTACTTCTTATAGATTCGAAATCAATTTTCGAAATTCGGGACTTTTGAAATCGCTTGAAAACTTATATCCTTTTCGAAGACGATGTTTGAAGAGGCCAAGGACGTAAAGCCATGCTCTGATACCACCTGTCGCGCCCCGATCCCGCAGGGGCCGATCCCGTAGGGCCTATCGTCCTCGCTTGGTCCCTACGGAACCATTCGTCCCCGCTTGGTCCCTACGGAACCGTTCGTCCTCGCTTGGGCGCGATGCCGTGCAAGCCTAAATTGCGCTTGCACCAGGCAACGTACCTGCACAAGACAAGTTAGACAAAATATACATATATAGGCACAGAGTAAAACGCAGAGAACCAAAGTAGAACACATTTGATAGCACACAAAATACTTTCTTTTATTGAATACTGAAGATTTGGATTACAAAGTGTTTGCTTGGCTGAGTTACAAAATATGCCTTAGAAGGCTTACAACTCTTTTCACATTCCCAAAACTAGCCACAATGCCCATTATATTATGCCCTTGTAGTAGGACCAAAATAGCAAAACATCTAGCAGAAGAGGAAGTAGCCCACTGGAGAGGTAAGCAGCGGAAGAAGCAGCACGAACACAATCCTAAGGAAGGGTGCGCACACGCTGATTCAGGTTCAGGATGCTCGCCAGACTCTCGCTCCCAGCACCTGTATATTTGCCCACAAACGTGGGTCAGTACTACCACATGTACTGGTGAGCGACCGTGGCCAAACTCACCCTAGAAATCCACACTAAGTAAGCATATGAAGCTAGCATTATTAAGTGGTATTTCTGGTTGTCTAGTTTCTTTTTAACAATTCATGCTAGGAAACATAGACAATATAAAGCAAGTGCATATGATATTTCTTACCCACGGCCGAGCGGTTATCCCTGCAGCAGACACACAAGTTAGCCACAATTTGCATATGAATAACTTATGAATCAATAAGGCATCAAGTGTTAGGTATGCAAGAAGGTAAACCTAGCATGCGCCCTAACTATATGATGGTCCCCTCCACGGGATTAGTAGTTGGGACGTACAAGCCCAATCTCACTAATAGACGAGTCTCCGGTCTACCCAAGGACGTACAAGCCTCAGGTATCTAGATCTCTTCCGGCCGAACGATCCCCAGTGCCCCAGGGACCGCCCGAGAGATAAACCTTGTGCACAAGTTGTCCTGACCAAATGCATGAATGCAAGCCCTATCAGAAAAATATGCTATCATGTAACTGATGAACCAAGCACACAAGTCTATCTCTTTTTCTTTTTTCTCATTATTAAGCTCAAGTCCAGAGTTTTCTCGCCATAATACTCAATTCACAGCATACAAGGGACAGTTAAGCATTCCATAAGCAACTAGTAAGTTAGCAGTTCTATACTTGAAGCATGCAATACTTTCTTTCTCTTTTAGCTTATCTTTTTAGTGAGGCAGCATATTTATGTGAACTAGAGATTCTTTATTAGGCATGCAGACTTAAAGGATTCATCGAAGGGCCTAAGCCACTCACCTAATGAACCGAACGAGGGGATGGGGAAGCCTAAGCGACGTTCACTCTTTGGTTATGCGTCCTGAAAATGCAACAATACTTGGTTAGCATACTTTGATCTCTTTTCCTTACGATTTGAAAGAACGCGCAAGCGAGAAAGCGAAATCATGAAAACCAAGTCATCGAAAGCAACTCAAAACACAAAGCAACACAAAACCAAAAAGCAAAGCAACCAACGAAAACTCTTGGACTCATTTCAATAGAAGCCGTTCGATTAATTCGAAGGGTTCATTGCACTTCGTCCGTGTTGATTTGGCGGTAAGGTTTCCCCGAGACTCGATTCTCAACCGAGTCGAAGCAGCGTAGTGTTTCTTAAGTAACCGTTCGGAGCGGGGCGTTACAGGCAGCGGGCGGTGGGGGTCGGCCGGGCGAGGCAGAGCGGAGTGGTCGACGTGGCGGGGAGCACGGAGCTCGCGGGGGCGTGGGCTAAGCGAAGAGGGCGGCACGCGGCCGGGCGGGGCGGCGGACGAATCGGTCTGCAGAGGCGTGGGGGGAGAAGCGGGTTCACAGGTCAGGTCGGCCGGGTTCGGGTCTGGCAGACCCGACCTGACCCGATAGCCCATGGGCTCGGTTGGGCTGGGCTGGGCCTTGGGCTGGGTTTAATTTGGTTTTAATTGGGTTTTAAATAATAGAATAATTAATAATAATAAAATATAGTTTTTAGGTGTTATAAAATAGGTCCGGGGCCCAATAAATTCCAAAAAATTACCCTCCAGTTTTTCATTTTACACGCAAAAATATTATTTTCATAATATTTTAATATATTTTAAAAATATTTAATTTTATTTAATGCCAAAAATACCTCATTTTTAATTAGCAAAATTCCCAAAAAATCCCAGAAAATTCTTTAAATCCAGTTTTAAAAATCTTGAAAAATCAGGGGATTTATAATCTACCCCCTTAAGAGGATTGCGTCCTCGCAATCAAAGAATAACCGGTCAGCAGAGATGACATGGTTACAAGTATTGCTCGAAACACATCACAAGATACTTAGGGAAATATTGTTTCCCTAAGAATGAAAGTTATGTACTTTCCAGAGAAAATCTCGTTAAAGCAAAAGAATTACAACTTTTAGGAAAACCAGGTTATTATTAACAAGTTCTAAATTACTAGGTTGGGGCTGAGGTCACGAACCAAATAGGCACGAGCTAAAATAATACTAGAAACTGTAGCTACGAATCACTTACGCGCATTAACTACTCCACGAGTCTGTGCGTTCTCTACGGTCATCGCGAAAGCTTGTCCACGTGCTTGTAATTGATTCCTCTGTTGCTGCTGATCCTGTTAGAAGAGTGCTGCTTATGGTATCAAAGGTGGCCTCGGCTGATACCCTCCTGGAGTTGGTGGTATGACTCTTTCAACTCCCGTTTGCGGTGCTCCCATTGCTGGACAGGCTGGCCTCGGCACTCATAAAGCTTCTTGATGCATCATCAGTCTTTCTCCTTGATATGCTGTGCAATTTCTGGCTAAGTGGTGTCTGGATCCGCAAATTAAGCACGTTCCTAGCTTGCGTCTGCATTCTCTTTCAATATGGCCTATCTTGCCACAGTAGTAACAAGTAGAAAGGAATGAGACTCCTGGTGCTGCTCTCGGGGGTGGATTTATCTGTTGACGCTTTGCAGACTCCTCTTGTGCTGCTCTGGTTGGTGCGGATATGGAAGGCTGCTTCAGGTTGGCCTCTCTCCTGACGACGCATTCCATGCGTCGGGCTGCAGCGAGGACGTCCGAGAAAGAAGTAGGTACAATGGATCCGATCAGTCTCTGTAGCTCGAAGTTCAGTCCGTCGAAGAATTTCTCGGCCTTCTCTTCCTCTGTCGGGATCAGGGTTGGGGCGAAGCGGCTCAGACGAATGAATTTTGTGTTGTATTCTTCCACTGTCATATTGTCCTGAGTGAGGCAATTGAACTTGTCCCGAAGTTCTGATCGAGCGGTGGCTGGAATGTACATCTCCTGGAAGAGTCTGAAGAACTCCTCCCAAGTAACTCGGTCTGGTCCGAGTCGTGTCTCCTCGGATAGCCACCAGTGATGAGCATTGTCCGTCAATTGCATTCTGACGACAGTCATCCAACGTTCCCGTGGAAGCTCAGCTGCTTCTAGTTGATGCCGAATGTTGGTGAGCCATTCATGAACTTCTGTGGGCTCTTCCTTGCCAGAAAAAGTGTGGGGCTTCAGTTGGCGGAAATCAGTAATAGAGCCCGTCGTTGGTCGTCGTGCTGGTAGATCTGCCTGCTCTAATGCGCTTACTAGGCTGCGACTCAAAGACTCTTGTTGAGCTTGCATTATTGCATAGATCATTTGGAATATATGTTGCCCGTCAATTGGCCGACCATGTGGGAATGTGGGCATTGGTGGAACGAACTGTGGCGGAGGTGGGATGTCATCACGCCAGAATTTTGAGGTAGGTTGACCTGCCTGATGGCTCTGTTGAGCTGATTGAACTCCACCGACTGGTGTCACTTCGTCGTCATAGGTGACACCTGCAAATTATGGTATTCCTGCGGGAGTCTCATCATTCGCTCCTGAATCCATAATCCTGCAACCAAAATAAACAATAAGAGGCGCACAGGAATCAAGGCAGGATGCAAATCAAGAATTAAATTCGAATCCGATATAGATATCAAAAATATTTCAAGCAAGTGGATAAGATCCTAAAAAACTTATCCTATTCTTACTGCAGGCTTGTTCGGTCCCTAAGTTGAAACCGAATAATTTAGTCGTTGACCTGCATGGGCCACCACAAAACTATGTCATGCCCCAGTCCCAAAATATTGAGGGACTGGATGCGCGGCAATGGCCAGCAGCACGCACCGATGGACAACCCAATTTAATGGATCCATCAGGGCATGCTTAAGCTGTAGTCTAACAATGAATAGAACAAATGTTACAAGTCACAGACTATTCTAATCTCATCCACAACAGATAATCACAGATTAAATAGCAGAATAATGCAAATATAATAACTAACAAATCTTAATAAAGTGTCTCGGGGAACAATCCGAGAGTAGGTCTGATACATCAATACAAATAGACAGGAAATAAAGCAACTGGAAAATAGGAATAACTGAGTATATGAAGCCAGTACTCAGGAGAAGTCTTCGGGCACGATCTCGTTCTCAGGTTCTGGTACAGCTCCTGGAGGTGCTCCTGTACGGTATATCTCTGGATGGATCTCTTCGGCTATACCTGGGGACATAATCCGGATCCAGGTCCTCATGGGACAGCAAGGTATAGATAATACAAGCCAGAATAAATGTAGTGCAACAAATAATGAAATAAATAGGGTAAGTATGTAACCATCTAGGTGAAATACAAGTGAGAGCATCACGAGTACTCAGGCTGAGCCACTACAAGCTCTGTGTCGGGGAGCCGGTAGCAGTAATATCACTAATAGAGTGCCTAGCTCTGATATAGAGTCTGAGGCCTCACAATAAATATAACACTAATAGAGTGCCTAGCTCTGATATAGAGTCTGAGGCCTCACAATAAATATATATATATATATATATCAGCCTGTAGCCTGTGTGTCTCTCCCCACCCAATGAAATCACACGTCTCATGTCCATGACACGCAAGATCAATACTAATGCAGCAAGTCATATAATATCTAAAAATATAATGTCTATGTCAATCCTGTATCCTACACAGAATCACCATGAATATCTCAAGAAGATTCTGTCTGCATGAATAGTGTCAATTATCCTGGGTTATGATGTACTTGATAAGACAAGTACGAGAATGTAAAGGGTCACGATATCCATGTCTAGATGACAATACACAACGCCGCGTACGGTGTTGGCATCCGACTATGAATCGGACGCTAAGTAAAGTCACACGGTCCTAGGTCAAGCATGAACCATAATATATATATATAAGTCAAGGAAATAAGTAACAAAGACTGCAAGTTTTGGCGAGGTACACTTGCCTGCGGTTTCGGCTCTAATTGTAGCTCTGGCAGCAGCGGGATTTGCAGGCAGTACTTCGGTTGCTGAAATAAATATCACCATCAGATTCAGAAAATATCAATCAGCTAGAAACGCCTATCCTTGAGTCCAATTTGGAGACAAGGGCAAAAATGATAATTTCGGGTCAAGGCGGGGTCCACATGTGGGCCCGCTTTGCACCAAAAAATGTGTTAGGGACAAAGGTCTTCAAATTTGCCAAACTTAGTGTCAACAGGTCAGGAACGATGAAACAAACTCAACGGAACTTCCAGAATTGGATTTCGATGAGCCGATCACAAAATTGTCCGTCAAGTGGAGCCTATGGAGCCCACGACACGCAATTTCGTCAATATTCTCAAAATCGAACCAAACTTGGGTCACAGGACCAGCGTATTGCTACGAGTTCGATGGCGCAAGTTTCGTTTCGATCCGACGTGTATACACAAAGTTAGGACACGTTCCAGAACTGACCGATACGGGACGGTGTCCACGGATACGCGTTGATTCCGGTGTTCACGTGCACCCGAATCGACTTCTGCGAAATCCCACACGTTCGTATCGACGGCACGCATGTATCGGTGAAGACCGCACTCGACCAAGTTGTCCCGTTTGGCGGGGCGTACCCAGTTCCGGGGTGAATCAGGGCGTTGTTTTTCCTGTTTTTGGATCGCGGTTCGCGATCGCCAACGCGATGCACCGAGCGGGTTGCACGGGCACCGAGAGGGTCACACAGGGTTCGCGACGCAAATGACGGAATCAAAAATAGAGCTACGAGAAGAAAGATACAAGTACCTGAACAGGGCTCCTGGAAACCGAAATCTTTCGTGTCCGACTCGTGTCCGACACGACGCAAGACTTAGGGTTAGGGTTTCGGGGTGCTGTCGGAGCTCCGGTGGCTCGGGGGCACTACGGCCGGAGGTGGAGGCGGAGGGGCGATGCTGGCGATGCGCCGGAGCGGGCGGGGGACGCCGGCGGCTGCCGAAGGCGGCGCAGCCGCTGTTGCGGGGTCGGGGTCTTCTCGGTCGGGTTCTGGGGACGGGCGGTTGGACGGAGCTGGGCTTGGCTGAGGTGGGCGGGGATGGCGGCGAGGCAAGGAGGGCGGTGAAGCTAGGAGGGCGGTGGCCGGAGGCGGAGCCGGTGGTGGTTCGTGGTGGTGGCGGGGTAGGCTAAGGCAGGCCGGGGCTAGGGTTTATATAGGCAGCGGGCGGTGGGGGTCAGCCGTGCGAGGCAGAGTGGAGTGGTCGACGTGGCGGGGAGCGCGGAGCTCGCGGGAGCGTGGGCCGAGCGAAGCGGGCGGCACGCGGCCGGGCGGGGCGGCGGGCGAATCGGTCTGCAGAGGCGTGGGGGGAGAAGCGGGTTCACGGGTCGGGTCGGCCGGGTTCGGGTCTGGCAGACCCGACCTGACCCAATAGCCCATGGGCTCGGTTGGGCTGGGCTGGGCCTTGGGCTGGGTTTAATTTGGTTTTAATTGGGTTTTAAATAATAGAATAATTAATAATAATAAAATATAGTTTTTAGGTGTTATAAAATAGGTCCGGGGCCCAATAAATTCCAGAAAAATTACCCTAAGTCCAGTTTTTCATTTTACATACAAAAATATTATTTTTATAATATTTTAATATATTTTAAAAATATTTATTTTTATTTAATGCTAAAAATACCTCGTTTTTAATTAGCAAAATTCCCGAAAAATTCCAGAAAATTCTTTAAAATCCAGTTTTAAAAATCTTAAAAAATCAGGGGATTTACAGCACATGAGGATGGTTCTGGAGACTCTCAGGAAGGAGAAGCTTAATGGAAAGATTTTGAAGTATGAGTTCTTCCTTGACAAGATTGAATTCCTTGGGTATGTGATTACAGGTGATGGGATCTCAGTAGACCCAAAGAAGATTTTAGCAGTGGAGTCGTGGGCTACTCCGAGTTTAGTGGCAAAGATCAAGAGCTTTCTGGGGCTAACAGGTTATTACAGAAGATTTATACAGGTCTTCTCCAGGACTGCAGAGCCGATGACTAGGCTGACCAGGAAGGATGTGGAGTTTGTCTGGACAGAATATTGTTAGGCTACTTTTGATGAGCTGGAGGAGAGAAGATTGAAGATAGCTCCAGTATTGGCATTACCATCGGGGTCAGGTAGATTCACTATTTATAGTGATGCTTCAGGAAAGGGTTTGGGTTGTGTCTTGCAGCAGAATGGGAAGGTAATTGCCTATGCTTCCAGGTAATTATGTACTCATAAGAAGAACTATCCTACCCATGATTTGGAGTTGGCAGCGGTCATCTTTGCTCTAAAGTTATAGAAACAATATTTATACAGAGAGTGTGTAAAGATCTTTACAGACCACAAGAGCTTGAAGTACATGTTTACACAGAAAGAGATGAACATGAGACAGCGGTGGTAGTTGGAGTTGATGAAGGACTTCGATATATTATTACAGTACCATCCCGTGAAGGCTAATGTACTTGTTGATGCCTTGAGCAGGTATCCAGTGGCTATATGGTTGACTACGGATAGACATTTATTGGCCGGTCTTGAGAGCTTGGTTATTGAGGTGCTGGTACCTGGTGTCGAGATACAGATATGGGGGCTGCAGATATAGTCTAAGATGATGGACAGGATTCAAGCTACATAGTATGACGATGAGCCTTTGAGGAGCATCAGAGCACAGGTTCGGATAGGATTATCCGAGGACTTCACTATTGCTGATGATGGATCATTGTGGCACGGTACTAGACTATGTGTGCTGAGTAGGGAGTTGTGCGAGGAGGTTCTCCAGGAGGCGCATCGATCTCAGTACTCTATTCATCCAGATGCCAACAAGTTGTATAGAGATCTGAGGGAGCATGTATGGTGGTATGGTATAAAGTGGGAGGTGGCGTACTTCGTATTCAGATGTTTAGTATACCAGCAGGTAAAGGCGAAGAGGAAGAGGCCAGGTGGTTTACTTTAGCCTTTACCCATTCCAGAGTGAAAATGGGAGCATGTTACCATAGATTTTGTTTAGGGGCTATCTCATTCTCTAGGAGAAAAAGATACAATTTGGATCATCGTAGACAAGTTGACCAAATCGATCCACTTCTTGCCATTCAAAGTGGGTACGTCTACGAAGAAGCTAGCGAAGATATATGTGCGACGGATTATCATATTACATAGAGTTCCTATGAGCATAGTCTCGAATCAGGATAGTCGCTTTATATCCCACTTCTGGAGGAATTTGCAAGCTAGCTTCGGCAGCCAGCTCAAGTTTAGTACCCCATGTTATGACCTGCACCCCATGTAAGGGAACGAGTACGTGGGTACATCCATCCTACTGTCATGACCCGCACCAGGTGTAGGTGCACGAGTAGTGAACAATGTCCAGCCTACGCACCATCGGCGGTAGAACGTTGTTTGGGTAAACTATATTATCTTATAATAATGATCATCAAGATATATAATGCTACCAATGAAACATGAATACTCAATCATAGAACTATAAGATGGAACAACGCACGAATATAATATAAAGAACTGAAGAGTCAACAAAATACAACTTACAAGACAGAAAATAATATCCCATGAGTCTCAAATGTAATAGAGTACTAACTGCCAAAGCTGGAGACAAATCCAGTACAATATAAACTATCTACTGAGCTATAGGTAAAGTATTGTCTGTCTCAACCGGGATGAGTACCTCCTGAGCTACAGTCTCTAGCTCTAAGCCAACTACGTCCTGAGTCCCATAGTTAGTGGGATACTACTTCTAAGTGTCATTTGGAAAAATATATTCAATCAGGATTGGAGCAAAGTATACCTCTCACAGCAGTTCCAATAAATAGTAAAAACTATGTAGCAGTAAATAGAGAGCATATACAAGATGAATAGGCATGGTAGAAATATACAGGAATACAAAAAATACATACAAGAGGTACGAATATCATATATGAAAATAAGGAGATACAACTATATAAGTGAGTGGGTACTAGTGACAACATATGATCGGCTTGGGTACTGCTCAAGAACCACGGGCCTGGTTAATCATACGTGTTATGTATGAGTAACATATACAAGGAAAACAAGAATTGTAGGGTATGATCACATATTTATACTAAATACTCTATGCCTCCGACTAGTATAATGGATCCAACCATGGCACACTATGACACAAGATTCTATGAGAAGGGAGCTAATATTCTCATGAATCGGTGTCCATACATGTACAAGAACAACGAGACTTGCGCAAAAAATGTGCCAAAAACTACCAGAAATAATATCTCATGACGGAATCAAAGAATACCAATCCGTGAAACCAAGTGTTAGGAAAATCAAGGATATCTACACTAAATACAAGAAACATAGAGGATATCATAAACAGAAAACTGTCAGAGAATGTACTCGTCTGGAATCCGGTGAACAGTATCAAAAATGTCCAAAAGGGTGCCTCGGGGACCTAAATATGAAATATTATATCAATACAACATTTTGGAATAAAAATAAGTTAAACTAGTCCAAATCTAGGCCATTAGGCCAAGTCTAAGTCAAACTAGGCCAAAACAGTCAACTCTAGGTCAAACTAGCTATTTCTAGGTTGTGTTAGTCTATAACTATGTTATTAGGTTGGTATCTTGAGGTTATTAGCTATACTAGCTAATACTAGGTATTATGATCCCATATTTATCAAATATCAATATATAACTTATACTAGCTATTAACACTAGAAATATATATATATTAAATTATACTAGTATAATATAGTATCAATATCTTATATATATATACAGGTTATACAATATATCTTATACTAATAATAATAGTTATAATATCAAATGTCTTAGTATCAAAATAACTATTGGTATCTAGGTATGTCAATGTTAATACCTTAATACCGTTACTACCATGCTAATACTAATACTAATACTAATACTTACATCATAACATATATCAATATCCTAGTACTAAACCTTGCTCATAACCAACCCACATTATACCCTTACTTATCTCACACCAATACCTCACAACCTAATCTCCATTACCTATCAATACCTTATTAACTCTCATACCCACCACTTAGCTTCACAACAACCACCCTTAGATGATATCCTAGCACTCACTAAATCGAAGATACTAGGATACTCTATCTAACACCAATTCTACTTACACTTGTACACTAAAAATAACACATGGGTATAAATATCAACCCCATGATACCCATTCAACACCCAAATATAAGATACCAACTAACCCACACTCCGAAATACGCATGTGAACTTGATACCCCAAGTATCAAACTTGAGCCCCTTCATTCCCTTCCTACAACTTGCTCCTAATCCCCATGCTCCTACCCAACTGTATTGTTGCCCCTTGCCTCCAATACAGCATCTAAGACAGCTACTGCTGCTGCCTTCTTTTCTACTAACAGTACACCCAGTACACTGTTGTTGCTGTAGTTCCTCTCAAAACCCGACCCTCAAACTCACTGCAGTCATCTATCGCCTATCTCTTCACTGATGGTCAGTATTCTACATAGCTGTTGTTGCTTTTTGTGTCAAACCTACAGACCCGAGCCCCTAATGCCTGTGCCCAGTCTTCATTGCAGTGCCCAAGGGTACTGCATACTACTAGGACCAATAACATCACACACACACACACACACACACTAGCTATACACCTACACTAGGATATATATATATATATATATATATATATATATATATATATATATATATATATATATATATATATAAGTACAAATGTCATGTACCAATATATACATATAGATATATTTATAATACACCTAACATATCATTTAGTATCATAAATATGTTAAGATATATAGGATTCATTCAACATGGCATTATAATAAACACTAGTGGTGCATCACCCTAGTATCACACTTGATCTATGATATCGTTGTGATACACCCTTGATAATCTATCCAAACATCACCCAATTCCCTACAAATGCTTATGAATAAGTATAATATCATAATTAAAGACAATATATAGTGCTAGCTACCCATTCTAGTGCTCGTGGCAAAATATGACGTGTAGCCCCTTTGTCGAAGAAAAAACCCCAAAAATTAATCTGTGTCACAAAATATCATGACACGGCCTACTCGTATCCAATTTTGGATACGTAACTAGCCACACACAACAAATCTAGTGTCAATATAGTCCAATTGACCAATTGGACACAAAAATCAATATAATATTCACAATAGGGGTCCCTAGAGGCTAATTCTTCTTCCTATACCATAGGTGGGTTCCTAATAGTCAAAATGCATAATTAGAACTTAATTAAAGAGTAATTTCAGAGTTGTACCTATTCGAAGTGTAGAAGCATAAAAATCCCTCCATGCACTCCAGTTTGCAGTCAACAAATAAGCAAGGTACGCATAACTGTGGTGGACATATAAAAGTGGCGGACACATGATACCCTCGGATATATGATATCCCGAGACGCATATCTCCTTTTGACGCATCGTCCCTACAGTCGCATTAGAGCATTTATGACTCTGACAAAATAGACAGTCATTCTGACCGCCTCGAATCCTGCATCGCTGACTGCAATCCATGCTGACAATTTCGTCATAATTACTTTTGGTAGTATACAGCTGTTCAAATGCCACTGATGGAGAAAATGATAAAAGATCCATGCATCTCTGGCCCAATATGTTCCAGACTTCATGCGTTCCATGCATCTCTAGCCCAATGCATTCCAGACTTCATGCGTCCCATGCGTCTCTGGCCCAATGCATTCTAGACTCTATGCGTCTCATACGTCTTTGGCCCCATGCGACTTCAACTCCATACAGTTCCCATATGCGGCCTGAACAACCACAGAGCAGGGCGGTCGCATAAAATCCTCTGACACAAATTTTGATGTCTGTCAGAAGCTCTAACGCCTCACTCATCACCCTGAGAGGCTTCAGAATCCGTGCATACGACAGCTCAGGAAAAGATAAGTTACGTCAGTAAATTAATTGCCTCGACAGACGGGCCATGCCATGTATCCTACGTATGCGTCTTCTAAACCCATGCGACCTCGACATCATGAGGCCAAAGCGTCCACCTGACCAAGGCCAAACAAGAGTGCGCATGCGGCTTCAAGACCCATGCGGTCTCGTCACATACGGCCAGAGGGTCATTCTGACCAAGGCCAAACGAGAGCTTCTATGCGACTATAACAGTATGCGGCTCTCGACTCATAAGTTTTCTGTTACAACCGAAGACAATTTCTCGCACAGTTAGTGTTGACCAAGTGTCAAATTGGCCGAGTTATGCACACAATAACCCCGAGATCTCTTCAAACAAAAAATCTTAACCAAACCCATGTGGCGGCTTGCCCGCACCATGCGGCAACAGTTACAATCATATTCTGTTGGAGGAGCCTTATACGGCTACCAAACAGAGGCATATGTGGCACCCATAGGCCATCAGCACGATGGATATAAATAGAAGCAACTTGAACATTCTAAAGGTCGGCTTTTTCTGCTTCAGAGAGAGACCGGACCAAGAGGGACTGGCTATCTGCAGATTCACACTAAAACCAAAGCGAGAAGCTTCTTCGTTCGGATCGTCCACGAAGTAAAGAGAGTTGCTATACTCCTAACCCTCCATCGTCACCCCCTAGATCAAAATAAATTTGTAGTTAGATTGTTTCTTATGACTCTTCTCTGTACTCTCTAGTTTGTTAATCAAATCAAGTTCTATTAGTTCTTTCTTTTAATTTAAATGGCAAACAGGGAGATAGATTCCCAATGAACTTCTCCAAAAGGACAAAAGATATGACTATTACAATCTCCTCCTCCTTGGTGCCCCTTGCCTCCTCCTTGGTTCTAGATCTACTAATGGTGAAGAATAAGAGTAATTAGAAATAATTTGGTGGGAACTTGGTGAAGGGATGGGTTGAATTAGGGAAGAAGACCAAGTGGAAAGCAATTGGAATGAAATGAGAGGAGGAGAGAATCTCTCCTCTCTATAGGGGCCGGCCACTTACCCCTTCCCCAAGAAATTGTACAAAGACCCAAATACCCTATTGGGTTATCATGAAGAAAAGGATTAAGGAAGGAAGGTTCTAATCCTAATGGTTTGATTAATTAAATCACTAACTTAAGAAATTGGCTAGTTATTGGGCTCAAGTCTAACTAAAATAAATGTTAGCCCATGAGTCAAGTCTTATCAAGTTAGGTCAACTAACACAAGTCCAAAATATAATGCAACATCTAACAACAAATAAATAGTACTATAAATAAATATACAATATGCATAATAATTATGAAATAACCAAAATGCCCTTCCTAAAAAATATGGTAGTGACACCTATGCCACAGCATCGACGGTAGAACGTTGTCTAGGTCTACAATACTATCTAAACATCTTACACAATATATAAGGTACTTGTCATGCTATCTCAACTCCAAATGGAGGATAATACGATAATATGGTAATGGTAAATAATACCCAATCACAATAATAAACTAGAGGAAGATATGGCACGATATGAGATAGAAGGAAAGAAATAAATTCACAATACATCACAAGTCCATGTCTAATCTCAACACAAGACATTATCTAATCCCAACACAAGACATCAAATAATAATACAATGCCAAAGTATAACTGACATATACAATAACATGAATAATTGATTATGCCTCATTAACTGCTGGTACTAACTCAACGGCTCTACGGATGATAACTCAACTGGATCACCATCATATGGCCCATAGTGTGTAGGACACCAATCCTCTAATAAATCATCAAAAATTATATCTAGTCAGGATTTGAGTAAATTACAACCCAAATAGCAGTTCCAATAATTGACAAAAACTATAAAACAACAATAGCAATAAAAATAAATTATGGAAGTAACTGAACTAGCATGTATCACGAGAAGAAGCATCATGGTAAATAATGGCAAGAACTGAGAACAATATGGTGAGGAACAATAATGTAATAAACTTGAATAAAAGAAATAATATATAAATTAGCCTTAAAATATTAGCAAGATAATGTGATCGGCTTGGGCCTAACATAGGCTATATATAAAAGGTGAGCTAGCGTGATCACGCGTCAGTTGCATGATCTGTTAACTATCATGGGCTACACTAAATTATGGGCTATAAGGTATGATCACATATCCACTAATATTTTTCCAACCCCCGACTAGTACACGGATCCAAATTATGACACATTATAACACGTATATCATACTACATGGTCTATAATATCATGAACTATGATCACGGTCTATATAGTCACTAAGATATCACGGTAATCACTGAGTAATCATGAAGCATGACACGATAATCACTGAGTAACCACGACAATAATATTTTATGACCAAGATCCAAGTATACTAATCAATAAAACCATCGTGTCAAGAATCAAATATCTCAATACTAAATACATAAAACATAGAGGCTACCAAATAAGAAAAATATCAAAGAATGTACTCGCCTGTGGTCCTGACTAAATAATATACCTTGGTATCCGAGCTGGTGTCACACACACCTAAATATGAATATCATGTTATTGGGTTCAAAGAAGTGATAAAGGAACTAAAATGCACTAAATATGATTTTTTAGGCCATTTTTAGTTGTCACGACCCGCACCCGGTTTAGGGGCACGAGTGCGTGGGTACGTCCAGCCTACGCCGCAGCATCGACGGTAGAACGCTGTCAAAGTCATGATACTATCTAGCCAATCTCACACACGCATCCAATCTCCATAAGGAGGCACGAATGACACAATAAATGAACACATACTCAATCACAGGATATGGCACGAGAAGATATCGAACAAATAAAATTAAATACAACACAAGTCCAAAAATACTATTCTAACTCAACAATATCCACATCAAAATATCGGAGACAAATCCGGTACCAAAATATTCTGCTAAAAGAACTAACTAAAAATAGTAATTCCGGCTAGACCTCCCGTAATCACAACTAAGCTACCAAGTCTGCAACTACTCACCATATAGTCCATAAAGTGTCGGACAGCGGTCCTCTAAGGCATAGTCTGGAAAAATGTTTTCAGTCAGGAAGGAGCAAAGTACAAATCTCAAATAACAGTTCCATATAATTGACAAGGACTATAAAGTAATAAACAGATGATGCTAGATACTGAGAAGACAGTAAAATAAATGCAGTGGCAAAATAGAGAGACAGGCAATGTAAAGAGATATGTAAAATAGGCAATGTGATATAGTCAGTGCATAAAAGAAATAGAAAGAACAAGGTACAGTATCATATACGGGTGATGTAGTATATGATTTAAAATAGGGAACTGTAATCTATTCTAAGTGTTTGAAATAGTAGTTTCGAAATGTGATCGGCTTGGGAACATGTACGATAGCTATAGGGCCTGGCTAATCATGGGTAAAGAGCATGATTAACACTTACAATTGTTCTACACTGCAATAAGAGGTTATGATCATATTTCTTACTAACTACTTCCCTGCCCCCAACTAGTACTGTGGATCCAACCATGACACGTCACGATACACGAGCAAGTCCAGTCTATCATGTACGATGTCTAATATACATGTCGTGTACAATGTCAATACGATAATCAAGGTAACATCTCATGACTGCAGATCCAAGCTATACTAGTCCGTGTAGCACAGTGTCAAGGATTCAGATGTAACATTTCTAGATTATTGAACTTTATAAGAATTATCAAAAATTGGAAATTATCAGAGAATGTACTTGCCTTGGGTCCTTAGCTGGTATTTATGGATGTCCTGTTCCAGAGTATCCCCGGGTAAACCAACAGTCCTATAACATATCACAAAGCAAAACCACATTTGCATCAGATGCTACACTAACACAGTCTATAAACACTGGCCTCAGGGCCATGTCAGGCAGGGCACTAGTCAACTAGGGTCATCTAGTAGGATATACATAAATAAATATACATCTCTTTACTAACATTAATACCTACCATATATATATACTTGCACCAAAATAAATACAAATACAATATATATATATATATACCATTTAATTCATGTATAATATATATATACTATTAGTTGAACAATTATTTATGTACCATATATATATGTCAAAATATAATTTACTATATATATATTATTAACATCATTATTAAAAATATATACTAATACTAATACATCACATTAATTACATATACAATATATTAATTGTATGTACAAAATATATATATATATATATACATTTACTAATTATACATATTTGAAAATATATTAAGTATATATATACAAAATACATATACATATACCAACATTAGATATTTTTATACCAAATTACATACATATATATATTAAATGAAATACACATATACATATTCATTTAAATACGTATATATATATAAATCACATTAAATATATATATATATATATATATATATATATATATATATATATATATATATATATATATATATATATATATATATATATATATATATATACATATACAACAAAATACGTTTATATATATATACTAATCAAACATTTAATTACATAGATAATATATATGGACATATATTAAATTATATATTACTAATGTATTTATATACTATACATATTCATTTATTTAAAGCATTAATTAAATAACAATTATACATATACATATATTATGTATACTCCTACGTATATAAGTATATAGATATATATATACATATATATATATATATATACATGTACAGGAAGAAAGAAGAAGGAAGAAGGAGATGAGAAGGGGACTTACAGGGGGTCGAAGCTTGCTGGCCACCGGAGTACGGCAGGAGGGGCCCAGTCGCCGGAGGGTGGCTGGTGCAGGAGAGGAGCAGCAAGGTGGGACGGGGAGGAAGGCAGCAGTGGGGAGTCGGAGTTCGGGACGGCCGCAGTCGAGGGAATCTCGGATGTGGGAGGAGATGCGGGCTGTAGCGGTTGGTCGAGGCAGCCCGATCGAGTGGGGAAGAGCAGCAAGGTATTATCGGAGGGCGCTGGGAAGAGCCGGGATGAGGTTGTAGCTATGGTGGTGGCGATGCTGCTGACAGTGGTGCCGGTGGGGAGTTCGACCGGAGTCGAGGGAAGATCGGCTTGGGACTCGGCCGGATGAGTAGCGATGGGGGAGTGAGGTCTATGGAGGGGAGTCGGCCGAGCAGGGAGGAACTGTAGAGGCGGAGGGGGAAGAGCACAGCAGGGAGCAAGGGCCGCCGGACTGATGGCCGCCGGAGTCAGTGCGGGCAGCAGCAGAGCAGCAGTAGCCGAGCGGCAGGCCGGAGGTCGGGTTGGAGTCGGGCTTGCTGGGTCGGGTGACGTGGGAGGCCGAAGGGAGAGGCTAGGGGAACTCGGCCGCCGGAGTTGGCCGGAATATAGGAGATGGGCGGAAATGGTAACAGAGGTGAAGGTATTCCCCCCCCCCCCCCCTTTTCTTCTATTTGAATTTTTAAAAATAAAGAAAGAAGAAGGGAAGAAGAAGAAGAAGAAAAAGAGAAGAAGAAAGGAAGGAGGAGAAGAAGAATTACATACGTAGGAGAGAGGGAGGTGGAGGCTTGCTTTGGGATTAGGGTTTTCTAGGGAAAAGTGTTGATGTGACAAGACATTATATAGGGAGAGAGGGTGTATGGAATCAAGGGTGGTGATTGACCCCCCTCTAAATGAGGGGTCCAGATTTGACATGGAGAAAATAATTCATGTGGGGATGAGGGTGAGAGGCTAAATAAAATTATTAGGGATTCCTCATTGGTTTAAACAAATGGGTGTTGACACCAAAAATGCAAATTTGTAAATTAGCCCCCTTAAATTTGGGTATTTGCACAGACGCATGAAATAACGAAAATTTGGCGGGCGATTCGGTGTCCGGTGTTTTGTAGGGTCAGGGGGCGCTGTAAATTTGGTATGGCTCAATTTGCAGGGCACTAGAATTAAATTGGAAATTTCAGAATTGGTTAAAATAGTATCCTCAATTTAATTAGAAATAAAATGCAAGTTGTGTTCTAAAATTAATTAAGAGTACATGGGGCCAAAATCAGGTCAGGTCATCAATACCAATAATGAAGAAGACTCAGAACAGAATATTTCCCTAATTTGGGCCGCACGAAAAATAGGTCAAGATTGTCCCCAATTCAATTAGAACGCACAACGATACAAAATAGGGATTTATTAAATAACGTCCGCGACGATTTTTGTGCGGCTAGAAATAATGCACAGGGAGCATAATTATGAGTTGCAAAAATAGCAGAATGGAAGGCGGGCATGTCTAGGGCAAGATTGTGAAATTTGTTGGAAGACAAAAGTCAGGGTAGCGCTCCAAATATCGAAGCAAAGGCAATGCGCAATAATTAAATAAAATACGGTAATTAATTACAATCTCCAATAATTAAATTCTAGATAAAATAATTAACCTCAAAATTCCAAAATTTCGACAGGTGTTCGTCTACTGGCTTCTAGGTCAATTCTGCTAGGCTAAAAATAAATGAACACTGCATCTAATACTATATTTAATTACACATCACATAATCATTTATTTAAAATCAAATATACTATCATGCAATTAATTAATGGTAACCACAATAATATTAAATATTATAAAAAGTTGAAAATACCCCTGTTTTCGGAACGTGGTAGTGACAAGTCTACCCTCCTTAAAAGAATTTCGTCCTCGAAATTTAATATCCTCCAAGTAGCGTTTAATCATACACATTATTATTTCCTCAAATCTTAAATTCATCCACCACGAAATCAGGTAATAATCCACGATGTCTTTTCACAATTTTTAAAAATTTTGAAATTATTGCATTCTTGAAAAATCCTCGGAATAGAATCAAAGTCCATTTTTCTTATCACAAATTTCCTGAAAGTTTTTAGTTAATAATTCAATACTCAGAATTTAATATCCACTCCTCTAACTTGATTTTTATCAATGCACAATTATAAAATGTAATCTCGTCTCACAAGTTTGAATTTAAACATTTATCCATCTAAATTTCATTTCTCGATTTCCTCTTTCCTCAAAATACTCAACAATGCGATACTTGAAGATTCTCTAATTGCAACATCCCATATAAAATTCTAAAATTCATAACTTGCAATAAAATAAATATATTGATAAATCTCCCAAAATTTCCAATTTTTAATAACCAATTTAAACATGTTATAATCTTCCTGGAATTAATAAACCACCAATTATGCAAATGTTAATTTCTTAACCCTGTATTTAAATCAATGGTTATCCTTGAATCTTAATCATCTTGTCTCTCTTGTCAAGCCATAACTCCTTCATGAATTCTTCGTCATGGTCAAACCCCAATAATCATGGTCTAAGAAATTTTTCCTATAATCATACAACATGCAACCTAAGGGAATATGTATGGTCATGGTGTCTTTTGTCATGGTATTGCAGTCTCTGTATCAGGGTGTACTACTGACTACATCATAACAAGAAAATCATGCATGCAAGCTACGGTACTAAGGTATCAGTCAATCAATCAAATAGATAGGAACAGAATGAAGGAAGAACAGAACCTGCTAACACATTACCTGCAGTATCTCCTATCTCTAACATACACTTAACTCTAGCATATTCACTAGCTAATTCCTATTCCTGTACACTGGTACCCATATCAACTAGTCATTTATCCACAAGATCCATGAATATATCCATATTGCACATACATGTCTAAAAATACTTAAATCTGATACCAAGAATCTCTAATATAACCATGATTCAATAATGCATCCAAGGTTTGATACATCTATCTCTTTAGTACTCTAGTTTTTACTACCAGCACACTCACTGCTAGCTCTCTTGCCTACTATAATTGTTGATACTAGCTATCCTTATCACTCAAGTGCATATCAAATGTAACACACCATACTAAGTACTGCTCTCTCCAATACAATCCTAGATGAACACCCAAGTCAGTTGGCAGTGAGATCTCAATCATGCTCAAGCCAACAGATCCTTACACATGCATCTCATCTACTCATATACTAATTTATATCTCTTTCATTATAAAAATTTATCCTCATAATAAGGTCCTCAAAACTAACTCCTTGAACAATTTAAAGTAAAATGCATATACTTTCCTCAAAGTCAGATTTTCAGAAGCTGAAACAAAAATTCAATCACTTCCTAAAATCCTTACAGCTTTGTCTAGGCTCATTGAATCAATTTGAATCCTCAAACATTTTAATAACATAAAAACCTCAACTCCTTAAAATTCTTAAAAATTTCAATTCATTCCACTCTTAAATAATAAAATTGAATCCACAAGTATACATATAAATACTCACAGTCTCTAATACTCAAGGTGCACACTAATACACCAATTATTTACAACCTCAACTGTGTACAAAAATTGTACTGCCCGAATTATTTGTACTATTGCTTCCAAATGATCATCATCACTGATACTCTTTCTCCTCTATCTATAGTGCCAATACTAACTATAACACACCTATCATAGAACTATTGCTACAAGGCACTACGCTATGGGTTAACTCTAGATTAATGCCTACTGCTCACATGTCCAACTAGGAAGTACTTACAACTCACAAGCAACACTCAGTCAATACTAATACTCAAGACACAGACATAATTACAAGTCACTAATCATCATACTTAACAAGGAATCCTTAGAGAATAGGAGCTCAAAAGGAACTGGATCAAGGACGGAAGATATCTTTACTGCTAGTAAAGAAAAGAAGCGATGGAACAAAGTCCTAGAATAACATAAATAGATAAGTCTTGAGATGATACTTTAAGAACCGATTTAAGATACAACCTGATAATCATACACGTCTATCCGAAATCATGACACTCAGAATCCTCACCATGCCAGTAAGCATAGACGCGATAAACGACAGGTTCCGTAACTAAGGTATGCAACTCCATAATCACGTCATCTAGAATCTTTGCCACGCCAACCGGTATGGCTGCGAGAGACTCTAAATCTCATAACTAAAGTATGTACATCCAAGTTAGGTTCCTGCGTTCTTGTCACGACAGCTAATATGGCTGCGATAAACTCTAGGTTCCATAACCAAAGTAGACGTTTTACCTTTCTCACTGTCCTCATCAATATGTCATCAGATGATACCATAAATTCTAGTCCGTAAGATTCATCTCAATAAGAAATCAAAACTCAACAACGATACCAAGAATTAAATTGATAACTGATCAACAAGAATCAAACTCAATATCAACAAGTGAGGACGGATGGAAACAAGGGCGAAGGAATTAAATTGGAAATTATAATAAGATTCTCATGGGGTTATCCCAGGAATCTCTCAAATAAATTGTGATTGAGTATCCTCTCTCATCCTAGTATCCTATGTCCTAGATCCTATCGCAGGCACGCAGTAGTATAACAAGGATGCCACACTACTACGACATCGCACAACTCACAAAGTCTGACCTGCATGGGCCACCACTAAAAATGTGTCACGACCCGCACCCAGTTTAGGGGCACGAGTGCGTGGGTACGTCCAGCCTACGCCGCAGCATCGGCGGTAGAACGCTGTCAAGGTCATGATACTATCTAGCCAATCTCACACACGCATCCAATCTCCATAAGGAGGCACGAATGACACAATAAATGAACACATACTCAATCACAGGATATGGCACGAGAAGATATCGAACAAATAAAATTAAATACAACACAAGTCCAAAAATACTATTCTAACTCAACAATATCCAAGTCTCATCAAAATGCCGGAGACAAATCCGGTACCAAAATATTCTGCTAAAAGAACTAACTAAAAATAGTAATTCTGGCTAGACCTCCCGTAATCACAACTAAGCTACCAAGTCTGCAGCTACTCACCATATAGTCCATAAAGTGTCGGACAGCGGTCCTCTAAGGCATAGTCTGGAAAAATATTTCCAGTCAGGAAGGAGCAAAGTATAAATCTCAAATAACAGTTCCATATAATTGACAAGGACTATAAAGTAATAAACAGATGATGCTAGATACTGAGAAGACAGTAAAATAAATACAGTAGCAAAATAGAGAGACAGGCAATGTAAAGAGACATGTAAAATAGGCAATGTGATATAGTCAGTGCATAAAAGAAATAGAAAGAACAAGGTACAGTATCATATACGGGTGATGTAGTATATGATTTAAAATAGGGAACTGTAATCTATTCTAAGTGTTGGAAATAGTAGTTTCGAAATGTGATCGGCTTGGGAACATGTACGATAGCTATAGGGCCTGGCTAATCATGGGTGAAGAGCATGATTAACACTTACAATTGTTCTACACTGCAATAAGAGGTTATGATCACATTTCTTACTAACTACTTCCCCGCCCCCAACTAGTACTGTGGATCCAACCATGACACGTCACGATACACGAGCAAGTCCAGTCTATCATGTACGATGTCTAATATACATGTCGTGTATAATGTCAATACGATAATCAAGGTAACATCTCATGACTGCAGATCCAAGCTATACTAGTCCGTGTAGCACAGTGTCAAGGATTCAGATGTAACATTTCTAGATTATTGAACTTTATAGGAATTATCAAAAATTGGAAATTATCAGAGAATGTACTTGCCTTGGGTCCTTAGCTGGTATTTATGGATGTCCTGTTCCAGAGTATCCCCTGGGTAAACCAACAGTCCTATAACATATCACAAAGCAAAACCATATTTGCATCAGATGCTACACTAACACAGTCTATAAATACTGGCCTCAGGGCCATGTCAGGCAGGGCACTAGTCAACTAGGGTCATCTAGTAGGATATACATAAATAAATATACATCTCTTTACTAACATTAATACCTACCATATATATATACTTGCACCAAAATAAATACAAATACAATATATATATATATACCATTTAATTCATGTATAATATATATATACTATTAGTTGAACAATTATTTATGTACCATATATATATGTCAAAATACAATTTACTATATATATATTGTTAACATCATTATTAAAAATATATACTAATACTAATACATCACATTAATTACATATACAATATATTAATTGTATGTACAAAATATATATATATATACACATTTACTAATTATACATATTTGAAAATATATTAAGTATATATATACAAAATACATATACATATACCAACATTAGATATTTTTATACCAAATTACATACATAAATATATTAAATGAAATACACATATACATATTCATTTAAATACGTATATATATATAAATCACATTAAATATATATATATATATATATATATATATATATATATATATATATATATATATATATATATATATATATATATATATATATATATATATATATACATATACAACAAAATACGTTTATATATATATACTAATAAAACATTTAATTACATAGATAATATATATGGACATATATTAAATTATATATTACTAATGTATTTATATACTATACATATTCATTTATTTAAAGCATTAATTAAATAACAATTATACATATACATATATTATGTATACTCCTACGTATATAAGTATATAGATATATATATATACATATATATATATATATATACATGTACAGGAAGAAAGAAGAAGGAAGAAGGAGATGAGAAGGGGACTTACAGGGGGTCAAAGCTTGCTGGCCACCGGAGTACGACAGGAGGGGCCCAGTCACCGGAGGGTGGCTGGTGCAGGAGAGGAGCAGCAAGGTGGGCCGGGGAGGAAGGCAAAAGTGGGGAGTCGGAGTTCGGGACGACCGCAGTCGAGGGGATCTCGGATGTGGGAGGAGATGCGGGCTGTAGCGGTTGGTCAAGGCAGCCCGATCGAGTGGGGAAGAGCAGCAAGGTGTTGTCGGAGGGCGCTGGGAAGAGCCTGGATGAGGTTGTAGCTATGGTGGTGGCGATGCTGCTGACAGTGGTGCCGGTGGAGAGTTCGACCGGAGTCGAGGGAAGATCGGCTTGGGACTCGGCCGGATGAGTAGCGGTGGGGGAGTGAGGTCTATGGAGGGGAGTCGGCCGAGCAGGGAGGAACTGTAGAGACGGAGGGGGAAGAGCACAGCAGGGAGCAAGGGCCGCCGGACTGATGGCCGCCGGAGTCGGTGCGGGCAGCAGCAGAGCAGCAGTAGCCGGCGGCAGCAGCCGAGCGGCAGGCCGGAGGTCGGGTTGGAGTCGGGCTTGCTGGGTCGGGTGACGTGGGAGGCCAGAGGGAGAGGCTCGGGGAACTCGGCCGCCGAAGTTGGCCGGAATACAGGAGATGGGCAGAAATGGTAACAAAGGTGAAGGTATTCCCCCCCCCCCCCTTTTCTTCTATTTGAATTTTTAAAAATAAAGAAAGAAGAAGGGAAGAAGAAGAAGAAAAGGAGAAGAAGAAAGGAAGGAGGAGAAGAAGAATTACATACGTAGGAGAGAGGGAGGTGGAGGCTTGCTTTGGGATTAGGGTTTTCTAGGGAAAAGTGTTGATGTGACAAGACATTATATAGGGAGAGAGGGTGTATGGAATCAAGGGTGGTGATTGACCCCCCTCTAAATGAGGGGTCCAGATTTGACATGGAGAAAATAATTCATGTGGGGATGAGGGTGAGAGGCTAAATAAAATTATTAGGGATTCCTCATTGGTTTAAACAAATGGGTGTTGACACCAAAAATGCAAATTTGCAAATTAGCCCCCTTAAATTTGGGTATTTGCACAGACGCATGAAATGACGAAAATTTGGCGGGCGATTCGGTGTCCGGTGTTTTGTAGGGTCAGGGGGCGCTGTAAATTTGGTATGGCTCAATTTGCAGGGCACTGGAATTAAATTGGAAATTTCAGAATTGGTTAAAATAGTATCCTCAATTTAATTAGAAATAAAATGCAAGTTGTGTTCTAAAATTAATTAAGAGTACATGGGGCCAAAATTAGGTCAGGTCATCAATACCAATAATGAAGAAGAATCAGAACAGAATATTTTCCTAATTTGGGCCGCACAAAAAATAGGTCAAGATTGTCCCCAATTTAATTGGAATGCACAACGATACAAAATAGGGATTTATTAAATAACGTCCGCGATAATTTTTGTGCGGCTAGAAATAATGCACAGGGAGCATAATTATGAGTTACAAAAATAGCAGAATGGAAGGCGGGCATGTCTAGGGCAAGATTGTGAAATTTGTTGGAAGACAAAAGTCAGGGTAGCGCTCCAAATATCGAAGCAAAGGCAATGCGCAATAATTAAATAAAATACGGTAATTAATTATAATCTCCAATAATTAAATTCTAGATAAAATAATTAACCTCAAAATTCCAAAATTCTGACAGGTGTTCGTCTACTGGCTTCTAGGTCAATTCTGCTAGGCTAAAAATAAATGAACACTGCATCTAATACTATATTTAATTACACATCACATAATCATTTATTTAAAATCAAATATACTATCATGCAATTAATTAATGGTAACCACAATAATATTAAATATTATAAAAAGTCAAAAATACTCCTATTTTCGGAACGTGGTAGTGACACTAGTCATACTACCTTCCAGGGTGATTATTAGTCCATACTAGTAGATACTAGGTGATACTGTATCATATCTAGTTTTCTAGGTTCAATACAAGGCTATTCTAGTTATTAACTATGAGGTATATCTATCTTAGTAATAACTTAGTATCTATACTTATTACCTTATCCTATAATATTTACCTTAATCATAATATATATATATATATATATATATATATATATATATATATATATATATATATATATATATATATACTTAAGTAGATAATACATGGATACACACTTAGGTCCTCATCACCAAGTCTGGTTTTTGACTTCCCAACTGCAGAAAAGTAACTGATATACCTACCTATTACTACGACTGATACATGCTTAATAACTGCTGCACACATAGGCTAAGCTCCCCCTTCTCAAATGTGATAAAAAATAGGGTATCACACTTGTTGATACTGCATGCATATCCTTCTTTCCTCGAGCTAACCTGGTCTGCACCCATGGTCTTTGATACTCTCTTAGCAGTGCATCAACACAGCTATTGACAAGTACAGGACCTCTTGCATCCCGAGCTCCCTTATGAACTGATACACAAAATTTATCCCATCCTAACTGTCCACAGGAACACCCCTTCTCATACAGTCTGTAACATACCTCAACTAGAGCTCAAACTTTCCCATATGTCCTACTACTATTGCTGGACTCTTATGTTGCTATTGTATTTGGTTCCTAGTGCTCGAGCTCCAAACACCAATGTGCTGCACCTGGAGTGCACACAGTGCTCTTCCTTCATTACCTACTGCATGCTAATGCTACAACCCTCAAACACCCCTTTACCTCAGTGCACCCACTCACCACAGCACACACACACCTGATATACACTCAAACACACACATCTAATGCCATCACTTCCCTTTACCAATGTTGCTTCTACATACTTGCTCGAGTTCACTGCTAAATGTAGTAAACTAATGAATACTGAAACCAAGCTCCCATCTAATATCTACTGTCACTGTGATAGTCCCCCTCCCCTCTACTAATCTGAAACTGCAATACCCCTCTTCTTAACACACACACATACACACACACACACACATACGCACACACACACATACACACAGACATCTCCCCATATTGCTATTGATATATCCCAATGCACACATATGCACATTCACACCTTTGCCCGAGCCACACACAAGAACAGTGGGTTGAACTGCCACTACAACATAGTTAATAGCTACCAAGCCCCTACCACATACTAATGTATATTTATATACACACATATATGTATCATAACTAATACAACTATATAAATATACTTGTCTATATATCACAAATGATACACCATTAGTTAATACCCCAAATATTTAGGGTGCACAACTAGGATACCCATGATACCCATCCAATTGAAGTGTCAAAACCCCCAATTCTCCATAATTAATATTCACACATATCAAATACTCATATATATAACTAATGCAACTTGTTACAAAGGGATTTGAATAAAATTAACATAAATCACCCCAAATTGAACCTCGTATCATAACGTATTCCAAATACCATGATACGACCTACTCGTATCCATTTGTGGACACGTATCTAGTCTCACACCACCAATCCAAGTCTAATTGGACCAATTTGGCCTAATGACAAACACTTAGTGCACCAATCTTGAATTTTTCTCAAATTGGGCACAAAAATCTATGTAGTCACAATAAGGGTCAATTGGGCCTAGAACTTCTTCATATGGGTAGTCCTAAGCAATAATATGGTTCCTAATGGTCAAATATATGAATTATAGTCAAATTAAAAGGGAAATTCAGAATTATATCTATTGGGAGATAGATTTCCAATGAGTTGCTCAAATAGACATAATTCAGACATAAACTTCTTGCTAATTCCTCCTTCTCTAAGTGCTCTTTGTAATCCAAGCTCCAATGCTCCTTAATTAGTGAAAATTGAAGGAAATGAGAGTAAATTAGGTTAAAATTGGTGGAGGAATGAGTCAATTTGGGAAAAAACACAATTGGAGATCTAAATGAAATGAACTAATAAAGAGGATAGAGATCGAGACCCTCCCTATAGGTGGTCGGCCCCCTCTTTTCCCTTGCCCAAGCAACAACAATTTTCTAATGTACCCCCACTAGTTAATTATGAGGAATAATTAGGAATGACTATATTAGGAAGCTTCTAATTCTTCATGAACTAATCTAATCTCCTTAATTAATTAAGGGAATAGGTCTAATGGGCCTACTCTAATGTTGGGCTCAATTGTGTCATGACAATCCAATGGGTCTACTAATGACAAGTCTAAATAAACATAGGCTAGCCCACTAATTAATAAATAAATAGCACAATATAATATAATTAATTAGTAGCACAATATATAATATTTAATTACTAAATAATAATATGCTAAATGACAAATATACCCTCATCTAGAAATATGGTAGTGATACCGCATATCACCCCAGATAGATGGGTAGTCAAAGAGGACTATTCAGACTCCCGAGGATATGCTTCGCACTTGTGTTTTGGATTTCAGAGGCTCGTGGGAGGATCATCTTTACCTGGTAGAGTTTGCTTACAATGGCTACCAGGCCAGTATCGAGATGTCACCATTCGAAGCTTTATATGGACGGAGATGTCGTACTCCTTTATCTTGGGATGATGTTGGTGAAAGAGCCTTGTTGGGACTGAAGATGATTATGGATGCAGTTGAGAAGGTGAAGTTCATCAGAGATAGACTTCGGGTGGCGCAGGACAAACAGCGATATTGGGCCGATAGCCGCCAGAGATCCTTGAAGTTTAAGGTATAGATTTTGTTTGTTTTGCTTGTGATTGCTTTATTTTAGGTTGAGTATTAAGGTTGTGTCTTATTCTAGGTTGGTGATCTGGTATTTTTGCGGATGTTTCTGATACGGGGCACGATTCTTTTTGGTGGAGGCGGGAAGCTTAGTCCACGGTACATCAGACCCTGCGGTGTTCTTGCGAGGGTCGGTACAGTAGCCGACAGACTAGACTTGTCGCCTGCACTAGATGGAGTGCATGCGTGTTCCATATGTCGCAGTTGAGACGTTATGTGACAGATCCTAGTTACGTATTGGATCACTCGGAGATCGAGGTGGGTCCGACTTTCAGCTACCCAGAGCAGCCAGTGGAGATTATGGATCGCAGGAAGAAGGTATTGCAGAACCAGACGATTCCCTTAATACGCATCGCGTGGAGGCATGACTCTCCGGGAGAGTCTACTTGGGAGAGGGAGCCGAGATGCACGAGCGATACCCTTATCTGTTTGAGCCGTAAGGTATCATTCTTTCTTGCTTGCTGTGATTGCTTGTTGTAGTATTAGTTCTTCCTTAAATTTCGAGAACAAAATTTTTTTAAGGAGGGTACACTTATCACTACCACATTTCTAGATGAGAGTATTTTTGTCATTAGCATATTTATTATTTTATGATTTAATATTTATATGTTGTGCTACTAATTATTTATTATGTGTTATGCTATTTATATATTAGATAGTGGAATAGCCTATTTATTTGGACTTATCATTAGTGGACCTATTAGTTTGTCATGTCATATTGAGCCCAACAATGGACTAGGCCCAATTAGACCATTTTCTTAATTAATTAAGGAGATTATATTAGTTTATGAAGAATTAGAAGCTTCCTAATACAACCCTCCTAACTAAACCTTATAACTAACTAGTGTGGGCATTGTTGTCAATATGAATTACTTAGAGAAGGGGCTAGAGGGGCCCGGTCATATGAGGGGGAAGTCTCTCTCTCTCCTCTCTTTAATTTATTTCAAATTTTAGATCATCAATTTAGTTCTTCCCTAAATTACTTCATCCGTCTACCAAATTTACCCAATTCACTCTCATTCCCTCTTTAATTTTTATCAATTAAGAAGCATTGGAGCTTGGATTGCAAGAAGCACTTGAAGAAAGAAAAATTGGCAAGGAGCTCGTGTCCAGATCGTGTCCATTTGTGTGATTCACTGGGAATCCATCTCCCAATTTATAAATTCTGAATTCCCTCTATAATTAGACTCTAATTCATATATTTGACCATTAGGAAACCATGCTTAAGGATATCCATAGGAACAAGAACTAGGTACATATGACTTGTATTATAATTTTTACATGATAATTTGTGCTCATTTTAGAAAAATTATAAGATTGATGCTGTCACGCCCCAGTCCCAAAATACGTAGGACTAGGAACACGTAAGCATGTCAGCCGTATATATATGGCAACTCTAATATATAGATACCATAATACACACGTACGCTGTAATATGAATATAAACTCACATGTGGTATATATAGTGTCACAAGTCACAGATATACTAATCTCATCCACAATAAGTAATAGAAAAGAAATAACTAGACTAGAATAATAAGTCTGAATAATCCAAAACTAATAGTCAGGTGGAGACAAATCCACTACCAATGACTATATCAATACTAAAATAAGAGAGGAGGGTAAATCTCCAATATAAATAAGATGATGATAGAAGTGTATCAGCGAAGCGATCCATCGCTAGAGATAATCACTGATGCTCAGAAGGTATGACCTCCTCGAAAAAGATAAGTAGTAAGTCCTGATCCGTGCTCCTGCGAATAGTCATGAACATCTACACCTGGAAAGGGACCAGGTCCTCAGAGGGACGTAACAAGATACATAGAAGCATGCCAATTTGAATATAGTAAACATGCATAATGTTTAAAAATAAATAAGTATGTTGTACAAGACAATATATTTGAATGCAAATGAGGACAACTTTTTGACGTATGGGCGAGGGTAGGCTACTCGATCTAAGCCGCATAACTCACACACACGTCTAGAACATCATCAGCCGACATACCTCGGGGGTAGCGACCCTCGTGACTCCATCAATCGCCATACCTCGGGGGTAGCGACCATCGTACACGACCACCATAGTACGTGCTAGTTACTACGGTTTATCAGAGTGGTTAAAGCCCATACGCCTACTGATTGTCCTCTATGATACTAAGTGTCAAGTGTGTGTCAACATATCTAATATATAGTAATGACTGAAAGAAACTACACATGCAATGACTAAACAGAAATACAATAAATATATAGAAATATACTAAGCATACAAAGTACTGTAAACAATTTGGCAAGGTATCTTGTCTGGTCTAAAAAGGATGAAGTCCCAACTCAAGGCGTCGTCCGATCTACCCGTCACATAAATTAAACAAGTTAGGTTACAAAAGTGGATAAATAGGTTCCTCCATTTAATCTATTTTAATTCTAAATAAAATAACATAAAATAGTATTTTAATCTTATTATAATCTGATTTTATTGTTAAGCTCTAATTTTGGTCCAAAGAAAGTCAACTTTAAGGATTTGTGATCTGTGGCACACAAACCGAGGCAATCCGTTGACCAAAAAGTCAACCGACTCAAATCTTAGATTTGTGTATATAATCCTATAGATTTCAATGCTACATAAACACCAGAATTGACGGTTTTATAAAATCATAAGTCGGTAAAGAGTTATAGCCACAAGGGCACACAGATGAAAGTTTTCGGTGGTTTCCTACTTACGTCTACGTTGCACGAATTTTATAGTAGATTAAACTTATATTTTAAATTCTGGAAAAATACTTTTCTAGAATTTCATCATGTCAACTTTCGGAAACTTCAAACGGTTCATAATTTTGAGTTCGGGATCTCCCGAAATCTCGAAAATACCAAAATGCGTCTAATTTTGGACAGCTGGCACTTTTAGAATTTTCTGGAAAAATAGGTTTTGAAATTATTAAAATAATTTATATATTCAAAAAACTAACCTTGATATGATTCTAACAAAAAAACTGGAGCGCGTTTGGAGTCCGGAGCTAGGAGATATCGTCTTTTTAAGTCGTCATAACTACTAGAAAATGAGGCTAAAATTATGACGAATTTTGACTATTTTTGGACGAAAAAGAGGGAAATTTGGGAAAAAAAATACGAAGGATGAGGTATTTATAATGGTGGACACTACTTAATTAAATACGACTATGATTGGTTAATTTGGATAGGATTATGATGAATTTAATTAAGGATAGGATATGCATGAGTAGGCTCAGGATTTGAATTAATTTAAAATAGAGTTTGAGTTTATCTCAATAATTTAAATCTTAAATATAATTAAATATAATACAAATAATTTATATATAATCTTATTAATATCTATTGACACTAAATTAGCATCTATCTAATATTAAGACTATATATATCCAAATAAATCCTAAATAATTTTAAAAATCTAAATAAATTTCTTAAAATTCTAAATAAATTACAGAAAAATATAATTAAATATTTTAAACTAAAATAAATATTTGGTAGGAACAACATGCAAGTATGGTCTCAAAGTAAATTATGGAAGTCCTAGAAATTTAGGTTCCCTATGTTTTAATTACCTAAAAATTCTAGAAAAATTTACAAAAATCTAAAATAACCTAAAAATAATTCTAAATAAATATTTACATAAGTAAATATACTAAGAAATTTATTTTCTAATTAACTAAGAGAATACTCTAAAGTAATTCAATATTTAAAATAATATATAAAAAATATAATAATATAAAATACACACAAAATACCTATTTTTGGTGAGAGGGTTTACAATCTACCCAACTTATAAAAATTTTGTCCTCGAAATTGACACTAACCCATATTCATAATAAATCACTATAGCTATTACACTTTATTGTTATCTAGCAGTGCTTCCTAAAAGTTATGGTCTGCCATTCTAACACTTTCTTATTTATTGTCCATACACTATTCTATCATCCTCTAACTCGTCTATACTACCCAACTTACAAAAGTTCCACTAGTAGTCAGTTTCTTGCGGCTATTATCTAGGTTGTAAGACGAATTTATTTAGTGGATCGAGAATCTTGGGATACCTGTCTGGAATCTTACAACTATAATTTTTTTCCGTAACCGTCAAGTATCGTAGTCTAATATTGCCACGCCACCTGACCAGTATGTCTGCAAATACTTCGACTACTCTACTATAACGGTCTAGCTGCAGCTGTCGCTACTTCGCTAGTGATTTGTCATAGTCGTCAGTTCATAACAAGTGCCTTCAACCCTTTCCTAAGCTTAGTCTAAGTTTTTGGGCAACAGTTAAGGTCTTGACTAACTTTATAACTATTAGGAGTACGAACTATTTCAACAATCTAACAAATTTTCTATTAGGCTAAAGGATGCTACTTAAGGGTTAAATTAATAGGAGAATACAGATATTGCTATAGTGTATATACATAAGGGTTATTATTAAGTACTCATCTTTTAGTTATTAATCATTCACTAACCCATTTATGTTTTGGGTGAGGTGGAAGTAATTCAAATAATTCATAATGGCACGAAAGGATACGACTATGATAGGAAGAGTTAAGCACGAGATAAGGAATGGGGATGGAAGAGAAGATGGGCTACCCCAAGGGGCGAGACGGTGATAGAGAAAGAATACTACTACTGCTACTCGCGTCATCCATTAGCTTCGGGGATATGCCATCTAGGTAGAACACCAATATATCCTAATAACTGCTAAACCACCATATATATAATTCTACGTCTATTATGCACCTAAGATCTCGTGTCACAATGGGGGTCATGAGTATGAACTGACACATATAGCTAAGGTCGTACATGTATCTATGACTTCCTGTGCCCGTGCTTCTTATTTGTCATCATGAGTGCTTGGCCTATGGGGTATATCTGGTACTATCCGTGTATCAACTTATACTAAGCACGAACGTTCATCTTTCCGAAATAGGGGAAGACGGAGAACACAATAAAGAGTTCAAGGAGGAGGTGATAGAATACAAGTACGGGATTCAAAGGGATTAGAGAATTCGAAAGGGAGTTGCCAAGGCAGTTGTGGATTAAAATCTTATTTTGGTAAATTTATATTCTCATGTTCACATCAGAACAGTTATGTACCTGACATTATATGCTCTGACCAGTCTAGAGGGCAAGTATATTTATCTAACAAGTTGAGTCAACTATATCTCAATCCACATAAAGTAGTGATATAAAGAGCAAACCAAGTACACTACGGTTGATCAGACCATAATACACTGATTCTGATTTAGACAATGTATTAGTGTGGGCCCCCAATAATGCATATATCATGAACAAGCTCAATAAAAGAATAAGCTTGCAAAACTAGGCTATAATAGCAGCAAAAGTCGAGGTAGTAAAAATATAAGTATGCTTGATTATGATGGAGGAAGGTACATAATAATCTAAGTTCACCAAGAAGATCGGTATTGTGCCTCTATAGTTGCCATACTAATTTCTTGTCTAAGTCTAAAATCAACCAAATTGGTGTATGAGCCTCTAAGTTCTACAGTCTAGATAAACACTAAAGTTCTATAGTCTAGATAAACACTATCTTCTTATGCAAGTCTATAGTTGGTGTCATTCAATTATACTACATTAATGTGACAATAGGACTATGTGTTACTAGGTTATGAGGCATACTACCAAACTTACAAAAATTTAACTAATGGTGTTATTGAATACTAGAGTGTATATACCTAGTACAAGTTATCTTCCTAACCCCTATCAAGCACGAGAGAAGATTGACGTTGAGAAGGGATCAAGCAAGATGCATTACAAGCAATCAAATGAGAGTGCGAAATAAAATCAAGGGAGGTGATAAATAAGTGGATGAGATCCTATATTCTAATCCTATGCGCAGGCTTGCTCAGTATAGTAACGTAACCGAGACAATATGCTCTCGACCTGCATGGGCCACCACAAAAATATGTCACGCCCCAGTCCCAAAATACGTAGGACTAGAAACACGTAAGCATGCCAGCCGTATATATATGGCAACTCCAATATATAGATACCATAATACACGCGTACGCTGTAATATGAATATAAACTCACATGAGGTATATATAGTGTCACAAGTCACAGATATACTAATCTCATCCTTACAATAAGTCATAGAAAAGAAATAACTAGACTAGAATAATGAGTCTGAATAATCCAAAACTAATAGTCGGGTGGAGACAAATCCACTACCAATGACTATATCAATACTAAAATAAGATAGGAGGGTAAATCTCCAATATAAATAAGATGATGATAGAAGTGTATCAGCGAAGCGATCCATCGCTAGAGATAATCACTGATGCTCAGAAGGTATGACCTCCTCGGAAAAGATAAGTAGTAAGTCCTGATCCGTGCTCCTGTGAATAGTCATGAACATCTACACCTGGAAAGGGACCAGGTCCTCAGAGGGACGTAACAAGATACATAGAAGCATGCCAATTTGAATACAGTAAACATGCATAATGTTTGAAAATAAATAAGTACGTTGTACAAGACAATCTATTTGAATGCAAATGAGGATAACTTTTCGACGTATGGGCAAGGGTAGGCTACTTGATCTAAGCCTCACAACTCACATACACGTCTAGAACATCATCAGCCGATATACCTCGGGGGTAGCGACCCTCGTGACTCCATCAATCGACATACCTTGGGGGTAGCGACCATCGGACACGACCACCATAGTGCGTGCTAGTTACTATGGTTCATCAGAGTGGTTAAAGTCCATATGCCTACTAATTGTCCTCTATGATACTAAGTGTCAAGTGTGTGTCAACATATCTAATATGTAGTAATGACTGAAAGAAACTACACATGCAATGAATAAACAGAAATGCAATAAATATACAGAAATATACTAAGCATGCAAAGTACTGTAAATAATTTGGCAAGGTATCTTGCCTGGTCTGAAAAGGATGAAGTCCCAACTCAAGGCGTCGTCCGATCTACCCGTCACATAAATTAAACAAGTTAGGTTACAAAAGTGGATAAATAGGTTCCTCCATTTAATCTATTTTAATTCTGAATAAAATAACATAAAATAGTATTTTAATCTTATTATAATCCGATTTTATTGTTAAGCTCTAATTTTGGTCCAAAGAAAGTCAACTTTAAGGATTTGTGATCTGTGGCAAGCAAATCGAGGCAATCCGTTGACCAAAAAGTCAACTGACTCAAATCTTGGATTTGTGTGTAGAATCCTATAGATTTCAATGCTACATAAACACCGGAATCGACGGTTTCATAAAATCACAAGTCGGTAAAGAGTTATGGCCACAAGGGCACACAGATAAAAGTTTTCGGTAGTTTCCTACTTACGTCTACGTTGCACGAATTTTACAGTAGATTAAACTTATATTTTAAATAATGAAAAAATACTTTTCTAGAAGCTCATCATGTCAACTTTCCGAAACTTCAAACGGTTCATAATTTTGAGTTCGGGATCTCTCGAAATCTCGAAAATACCAAAACGCGTCTGATTTTGGACAACTGGCACTTTTAGAATTTTCTGGAAAAATAGGTTTTGAAATTATTAAAATAATTTATATATTCAGAAAACTAACCTTGATATGATTCTAACAAAATAATTGGAGCGCGTTTGGAGTCCGGAGCTAGGAGATATCGTCTTTTTAAGTCGTCATAACTACTAGAAAATGAGGCTGAAATTATGACAAATTTTAACTTTTTTGGACGAAAAAGAGGGGAATTTGGGGGGGGAGAATATGAAGGATGAGATATTTATAATGGTGGACACTACTTAATTAAATACGACTAGGATTGGTTAATTTGGATAGGATTATGATGAATTTAAATAAGGATAGGATATGCATGAGTAGGCTCATGATTTGAATTAATTTAAAATAGAGTTTGAGTTTATCTCAATAATTTATAATCTTAAATATAATTAAATATAATACAAATAATTTATATATAATCTTATTAATATCTATTGACACTAAATTAGCATATGTCTAATATTAAGACTATATATATCCAAATAAATCATAAATAATTTTAAAAATCTAAATAAATTTCTTAAAATTCTAAATAAATTACAGAAAAATATAATTAAATATTTTAAACTAAAATAAATATTTGGTAGGAACAACATGCAAGTATGGTCTCAAAGTAAATCATGAAAGTCCTAGAAATTTAGGTTCCCTATGTTTTAATTACCTAAAAATTCTAGAAAAATCTACAAAAATCTAAAATAACCTAAAAATGATTCTAAATAAATATTTACATAAGTAAATATACTAAGAAATTTATTTTCTAATTAACTAAGAGAATACTCTAAATTAATTCAATATTTAAAATAATATATAAAATATATAATAATATAAAATACACATAAAATACCTATTTTGGGTGAGAGGGTTTACAGATGCATCAAAAGTGTGTCATGAGACCAATTAGATCTAATTAGACTTAGATCGGGATTGGGAGACTAGCTACGTGTCCACAATTGGATACGAATAGACCGTATCACGATATGGTGTGATAATTTGCGATACGGGGTTTATTTTGGGCAATTTGTGTGAATTTTCTTTCATTCTTATTGTAACTAGTTATATTAGTTATTATTATATGTAATTGAGATGTATACCTGGTTATTATGGAGAATTGAAAGTTTTGGCATTCTACTTGGGGGAGTAACATGAGTATTCCATATTTCACACTCTAAATGTTTTCTTAAAAGCTTCTAGTAGATTATATAGATATGTGTATATGATTATATATGTGTATGTATACTTGGAAGTGTGTGTGGGGGGGGGGAGATTTACATGTGTGATGATAATATAGGTAGCTATTGGACTTGGGGCAGTTGGTTTCAGTTTCAGTTGAGATGAAGAGTGGTGTAGAGCCATGTAGCAACCAGTTGCTAAGGGGAGTGTGTCGGGTTAGGCAAACATAGCATCCATGCCATCAGTGTACTATTGTGCACTCATACAACAACAGCAATTTCACACGAGTTCACTGCAGTGCAGTATGCACTAATGGACTGAAGGGGTTCCTGTGTGCAATTGGGAGTTAATGTGTGGGTGTAGAATTAGAGGGCTCGGGTTGGAGAGTTGAAGGCAGCATTGAACATAGCAGTCAGTAGCAACAGGAAGTAAGAGAGGGGGGATTAAGTGTTAAGGCAACCACAGCCTCTATAGAGGGACAGTCGGGTTGATTGCCACATTGGCGATTCTTGGCAACAACACAGCAACATATTCCTGCTGTGTGACATGTCTAGGAAGGATAGGCAGTGGCTGATACTTTGTATCAGTGGTTGTGATGTAGGAGAGTTGGGTAGGTAAGTGTTTAATGTGTGCAAGGGTGTCGGGTTCAGATCAGGAGCATGAGGGAGTTGATTGTGCTGCAGTCATAGGAAGAATGGGGTGTACGAGCAGTTGGCAACTGCCTAAGTGTGCAGTAGGTAATGTTGTGAGGGGCATTGGTCTTTGATGTTGGTATCCAGGGTATTTGAGTTGGTATCAAGTACTAGAGTTAGTGTCAGTTGTTAGTATAGAGTACATTGATTTTAGTATTAGTTATGTATATCGGTTATTAGTATAATATCAGTTGAGTATATGATATCAATTAGGTATCAGTTGGTTAGATGGGTTAGTATATATATGATATCAGTTATATATGTTAGTTAGTGATATCAGTTATGCAAGTTAAGTTGGTAATAGATACATGTTAGTTTGTATATATTAGTGTTGGTTAGTATGGGTTGATACTAGATTTAGTATTACCTTGAGATGAAACCAAGGTAACATTGGGTATGAGGTATCATTGGTATTTGGTATTGAATACCAAAAGGGTAGTTAGATATTGATACCAAGGATGGCTCAAAGCCAAGGTAACCAATATTTAGTTAGTATTAGCTACTGACTAACAAGTGTTACTTAAGTATAAGTGTTATTTATTTGATACTTAGTATTATGATACTCCAGTATCTTGTAATCGCTAGTATAGCCTAGATAAGCAAGGTATGGACCAAATAACTTAGTTATAGGCTAATACAATCTAGTTTGACTACTTTGACTTAGTTTGACCATTTTGACCTAGTATTGACCTAGAAATCATACTTAGTGCGTTCATTTCATTTATCACCTTTCTTACACCCAATAACATGATATTTCATATATAGGTCAGTATGACACTAGTCTAGAAACAGATTAGTATTGTCAGCAGGACCTCAGACGAATACAATCTTTGACAGTTTTTCGTTTAAGATATCTTCTATGTTTCTTGTATTTAGTGTAGATATCCTTGACTTCTTGACACGTGGTTACACGGATTGGTATTTTTTGGATCCCATTATAATATGTTATTCCTAGTAGTTCCTGATGTATCCTGTACATGCCATGTTGCTCTTGTACTTGTATGGACACTAATTCTTGGAGAGACTTGCTATCTTCTTGGAGAATCCCATGTTGTAACATGCCATGGTTGGATTCACTATACCAGTCGGGGTTTGGGAAGTGTTAGTTAGATATGTGATCATACCCACCCTGTATAATTATTCCTGTTCAAGCACCTTGTTAGTGTTAATCATACACTTCACGTATGATTAGCCAGGCCATGATTCATGTACAAGTTCCTAAGCCAATCACATGTCGAAGCTAGTACTCACTCACTTAGTTAGTTATATTTCCTGACTCCTGTATATAATGCCCATCTCTTTTGTACTATTTACAATATTTGTATATTTTGTATATTTCATGTTCATGCTCTATTTATCTTGTATATTCTCTCTATTTACTGTTACATAGTCTTTATCATTTATTTAGAATTGCGGTTAGAGGTGTGCTTCGCTTCAATCCTGACTAGATATATTTTTTAGATGATTTAGATGACTGGTATCCTACACACTATGGACCTCAGGACGTAGTGGGTGTAGATTTAGAGACGGTAGTTCAAGATGAGCCGATACCGGGGGATGATCACCTAGTTACAGATGTTTAGACTCTTGTATTGGTTATGTCTCAGTTTAGATATTTTGACATGTATTATATTTGAGACTATTGTGCTAGACATTTAGACTTGATTATGAGTTGTATTTTGACTTGTGAATATATTTTTTATTCCATATCGTGCTACATCTTCCTCTAGTTTTATTGTGATTGAGTATTGTTTATTATTTGTCCTCCATTTGAAGTTGAGATATCTTGACATGTACATATATATTGTGTGAGATATTTAGATAGTATTGTTGACCTAGACAGTGTTCTACCGTCTATGCTGCGGCGTAGGCTGGACGTACCCACGTTCTCATACCCTTATGCCGGGTGCGGGTCGTGACTAGTTTTTTTTCTAGGGTCGGCGCCGGAGATCCGAAGCTGTGGAGTCGTAGGGGGTCACGGGGGGTGCACCATCGCGCGGGAGTTCAAAAAGTTTTGGAGCAATTTTGGAGAGGATAGGGAAAAATGAAATATGTTAACCTATATTGAAAAACGTTAGCGACGTCATATTGCAACTTCGCTAAACGTCGCTAATTTTATAATATTTAGCAATGTATGCAAAATGACATCGCTACACGTCGTTAAAATAAAAAAATAGGGATATCTTGCGACATCTGGTGACATCTTATTCCGTAATATTATTCGTAGTCGTTGATCGTCGAGCGTAGTCGCTAAAAGCGACGTCCTGCGACGTTATAATATGACGTCGCTAAATTCGTAAACGACGTCATAACTAAATGTCGCTAAAAACGTCGTTAATTGGACATATTTTGGTAGTGTGTCATCCGGGACTCGTGGATATATATGTTAGTATTTGGAGACATTTGTGCATTTTGATATGTGTTCATTTCGATATTTGTGCTCATCGTATCTGACACATTTGTGTTTAATACATCAATTTTTCACCAAATGCGAATTAGGGAAATATACCTTGTCACCAGTATATCAGTTGTTATTATTTCATGCTATATTATTGTGTTATTAGATCGCTTATCGATACCGAGCTTGCGAGTCAGATTCTGGTGCAATCAACTGTCGATGTTGATCGGTATTGAGACTCGCGTAGATAGTATTTGTACTTTGATCTTTAGATTATCGATATCATGATGATTGATGTATACCATGGATACGATCAGAGCCCCAGGACAAAATTATCACCTCACATTCATGTCAGGTACTCTTCATCGTATCTGACACATGCACCATCGGGACGATCATAGGGCATAGCGGTTCTAGGTTTTCCTATGACGGTTTCATATTTCCGATATCATTTGAGCTCATGGACCCGTTGTCGATAGGTAGAGTTTAAGATTTGATTGGACGCATAATGGATATAACTCATGTGATCTCAATGGAAGGGTAGGACAATTAGTAGACGTTGTGCTTCTATACACCTGGTTCTTCTCAGTAACCGTTAGCCTCATATAGAGTTGCGATAGAGATTTACTATAAGTTGTGAGTCTCACCCAAAGCTTCAGTACTCTATGTCGCGAGCTCGTGATGAGCTACGATAGTTAAACCCATATTCTTGATAGTCCACGTGTGTGAAAGTTGTTCTCAACTTGCATCTCACGTAGTTGGTTATTACTATGTGTGCCTCTTGTTCTAGAGGAGTTTGTTATCTATGTTTTTACTTTCGGTATGTTATTTATATCTTGCTCCGCCTCTCTGAAGACCTAGTTTCCATTCAAGCTTAGGCGAAAACTTACCCAAAGAAGTACGGACCAAAAGTCTACACGGGAGTTGTCTTACACGGGAGTTGTCCCAACCGGGACTCCAAGGTTTACTCAGATGAGTATCCTTAAGGAGTAGTAGAGTCTCTACCTTGAGATCTGAGTATATTTATCTAGTTAGAGATATTTGGGTCAGTTTAACTTTCTGTACTTTATTTTCTATTCAGTTCTTATATTAACAGGGTTGTTCCTGTAAGACTCTTGCATATTTGTATTAGTATTTACTTTGAAACTTACTATACTTTGTGCTTTTCTATTTCATGTATATGTGGATGAGATTAACATACTTATTGGTGACTTAGTATTGTAGACTGGAATTCATGAATATAAAATAGAGTACACTTCGGTAGGCCCAATAGAGTTGGATCCTTCCGCAAGTTGTATTAGTTGGCAACGTGACTGATTCCGCGTATTTTATGATTGGAGCATGACATCAATGTAACTTTCAACATGCTTCTTAATTCATGTAAAACTGAATGTTAAGCATTTCCACCAAAAGATCAATTCCATCTGTAAGGAAGAGAAGCACTCATTCAATGAGTTGTATATCCGGTCGGATATGGATATTTCCAACATTCAAAATGCCAATTGCATGATTCTTATCAGGGCCGGCCCTGGGGCCATGCCAAAGTAAGCTGCACAGGACCTCCAATTTTTTGGGGCCTCAAAAAAAATTATATATATATATATATATATATATATATATATATATATATATATATATATATATATATATTATGGTCAGTTTTATAATTTTGTAATTTAAGTCATCACATTTTTTTCTCAATTCATAGACTCTACAATCCGCACAAGACTCGAATTCTTCAATCCATATTCCCTACCGACTCTAAGACTCATAGTTATAATCATACAAAAATTTTAGGTTTTATCAAAGATCTTGCTTTGACCGATGTGTTGTCTATCATCTCTAAGCGGTTCAATTGTTAATTTGCTTCTAAAGATCCCTCAATTGTTAGATGAGTTTATTTTCTACAATAAAGATACGATGTGAGTTTTATTTTCTACGATAATGATCTGATTTCTTTTATTATATAATTTAGGAATTTGGATGTGCATGCCTAGTATTTATTTAAGAAACATTGATGAGCAGGCCTAGTTTTTATTTGTACAGTTTAATGGCCATTACGTCTTCTATCTAAAACATCTTTATTATACTATGTAATGTGGTTGAATATATATAATTTGAATTCTGGTTATTTTGTTTAATAACTATCTATAGATTCAATTATAATATACAATCAAGAACATCTCCAGAGATTTTGATAAAGATAGAGAATAATATCTTTAAAAATATAAATAAATAAACTTAGAATCTCATTTGGAGGTTCGCACAAGATTTTCAATTATTCAGGACCGATCCTGATTCTTATAAATCATATTTAATCATAGAATTCCATGGAAACTATATATTGTCACTACCAGACGTGGTCCTAACATGAAACATAAAAAATGCCTAAACCAGTCTTGCATCTAAAAAGACAGGAACATAAAAGATTCATAACCAGATATTCAAGTCCACTGTATACATAGTGAAAATTGAATGACATAAAGGAAAAAGACTTAAAAACAGTTCAAAACGTCTAACCGTATGTATATTCTTTTTCTTTTCTTTTCTAGACCGTATGTATACTCTAATATATTTAAAAAATAAAAAATAAATAAATTCTACAAAAATTTGATGTACACATAATATTTTTATATTAATTATGTAAAAGGAAACTATTTTATAAAAATTTGAAATCACGAAAGCTTTTGCCATCTGGGATGACAAAAAAGTCAACATATCATATTTTAATATCCTCATAACTCAGCAAATTATATTTTAATATATTATGTCATATTTTTGCCGACTGAGTTGGCAAAAATTTAGCAACTCCGATTTAACCGGTTTAAGCCATGGATGCAGGTGGTTTTATGTTGGTTTATTTGTTTTGGGTTTGTTTTGGTTTATTTTTTTGGGATTTTTTTGTGTTATTTTTTGGGATAGTTGGGTTTGATTTTTTTGTTGTACAGAAAATAAATTTTTTTTTCCTGAGAAATTGCTGTGCAGAAAATAAAATAAATTATTGATTTTTTTTGTTTGTTATGGGTTTTATTTGGTTTTTTTTTGTTTTTTGTTTTGGTTTTCTTGTGTAGGTTAGGTTTTGGTTTTATTTGGGTTTTTTTTTATTTTGATTTATTTTTGCAATAAATTTGCTATACCTATAATTTTTTAAATAAATTAGGAAAAACGAAAAAAATTTGAAACAGTAAAGAAATAGTTCGCCAACTGAGTTGGCAAAATTCTCAAAAAAAAAAATTGTTGGTAACGGTATTTTCACCGGTTTTGGAATATTTTTTAATCGATTGTTTATTTTTGAAACAGTAACGGACCCTCATAATTGGTTGTCTAAAAATAGCTCATAACCGTTACTCCCACAATTGTCAAGCAGACCCTTAAAGTTTCTACCGTAATCGAAAGTTAAATCGATCTTATTACGATTAGTAAATTATTTATAAATAGATAAGTTTATCATTAAAAAAATAAAAATGTATATACACAAGAATATAATTTGCGATTCTAAAATAACCGAAAGTAAAATTTGAAGGTCGAAACATCATTTTTTTTGCGATTCTAAAATTTTTCGAAGTTCGTCAGATGGTAAAACCGTTTATCCCATATTACTTTTTGTTACGGTCATTTTAGCACAAACTGAATCTTGTTTCGATCTCTCAGTTAAAAGTTATGATACGTTAAAGTTTTAAATTTATACTTTTGCCTGTAATATGTGCGTCTTACTTCGGATGAAAAAAATTTCTACACGAATTTTGTTAATCTCGTCGAAAAGATAAAAATCGACCTATTGTTTGACGAAAAATAATTTCCAAACAAATAGTTATGGCCTCTCAAAATCTGCTCGACGGCAGACATAATTTTCCTACGACATAATTTTTTTTAATTTTTGGATATTCAATTATGCATATTTTATTTTAGACGTTAAATTTTATTTTATTTTCTAATTTATTTAAAAAAATTATTGCTACAATATTTTTTAAAAAAAACTAAACCTAAATAAAACTATACAAAACACTCTTTTTTTCCAAAAAAACAAAAAAAATCCAACTATCCCAAAAAATAAACACAAAAAAACATAAAAAAAACAAACCAAAAACAAAAAACCCAAATAAATCCACTGTCATATTTTTGCCAACCAAGTCAACAAAAATTTGGCAAATGTAAAAAAAAAAAAAAATTATATTTTCACCATCCCAGATGGTAAAAGCTTTTGTGACTTCAAAATTTTCCAAAATAGTTTCATTTTTATTAATTTATTTTAAAATATTTTTTGTACAACAAATTTTCTGTAAATTCTAACTTCTCTACTCTACAAAGCCGGCTCAAAATGAACTGTGTAAGCTATATATATATATATATATAAAAGATAAATAAATACTAATTAATTATTTAACTATCTAATATTATCTTCCTATTGATTACATAAATTTGATTCCACGGAATAACGATATCTATAACAAATTATAATTAAAAAAAATTCACCAATTTTTTTACTTTAACGTGCCTAGTTAAAAATAGTTGAGAGTCAACAACAGACGTACTCTGAGTGATGGTGCATATAGAAAATAGTTAGTACTTAGCAACTCAGCGCAGTTTCCACCGGACAATATTCAATATGCGCATTACTTCCCACCATTAATTGATGGTTGTAAAAGAAAAGGAGTCCATTTTTGTTCACCTACAAATACTATGATGTTTGTTCACCCTCCAATAGAAAATACACACTCGACATTTTTATCCAAACAAAACCATCTTACAAGTGGTTTTGTTCACCAACCAAGGTGTATTTTGACTTTGAAAATGTCATGTATAGATTTTCTATTGGAGGATGAACAAATATCTTAGTATTTGTGAGTGAACAAAAATAGATTAAAAAAAAAAAAGACAATTAACTAGGCTGAAAAAGAATGAAAGAAAATTTGGGTGCATTCAAGATTAAACATTGAGTACGTGTGCGCACATAACAAAACTGATGCCAGTCTTTCCTTTTCTCGAGGCTATGTAATATCCATAATGCAACTAAAAGTTGTGAAGAAATGTTATGATTCACTACAAAATAATCAAGCGAACAATTTGTCCAGAAAATCGGAAGGATTTTGCAGCTTCTCTTAAGCATTTGTTCTTTTCATCGCGTGACCAATGCTGCATCAAAAAAGTTTACCCAAAGGAAAAAAATTGTTATATTGAGACTAAAATAATATCACTAATGCTGGTGCTGTCCAACAAATAGGACCATTCAGATTTTACCTCTCCAAGCTTGTTAAGCTTCTCCCTTACATCTTTCAACAACTCTGGCACTTCGCCCTCCCATTTATAGAACTCCATGTCATGTCCTTGTAGAAGCTTCTCACAGACCTAATTACAAGGAGTTGCTTATATTGACGAATTTTGAATCGGTAGGAAGGAAATATCATTGATACTTTTGATGTGCTACTCGACATGATATTAATGCATAATGAAGTGATTAACCTACAAAGTGATTAGCCTAATATTGAGTGAAATAACAATGGCTGCTTCCACCAATTGCTTGTGCTCAGCCGTGATAATATGATAGTTGAGGATAGCTTACTGTTCCTTGAAGCAGCAATCTAGGAACCTAGTCAATAACGAGGCCAACCACAAAATTCTCTACATGCCCACTCGCAACTGAACGAGTCAACCTCAAGCCCGCTTAGCTGGATCTTGTCCATGCTTCTCTCCAGTGAAATCATCCCCGTATCCTGATTTGGTGGGGCAGTCGATGGAAAACCCAGCAATAATGTTAAGATCTCTTTCCCCAGCACTGTCACTGATGAAGCACACATGACCCTTACCATGGATGATACCTGCAGCAGCTAACCACAGAAATCTTCAGACATCCAAGGCCAGCTAACCAAACTGCCAACAGGCTTACAGCATCCCTGATTGCTACAGACCTGCCATTCCAAGACCCTGGGCCAGCCATGCTCCACCACCACAAGCCGAATGGGTGTGGCAGCCACTCCTGCAATCACAGAACAATCACCCACCAGCTGCTAGCCAGCCCCGGCAGGATTCTTAAGTTCTGCCAGCGACCAGGGTCCATGCAAGTACCCAACTGATCATTTAGCCAACATATTCAACTTCCATCCACCATGACACACACAATTGCCAACCAATTATCCTCCAGCTGGTAACCAGACCCGGCAGGATCCTCAAAGTGCTGTCATCAACCAGGCAGTACCAACTGATCATTTAGACAATACCTTCTTCTCCCCCAACAGACAGAATTGCCAACCAATCTACCCCACCCCCACCACTTCTCAAAGTCAATTACAATCAAGTTCTTCATCATTGTGATTGCTCATTACAGGCTCTATGTATCTATGACAAACTATAAGGGCCGTCCAAATGATGGCTGCCTCCCTACCATGCTTTACCACCTATCGGATGCAATAAAAATGAAAGGGGCATGAATTAGGAGTTCCGGAACTCAAGGGATACATTAATCCTAATGCTTATGCAGATTGGGCAAAAAATCGTTAGCAGGCCCTCATTGAACCAGTCTGGAAGCAAGTTATGACTGAAGAGATGGGTGTCCTCTTATCTCCTGACACTTAAGATTTGTTTATTGTACCTCCTGACATTGATGGTGTTGCATGTCAGGAATGACATTATACTCCCAAATACCTACTGGATGGCTCTATTGATAAGATAAATCTTACCTTATAGCAAAATGTTGACTACTTTAAAACTTTATCCCCGGTCGCTCGCCTAAATTCCATCCTCGGTCTTATTTACTCTTGCGGTCGACTCGGATTTGTTGATGTTAGCTAGATTGTTAAAAATGTTTTCTTGTACGTTTTATGCAAGAAAATAGCACAAAAAAAGAAATTTTTGTATTGATTTGTAGACGTACAAGTCTTCCATGAAAATTACAATGAATATCTACAACTTTCAAAAGAATATGGAAAAGCGTGCCGGTGGAAGTCTCATCAACAGTCGACCACTTTGGTCCATTGCCGATCCAAATACAACTTAAAGAAGCATAGGATAAAGCTCTCGCAATTCTCTATTTAGCCAATAGAGTGTCCTCCCTATATTAAGCCCTCAAAGGGCTATTTATAGAGATCTAGGAGCATTAAAGCCCATGTAAGTGCTCTGACAATGGGGTAGAAGTCTACAACGAGGCTAAACAGCCTTGAAAGCTCACAACGGAGCTCACAGTAAGGCTAACTCGAGAAGGTCAACGGCTTGTGGAGTGCGTCCATTCCCTTCGGGAATTATGAGCATAAATGCCTATTATTTAGAGCAGTAACAACCCACTAAATTCGTGGATAGTTACTCCTAAATTTACGCTTGGGAATATGTCAAACGACTTTTCGTCGATAATCACACAACGGATTTAGCGCCACGCGATACTATATAGCCACAGCGAGGCTGGGCCTACAGCGAGGTCAGCCTGAATGGCTAAAATCCTAAAGCGGTCAAGCGGGGCTAGCCAGACTTGGCTGAGAAGCTCGCTTTCAGAGAGGAGCCAGGAGCTCGCTTGGACAACGGAGCTAGCCAATGAGGCTGCTTTGATCAGGTTTTAGACCAAATTGGTTTTGGATTGACGTGTGTGGATTTGTACGAGCATAGATTATCTGGATTTTTTACTTTTTTTAGTACCAACAAAACCCCCTTCAAAGTTTTCGAAATCTGCAAACAGGCTAACCCGGATTTCGAATTGCTTTGAGTTATTTTCTGTAATTCTCGTGGCGGTTGGTTATCCAAAAAATTCTTAATCTTGCCCAAATGAGCAAAGAGAAAGCTGGGTTCCAAGCTGACCAACATGACATCGTTCATGGTCTTTTCCTTGGAACCAGCTCCATCGGGAGTGATAGTTGTAGATGACCAAGTCTTTTGAATTTCTAGTTGCTCCTCTTCGAGGACGACCACATAGGTGGTGACTTCGATCTTCGCTCTCGGAGTCATTCTGCAAGCTGAAAATTTCCAAGTAAACGCAATAACAATTGTTCATGAATGGTTCAAAACCCTTAGAAATAGTTATATGCAGCACTCAGTGTGGGAGTTGGGCGTAGCATTAGCATAGTCGTCTAGCTTAGCACATGGCTTAGCCGTTTGGCCCTAGAACTTGGCTTAGTTCTTGTCGTTTGATGTAGCATTTGACATAGTTTTGTTATCTCCAGAATGGAATATCAAGTACTTGTTCCTTTGCTACGAGAAGAAACTTCTCCAACCGTCCAACGGTTAAGTTTTCGGGGCAGCCCCCTGCCTTGTTCAGCCCCTCAATGGACTATATATAGTGTGGCTAAGGGGACATCTTCCCCTAAAATCTGCTCGAGCCTTAATTGCTAGCAGAGCTCTACAAGGAGCCAAGTGAAGTTGACTGGCCAACGAAGCTATGCATAGGCTTATAGCCTTTAATATCTCCTTGGATTCAATCTCCTCGAAATTCGAGATTGACTTGGTTATACCCTTTAATGGGCGGTCAACAGCCCAATAAATGTGGTTAACCACAACCACCACCTCTATCGCAGGGGAGAGCCTTCAGCTGGGTAGACTTCCAGCGATGTTATATTGCAAAATTATCTCTCAGCGGAGCTGTTGACTGGCGGTAGAGCGAGCCTAGCTTGTGGCAAGGCTATTAGCTTCGCTTCGCTTATCCAGGCTAATTGCCTTTATCTCGTTTTAAACTCCTTGGAATCTGAAATGACTCAACAGAGTTCAACGAAGCTAACAACTAATCTATAAAAGACTTTTTAGTGTTTTTAGAGAAGTTTTACTTCTCTTTCATATTTCAAAGAAAAACCTCTTCTTCGATTACCCAACAATCAAAGCAAATAGCACCTTAAGCCTTCTTCCAAGGGAAAGGAACTCACGGAGGCTCTAGTGGTCGACACCACGCGACTAACAACGGCGGAGGGCCCTATCGCCGGTAGGTTTTGGACACATCAGAGATTTCGATCTCTTTTTCTGAAGCCTTTAATGGCTATGATCCAGCAACCATATTGGTCAGCGTTTAGACCCTCGCGGTCTTCGAAATCACATAGGGAATTATCTCCCTTTACTGTACTCACGCTTAGAGAAAAAACCCAAGGATTTTACAACCTCTGTTGATTCAGCTTCAATGGTAGCAAAGCTTTAAAAGGACAGCAGGGCCTATTGGGCCAAACCATTGGAGCAACTGATCGCGACATTCGAGCAGGATGTGGGTGAGTGGCACCGCCTGCGTCGAGCTGACATGACTCTAATGGTTGATGAAGAACTTCAACGCCACTCCGCTCAGGTACAACAAACACAGGTAAAGGCCCATGAGAAGAGAGAAACTCTGATGCAGGACCTCTAGAGCTTGAAAGTTGATAATGAAGGCATCACCAAAGAATTGGAAATTCTGAATCTTAAGATGCATTCTACCTCAGAAGAAATGGAGTGTACACGCCAGATGATTCAGAGAGCACAAGCGCTCCTTCTCAAGGCACGATCAGACTGAGGATACCATAAAGCTGAGCACCTTGGTTGCCGGATGTATTCTCATCCAGCGGGCGACCAGGGAGCAGACAGAGAAGTTGGAGGAGGCTCATGCTGAACTGGACAAGTAAGTCAGTAATTGATGAAGAAGACATCATTAATAAAGAAACATACCCTTGTCTATGCTGAGGAGAAACACAAGCTTCGAGTGTCTTCTTTAAAAGTCAAACTTGAATCCTATGCAGAAAGGCCACATTAATATATCGTCCTTCTCGCTTTTGTATTTCCATATCCTTCGAAGCATCATTAATAAAGAATACCTTTTTTCTTTCCTTTTTTGGCTCAATGACTCTTTTTATCTGTGATAAATGTCCATGTCATGGTCTACTCCTTTTGCGTATTACCATCTTGAACCCCGAGCGGAAGGTAGTTTTCCGCTAGTGAGCCCTCGAGAGAGCCATAAGTGTGGAGATGGGATCCAGTTAGCTCTGAAGAGAGCTTAAAACATGGAGATAGTACTCCGGTTAGCTTTGGAGAGAGCTATAAACATGGAGATGGTGCTCCGATCAACTCTAGAGAGCTAAAAAAGGTGGAGATGGTGCTCCGGTTAGCTCTGGAGAGGGTTCTATACGTGGAATCGGTGCTTCAAATTGGTCTTTGCCATATGTTGTATTGTTGGATATGGTCGGACGAGTCGGCTACAGAGATTGTATTATTGGACAAGATAGACTATGACTCAGGATTAAGCGTAGAACTTATCCAGGGATTTGATCCGGAACATGTCTATTCAAAGGTGAAAGACTGAACATGATAGACTAAGGGACGCCAGGCTCCAAATCTCATAGGTGACATTATTAACGTAATAGCTTAGAGGATAATAGCTTAGAGGGGTTCACTACTTTAAGTGTACTGTTAAACGTAGTAGGGCAAGGGGAGTCAACTATTCAGAGGTGTAACATGATAGTTTGATTGGGGTGAGGCTAGGACTCCACCGGTGATTTGATCGGGACCCGTCTATTCAGAAGTGTAGAATTAGACATAATAGCGTAAGAAGTATCAGACCCGAAATCAGTTTTCATAGGTGTTAATTGTTAACCTAATAGCTTAGAGGAGTTAGTATTAGAGGTGTATTGTTAAATGTAGTAGGATAACGGGAAAAAAACGAGGGTTGTCAAAGGTAAAGATTAATATCACGAAAGTAGATACTCACAAACCACCAGAGGATTGAGAATGAACTATCAGAGGTATAATGTTAATGTGACAGATAAATGTTCCTAGTCCAGCAGGGGGCCATGAATGAAGAATATCTTTAGAGAATGGTTCCACCAGGGAACTAAAGGATGCATTTGATATCCAAGGCAAATCAATATCCGAATACAGACAACAATGTAGAGGATTCTAAACAGGGATATGACTATCAGAGGTAATCAATAACGTGATAGCAAAGACTCTTACGAGGAAGACAAAGCATAGGAACTCATAATCTTAGCAGAAAAGAGTAGACAACTGCCAAATTAGCTGGGGAATGAAAGGGATGATTTGTCAAATGTAACTATTACGTGGTAAGTTTGAAAACTTCATCGCGGAAGTTATTAGGTATCTACTGAGGAAACGACCAGAGATAATAATTAATGTTATGATAATATACAATAACCTCTGTTAAGGAGATTGATTTGTAAGAGCTCGATTGGGAGCTATAGTTTCTTTTGCTGAGAATTGGAAGTGGATTTACGTAGTCGCTACTCTCGTCGTCATTCTTCCGAGATGAGAGTTTCTTATCATCTTGGAAACTATGATTTTACGATGCCCTTGTTGGGGAAGGGAAACTCATGTCTTAGAGGACACCTTTGCTAAGCCACAGATTCGTGATCAAAGGTACAAAGGTTATTGTTATCACGGGTAACATTTCTTCAGAAAATTTATCGTTGATTGGCATCACGAGAGTATCGTCATTTGGATTTGCAAGGCGATAGGCTCCATTCGATTAGACGGACTTTACACAAACGGTCATTCCCATTTAAGTTGGAATTTGTCCTTTATTTTATGCATCATGACTATGGGTCATCGGATAGCTAAACTAGATCTTCTACTTGGAAGACCGTCTCTTCGACCATTTTGCTAACGACCTTTGAGATACGAGCTTGTTAGAGCTCAATTTGTTGTTGGGTTTGTAGTCGTCCTTCATCAAAGTTATTTTTAATTCTTCGAGACTTAATCGATCATTGTCTCCTACTATCAACTTGGTTGCCAAGGCGGTACGTAATATGGTATTTGAATTTCTAGGGTTATAATTGCTTCACACCCAAAGACCAGGAAATATAGTGTACTGTCAGTTGGTGTCCGGACTGTTTTACCGTATGCCCATAGACATTCAACAAGATTTTTGCTCCGATCTCGTTTATTCGAAGAGACGAATTTTTTTTATTTGCTTAATAAATGTTTTGTTAAACGCCTCCCATTGGCAGCAAGATTGTATGCATTTTACCTACATTTTGTATTCAGTATTTGTCACAGAAACGAAAGAATGACTGACTAATAAATTGATGACCATTATCTTGGATGATCCTTTAAAGACATTAAATGAATATATAACTTAGTGTTTGATGAAGTTCACCCCATTAGTAGTTTTAACTCTTGTCGATGGTATGGTTTCCACCCACTTAGGAGAAGTAGTAGGTTAACGCATGGATTAACCGATAGATAACCTCTTACTGAAGGAGGGCTAATGGGTCATGTGATATCCAATCCTCATTCTTCAAATGGCCATGACACGACGGTAGGATGAAGTAGCTCTGGAGGTTGGTGCATGAAATCAGCATAAATTTGGCATGTTTTATATCTTTTCACGTATGCTACTACGTGGACAATTATTGTTGGCCAATAGTAGCCGGGCCCTTTAAGTCGGCCCTGAAGCTTTCGGCTGGGCTGATGGGCGCCATAGGTGTCGCCATGGGCCTCCTTGAGCGCTTTGTGTGCCTTCGTATTTGACAAGCAACGGAGCAATACGCCATCAGACGAGCGACGGTATAGCATTCTTGTAACCGTGTCATAGTAAAAATGAAGAGATCGTCTTCGGATAGAGGCTCTCTCTTTTGGATCATCTAGTAATATGACATATAGAGCATAATCGAAGTGAGGGAATAGCCAATCTCTACGTTCAAAATCTATCGAAGTTGCATTGACTTCATTAACCTCCAGACTATGCTTCGTGGAAAAAAGTTGGCGGGTAGCCATTGTGACAGATTGGCTAGTTTCGTCGGGTAAAGCCAAGGAAGATTGTGGCAAAGGCATTTGCCTCCTTATTTTGATGGCGAGGTGTATAACTAAGAAAAAGTCTTCGAACGCATTTGCCACCTCAATGGTGGCTTGGTGATAAGCTGCCAAGTCTTCATTGTCATCTCATATTCTCCATATTCTCCTCTGACTTGATTAACGATTATCTTGGAGTTACTATAGGCTGCAAGATATTTTATTCCCATTTATTGGGCACGCTGAAGGTCGATGAGCAAAGTGTTATCCACATTGTTAGAACATAGTTTCAACAATGAGAAAGTATGGTGTACTTCATTTTGCGAGAAGATTAATAATACCCTCACTCATGCAACATTTTTGCCTTTGGGGGCCGTTCTTAACACCATCGAAGAATATTTGCCACACTTAATCATTTGAAGTCATGTTGGCCTCTGTGATTCTATTCGATATATCTTCATAGAGCTTTGAAGTCTCCGAAATTGGATGATCTACCAAAAAATCCACAAGGGCCTAACCTTTTATAGCTTTCTGAGATACGAAGGTCATGTTGTATTGTAAGAGTATGGTAGCCTTATTTATTATGATCCGAGTTTTTTCATGAGAAGTCGTAAAAGGTTAACACTAGAAATAACGTGAATCTCTTGCCAACCATGTAATGACACATCTTTTGAATCACAAAGAATATGGTAAACATTCTCAACTAAAGTATAAGGGTGCTTATCTCCGATTAAGATTCGACTTAGGTAATTTATAGCATGTTCTTGACCTTCTCCATTTTCTTTGCGCAAGCAAGATACCAAGGCATAGTGCCATAGTCAATAGCTCTTACATAGAGTAAGACTGATTTTTTCTATTAGGAGCCACTAGGACCGGAGGCTTGGTGAGGTACCCCTTAATGTCCTCAAAAGTTTTTGGGCATGCATTATCCCAGACAAACGTGACACCTTTCTCATTAACCTTGTAAAATGTTGGCAACGCCCAGACAAGTTTGCAATGAACCTTCTGATATATACAAGTCGAACTTGAAAACCCGTGAGTTCTTTTAGGTTTATAGACGGTTGCATGTTCTGGGTTGCCTAGACTTTGTATGGGTTGAAATATATTCCTTTAAATGTGATAACAATCCCAAGAATATGCCACTTGAACCCAGAAACGACTATGTAGATTTCATCTTAAGTTGATGAGTTCACATGATTTCGAACACCATTTTCACATCGTAAAGGCGATCCTCTTTGTTGCGACTTTTGACAGCAATATCGTAACATAACCGTTCTTTGCAAATGATCGCGAAAATTTGTGCTTATTGTGCGCTGATGTCGCATCAGTATTTTTCAAGCTAAAGGGCATCACTTTGTAACAATATATCCCAACGGTATTTGCAATACTGTGTGCTTATCATCAGGATGCATAGTGATTTGATTATATCCTGAGAAGTTATCCATAAAGAGTATCATTTCGAAGCTACATGTATTGTCAATCATAACATTAGTGATGGACAATAGAAATTTGTCCTTTACACAAGAGCATTAAGCTCTAGAAAGTCGATACAGACCCTAATCTTCCCTAATCAGGGTGTTGCTTCTCGCAAATAAAACCGCATTATATGAGCTTCGTCACTTCATTTCGATTGCTTCTATGATATCAAGATGAAATCGTCATTGTTGTTGTTTAACCGGCTTAGCATCTGATTTGATGTTGAGAGGATACATGGCCACCTGTAGGTCAAGACCGGACATGTCTTCGTAACTCCAAGCAAATATATAAATGTAATCCCGTATGAGGGAAATTAGGCTTCGTTTGTCCTCCGACGATAAGCCCTTGCTAACGGAGATGGGTTTTGAATGTGCTTCATTACCAACATCGACTTGGATCACCTCATCTTCAGTGTAAGGCTCTCGTTTTCAAAACGCATGTGGTGTTGGAAATTAAGCTATTTCGCCCATGGCTCAGCATCTAAAGGTGCCACATTTGTTTTGTCGCCATCCTCTATCTAATTAACCAAAATTACATTAATAGTTAGCTTTTTGAAGATGGCTCCGACCCTGACATCGAATTTCCATTTAGAGGGATCAAAGGAGTTTGACAGGTCTGACTCTTCTGCCAAAGGAACAAATGTGGACGAAGGAATAACGTATCCCAACCTCTTGCATGTCCGATCGTAATAGTTGTCAGGCTTTCCCTTTAGTACAAAAGGTCGTAGTGGAGGATGGCACACTTTCCAAAGTTCAAACTTTCTGCACGAAGGAAGTCAGTCCTTTTTCCATTAGTCGATGTGTTGCCCGACCATAATGGAAGAACTGCAGGAGTTCTTGATCATCGTCAGAGCTTACTGCGGTGAAAGCCTGAGGGTAGTCTACTAAATATGATTGACGATTGCCCCTTTTGGTTGCCGGTACCACAAACTTAAAAACTTGGATTTGGTGTGTATTACTTGGGTTTTGATCTCACCTATAGACCCTAGAATGTTGTAGGTTCAGTGTCTTAGCTTCCCTTAGCTATTGGAAACCATTTGGAGGAGATTAGAACTGATTTGGACACCAAATGTCCTCATCCAGACCTATTGTCTGCATTGCATCAGTGTAGGAGACATACCGCAAGTATAATGCTAAAGTAGTCGTTATTTCCACCAGTGTACAGTACATATTCTGATGCAAAAGAGTGTATTGCTATATCATCGGTATACCGCTAGCTTGCTGATTCCTCAGAATAGCTCCTAGTTTGTGTGTATCGTTTCGACACGAGGACACTTAGCCATCCTCGAAACATTTTCTAGTGTCGAACTGCACCCTGCTATAGAGTGTTAAGGATTTATTAATTTCTAGAGTCGCAGATTAACTAAGAGATTTTGTGTGATCTAAAAGGCCTTAGAAATCTATGTTGGGGTCGCATAGTATCTAGTAATCGTATCCCAGACTTTGATATAAGAAATTATTTAAGGTGTTGAATTCATGATTGATTGATTACCTAGTTATCCCAATTCTTGACCAACCTGGCTACACTTTATCCGTGTTATTCAGGGTTCTAAACGGTGGTAGACGGATGTGCGGCGGAGATGGTCCGCCTACCGCCTAGACGCTAGATACATTTTGGACATTTTTACTACTTTATCACTGTTTTTTTTACATAATGTGCATATTTTAAGGGTGTTATATGCATGACTAAGTTGTAGAACAAAAATTTATGAAATTTCAATCATGTAAAAATAAACCATAGGTCCATAATGCTTGCAAAACTGTTTTGTCAAAATATATAGTCAGGTATTGCTCCGGCTAGGCGCCCGCCTACGCTGCCTCGTCACTGCATATATCGTCTCACCTCCGCCTATACCACCAAACCTTTGTTGGATGCCTACTCCACCGCTTACGGCAAAAGCGGTGTGGAGAGCGACCGCTTAAATCCTAGGCCCCGCCTAGGTGACCGCGTCAACCGCCATTTAGAACATTGTTACCAGGATACCCTTTGAGGTACCGATCATGTTATTGCATCGAAGTGTCATTATTATTTGTTGCACGGAGGTAAATGTTTTTGTAGTAGTCTTTATATATTGTTTTATGTATGTATACCCCTGTAGTATGTCAACGTCGTAGCATGGATTAGGAATAGAATTGTTTGTGGCTTGTTGCATTAGCTCAGGAAATATCTAGGTTGGAACTTGCAGGAACCAACGCGGATCCGCACCCAACATACTCGTACCTTGGTACGACGTCTATGATGGATGGTTGTGTTCGACAATACAGGTTTCGCAAAAAATGATTGGATTAATTAACTAGCATAAAAACACAAAGATCTTTGAGAGGGAATGGAAAACGCCCATTTTCGTACATCTCTACTAGTCAGCTACCAGATATTGTACTATATCCACTTACGTGGAGTGCATTATTTAGCATCTATATTGTTATCGACCCAATGATTGTCCTATATAAGTATTGCAGCTATTGCCTTATATGAATGTTGGGACTGCTATTCATATTGTTACCGACCCGGTGACCGTCTAAGAGGGGCATCGTGCACTTTTACTGAAATATATACACTTATGTCTGGCTAGTCCTACTTAGGCAAATCACGATTGACGAATCATTATTACATATTAACTGGAATAACCCATATACAATATAGTAATATACTATGTCGTAGGACTTGCTTGACCACTCTATTAAATCACTTGATGTATACTATATTACCTACCAACAGTCTTGGAGACGTACGTTGTCTCAGTGTAGTAGTTCACCCTTTGTCCTTGTTTGGTGTAGGAATGGATTACTGTATCGGCGATAGATTTACGGATCTAAGCTACGACACATACACCTGTGTGTCGTAGTATTGATTAAGATTTTTGGCATTATTCACTTGTACTTTCTTGTGGTACTTGTTATTAGGGGTTAACTCCTCTAGTTTTGTTTAGCCATATTTAGTCGCGAGTTCGAAGATCTATTGTCATTTTGATTCTTTTGAGGCGTTTAGCAGTCGGACACCTGTTTAGCCCGTGTATTCTTGGAGCTTGTCCCCAACCATTTTGACAAATTGTTTGTATATATTAAACTCTAGCTGATGATATAATAATGTATGATTTGATACTGTACTAGCTTTCTATTTTTGTATAGTTAGCTTCAAGATCATTTTGATAGCGTCGGGGACGTCTTACTGTTTTATCTTATGTGTTCTATGGAGAGTATATTTTGTAAGACCATAGAAGACTCTTATTGTAGTATATACCCCTTTGTTTAGGTACAGCCGTGATCGTATTGCGGAATACTAGAGTATACCATAGTGCGTAGCTAGCCGAGTCATACCCCTGTTTTTTGTATTGTATTCCGGCTGAGATGTGACATGTACCCTCAAGTCAGGGAAAGGACAGTTTGCCTTGGTATTGTGGCTAGGTAGGCCTAGACGATCCATAACATTTGACCGGAGCATGAAATACCTCTGGGGGAGCTACTGCAGCTTCACAGGAAGCTTTTGTTGCCTTGCAAGAAGTATTTGCAGTCACAAAAGTGACTAAGGCCGGATCATGAGTAGTCTTGAACAAGACTTTTTGTGCTTGTACTGAGATACATCATAGACTGCCCTAAGAGAGCATTTGCTAGAACTTATGTTGGTTAAATTCAATTACCAGTGTTTCAGCATTAGACTAGAGGGTCTTGTTGCCGGATTGCAACACAATCTTCTCGTCTATGAAAGTAATTCTCAGCTGAGTCGTCATTTGTTTTTTGTAAGAAGATTGAACAAAAAAGAAAAACTTTTGTATTAATTTGTGGACGAATTACAACTCTTCAACGATAGCTTACAATGGATCTGTATAACTTTCAAACAATTCTTAGGAAGCGTGCCGGTGGAGGTCTGATCAGCACTCGATACTGTGTTCCGTTGACTATCCAAATGCAACTTGAAGAAGCAAAAGGTAAATCTCTGTTAATTCTCTCTTTAGCCAGTAGAGTGCCCAACCTCCTCCTATTCATCTCTCAAAGGGCTAATTTTATAGAGCTCTAGAGGCATTAAAGCCCATGTAACCGCTCAGATAGCGATTAGATAGCGGGTAGACAGCGGGGTAGAAGTCTACAGCGAGGCCAAACAGCCTTAAAAGCTCACAGCGGCGCTGACGATCGAGGCTAACTCGCAAAGCTCAACGGCTTGTGGAGTGCCTTAACTGTGGGAATTATGGGCATAATGGTCCATTATTAGAGTAATAATAGCCTACTAAATTTGTGGTTAGTTACTCCCTCAATTTTCGCTTAGGGGTAGGTCAAACAACCTTTAGTCGATATGCATGCAACGGATTTAGCGTCATGCGATGCTGGATAGCCACTGAGAGGTTGGGCACGAGGTCAGTCTCGCTAGCTAAAAGCCTATTACGGTCACGCGGTGCTAGTCAGACTTGGCAGATAAGCTTGCTTTCAGAGCGGAGCGAGGAGCTCGCTTGGACAACGGAGCTAGCCCATGGGGCTGATTTGATCAGATTTTAGTCCAAGTTGGATTTGGATGGGCTCAATGGGGTACAAATGTCCATTTTGACCTACGTTGATTTGTACATGGGTTGATTTTTTACTTTTTGAGTACCAACAGTACACAAATCTTACATTAGAGGTCTATATGGAGCAACCTCTCATATTTATTTTTTGGTAGAAAATTGATTATGCAAACTCAAGAAGGCAATCTATGGACTCAAGCATATTGATTTCATGGATTGTGTAGCTTCGAACTCATATCTAAGTATCCACTATACCAAACCCTTATTTATGCAGTGTGACAGGCAAACTGTCACGCCCCGATTTCGGCTAATCGATAATCGTCCCCCGGGCGTGATGCCGTGCACGCGTAGGGCGCGCGTGCACAAGGCCTTAGGCATAAGGATATTCTTTAGAACAATGCAACAGAGTGGACATATAAGATAACACAAGGTTGAGGCATAGAAAAGTTTCTCTTTTATTCATAATGAACATCTTTTTACATCGCTTGACTCAAAAGTATAAAATGCCCCACGGGCTTACAAACTTGGACTGATAACTGTTGTTGTATGCAAATTCGGCCAGCGGCAGGTAGACGTCCCAACTTGACTTCGAATCGATCACGCAGAGGCGCAACATGTCTTCTAGTATCTGATTCACTCGTTCCGTCTGACCATCGGTTTGCGGATGATAGGCTGAGCTAAACTTCAACTTGGTCCCCATCGCCAGCTGAAGGCTCTCCCAGAAACGTGAGATGAATCGCCCGTCCCGATCTGATACTATAGAAACTGGCACTCCGTGCAGCCGGACTATCTCGTCAAGGTAGGTCTGGGCGAGGCGATCGGCGCTCCAAGTACTTTTGATGGCAATGAAGTGTGCAGACTTGGTTAACCGGTCGACGATAACCCAGATTGCGTCGTTCCCCCGTTGCGTCCTTGGCAGGCCAACAATAAAATCCATGCAGATGTGCTCCCACTTCCATTCCGGGATAGCAAGATTTTGCATCTCCCCGCCCGGCCTCTGATGCTCTGCTTTCACCCTTTGACAAGTTATGCATTGGGACACAAAGAGTGCGACATCTTTCTTCATGCCGTGCCACCAGAAGGTCGTTCGGAGGTTCTTATACATCTTCGTGCTCCCGGGATGGATCATATAGGCTGCGTAATGAGCTTCCGCAAGGATCTCCTTTCTAAGTTCTGAATCATCGGAGACGCATAGCCTTCCTCTCACCCGCAACGCTCCATTTTCATCTACTGCAAAGTCCTTCGCCTTCCCCGCTAGAATCTGCTCGTGCATCTTCCTTAGGAAAGGGTCGTCTTTCTGAGTAGATGTGACCCGCTCTATTAGGTTGGGTACGAATCGCATCTGAGCGACCCGCGCGCCACGATATCGAATTCGGAGTTCGATGCCCAACTCTTCTAAGTCCCTTCGTAACCTGCGATCGACTGACAGAGATCCAACGAAGATCCGACTCAAAGCATCCGCTACAACGTTCCCTTTTCCAGGTGTGTAGTCTATCGTCAAGTCGTAATCTTTTATCAATTCTAGCCAACGGCGCTGACGAAGGTTGAGGTCCGTCTGGGTGAATAGGTACTTTAAGCTCTTGTGATCAGTATAAATTCGACAAGGCACTCCATAAAGGTAGTGTCGCCACAATTTCAAGCCAAAGACAATTGCCGCTAATTCCAGGTCGTGTGTAGGATAATTTTTCTCGTGCTTCTTTAGTTGCCTGGAGGCATAGGCTATCACTCGATCTCGCTGCATAAGTACACACCCCAAGCCTTGCCCGGACGCGTCGCTAAATATTTGGAATCCCGAGATCTCGTCTGGTAGTGCAAGTAACGGGGCAGAGGTGAGGCGATGCTTTAACTCTTTAAACGAAGCTTCGCAGTCGGCGGACCACTCAAATGCGACTCCCTTTTGTGTGAGGCGAGTCAGAGGTAGTGCAAGTTTGGAAAAATCCTTCACGAACCGTCTGTAGTAGCCCGCTAGCCCGAGGAAGCTTCGAATCTCGCTAACGGATGCAGGTCGCTTCCACTCGACAATGGCCTCCACCTTCTTCGGATCGACTGAGATGCCTCCCGCAGAAATGATGTGCCCGAGGAAAGATACACTACTTAGCCAGAATTCACACTTACTCAGTTTAGCATATAGCTGGTTGTCCCGAAGAGTTTGTAGCACGGTCCGCAAGTGCTCTGCATGTTCTTCCTCACTCTTCGAATACACCAAGATATCATCGATGAATACTACTACAAACTTATCGAGATAGGGCCGGAACACGAGGTTCATTAAACTCATAAAGGCAGCGGGTGCATTGGTTAGTCCGAACGGCATCACCAGGAACTCATAATGGCCATAGCGAGTTCGAAAAGCTGACTTTGGCACATCGTCTGGCTTGATCTTTAGTTGGTGATAGCCCGAACGGAGGTCGATTTTAGAGAATACCGTGGCAGCTTGCAACTGATCGAACAGATCGTCTATTCTTGGAAGAGGATACTGGTTACGAATGGTTGCTTTATTCAATTCTCGATAGTCGATGCAGAGCCGCAACGAGCCATCCTTTTTCTTTACGAATAGTACAGGCGCACCCCACGGAGATACACTAGGCCGAATGTATCCTCGATCTAGCAAGTCTTGCAACTGTACTTTAAGCTCCTTCAATTCTGCCGGGGCCATTCGATACGGCGTCTTGGAAATTGGTCGAGTCTCTGGGAATGTGTCTATAGTAAACTCTGTCTCTCGATCGGGCGGCATGCCTGGCAGCTCGTCGGGGAACACATCAGGAAAATCCGCCACAACGGGAATAGACTCAACGTTTGCGCAATCTTGCCGAGTGTCTCGAACGGACGCTAAGTACCCTTCGCAGCCGGAGTGAATCATCCGTCGAGCAGACATTGCTGAGATCACCATGCAGGCATTCGACGCTTTCGACTCAGGACTGCACGTGAAGCTAAACTCGATCTCGCCGGGCAAACGAAATACGACTTCCTTTTTCGCACAGTCGATTGTAGCTGAACAAGCGCCGAGCCAATCCATCCCCAGAATAAGATCGTAGTCCCTTATGTCTAGAACTATCGCATCTAATGACAATCTCCGTCCCCCGATGCAAATGTTACCTTCACGACAGACTAAGCGAGCCGATAAATCTACGCCCGAAGGAGTGCTAACACTTAGGTTTAAGCCTAGCGGTGTCATAGGGAATGTGTGTTCGGCGGCAAAATCCGCCGAAATGAAGCTATGTGTTGCACCAGAATCAAACAATACTCGAGCAGGTACATTATTAAAAAGTAATATACCTGACACCGTCGTGTTCGATGCAAGTGCCTCATCCCGAGTCAAAGCATAGACTCGTCCCTGAGCGTTCTGCGGTGTCTGGTTTGCTCGTTGAGTTTGCCCCTGACCCTGAGCTGAGTCATTATTCTGCTGCGGACGGTATGAAGATGGATCGTTGGAGCGGGTTGGACAATTACGAGCAATGTGGCCCATCTTGCCACAATTGAAACATCCTCCCTTGCTCGCGCGACATTCGCTGACGTGGTGTCCTGGCTTGCGGCAGTAGGCACAATTCTGTCCTTGCCTCTTTCCTTGATTCGAATCTTGGGAGCCACCGTTGTTGTTGCGGCGCTTATGCGCGTTGTTTCCTCCTGTGTTGGCAGGACGCTTGTGATTGTAGTTTTGCACAGCGTCGGTGCGAACTGGAGGATACTGCGACTCTAGGGACAGTGCATGATTCAAGGACTCCCGCATGGTACGATATTGAGTCACTACGACGTGAGCACGGATAGAAGGTTGTAGTCCGAGCTCGAACTTTCGTGCACGACTTTCGGCATCGGCGAGCTGAGACTTGGCAAATTTTGCAAGTCGGTTGAATTCTGAAGCGTACTGACGCACCGTCATGTCTCCCTGCTTCAGTAGTGCAAACTCGTCTTCCTTTTCGCGACGGACGGCGGGTGGAAGGTATTCCTCCACGAAGGCCTTGCGAAACACGGACCAAGAGATAGCCGTTGTGCCACCTTCACTCAAAATAGCTTGCTTGTGCACATCCCACCAATCATGTGCATTTTGTCGGAGCTGAAGCTGGGCACACGCCACTTTCTTGGTCTCGTCTAGGCACAGCGCTTCGAAGTGGTCCTCCAACTCAACCAGCCAGTCCATCGCTAAGGATGGGTCCTCGGTGCCTTTAAACGTAGCACGGCACATCTTCTTAAATTCAGATATCGACACGATCGACCCATTCTCGCCTGAGGGTAAAGTACCCTGGGAATTCTGCGGTCCGGTGGCTTCAGCAACTATTGGCACGGTTGCGGGGACGGATGCAGAATGATTGTTGGCGACCATATTCGTCACCATTGTTTGCAGACTATTCATCTGCTTTTGCTGTGTATCCGCCTGAACTCGCTGCGCCACGAATTGAGCTTCAATCCGTGACTCAAACTGACTCTGCCGTAGTTCAGCTTGTTTCTGCTGCGTCTCCATCAAACGCATCATTCGCTCGAACGGATCGGCAGAGGGTGCGGCAGCTGGACTCCCAGAGCTGTCCGAGGTGCCTGAACTACTCGCTTGCACTTGCGCCACCATCTGCGCTTGTGCACCAGGCTCGGAAGTCGTTCCTTAAAAGGAAAGTAACTTGTATTAGTCTCAAGGTATATTATGGACTCACTGTATGGAACGTATCTCATTTTGGCCAAGCGATTTCAAGGGTCTACTCGGAAGGAACAAGGTCCTCTTTAGAAACTTTCTTTGTGAGATCAAAGGATCTGAAGCATGCTCTGATACCAATATGTCACGCCCCGATTTCGGCTAATCGATAATCGTCCCCCGGGCGTGATGCCGTGCACGCGTAGGGCGCGCGTGCACAAGGCCTTAGGCATAAGGATATTCTTTAGAACAATGCAACAGAGTGGACATATAAGATAACACAAGGTTGAGGCATAGAAAAGTTTCTCTTTTATTCATAATGAACATCTTTTTACATCGCTTGACTCAAAAGTATAAAATGCCCCACGGGCTTACAAACTTGGACTGATAACTGTTGTTGTATGCAAATTCGGCCAGCGGCAGGTAGACGTCCCAACTTGACTTCGAATCGATCACGCAGAGGCGCAACATGTCTTCTAGTATCTGATTCACTCGTTCCGTCTGACCATCGGTTTGCGGATGATAGGCTGAGCTAAACTTCAACTTGGTCCCCATCGCCAGCTGAAGGCTCTCCCAGAAACGTGAGATGAATCGCCCGTCCCGATCTGATACTATAGAAACTGGCACTCCGTGCAGCCGGACTATCTCGTCAAGGTAGGTCTGGGCGAGGCGATCGGCGCTCCAAGTACTTTTGATGGCAATGAAGTGTGCAGACTTGGTTAACCGGTCGACGATAACCCAGATTGCGTCGTTCCCCCGTTGCGTCCTTGGCAGGCCAACAATAAAATCCATGCAGATGTGCTCCCACTTCCATTCCGGGATAGCAAGATTTTGCATCTCCCCGCCCGGCCTCTGATGCTCTGCTTTCACCCTTTGACAAGTTATGCATTGGGACACAAAGAGTGCGACATCTTTCTTCATGCCGTGCCACCAGAAGGTCGTTCGGAGGTTCTTATACATCTTCGTGCTCCCGGGATGGATCATATAGGCTGCGTAATGAGCTTCCGCAAGGATCTCCTTTCTAAGTTCTGAATCATCGGAGACGCATAGCCTTCCTCTCACCCGCAACGCTCCATTTTCATCTACTGCAAAGTCCTTCGCCTTCCCCGCTAGAATCTGCTCGTGCATCTTCCTTAGGAAAGGGTCGTCTTTCTGAGTAGATGTGACCCGCTCTATTAGGTTGGGTACGAATCGCATCTGAGCGACCCGCGCGCCACGATATCGAATTCGGAGTTCGATGCCCAACTCTTCTAAGTCCCTTCGTAACCTGCGATCGACTGACAGAGATCCAACGAAGATCCGACTCAAAGCATCCGCTACAACGTTCCCTTTTCCAGGCGTGTAGTCTATCGTCAAGTCGTAATCTTTTATCAATTCTAGCCAACGGCGCTGACGAAGGTTGAGGTCCGTCTGGGTGAATAGGTACTTTAAGCTCTTGTGATCAGTATAAATTCGGCAAGGCACTCCATAAAGGTAGTGTCGCCACAATTTCAAGCCAAAGACAATTGCCGCTAATTCCAGGTCGTGTGTAGGATAATTTTTCTCGTGCTTCTTTAGTTGCCTGGAGGCATAGGCTATCACTCGATCTCGCTGCATAAGTACACACCCCAAGCCTTGCCCGGACGCGTCGCTAAATATTTGGAATCCCGAGATCTCGTCTGGTAGTGCAAGTAACGGGGCAGAGGTGAGGCGATGCTTTAACTCTTTAAACGAAGCTTCGCAGTCGGCGGACCACTCAAATGCGACTCCCTTTTGTGTGAGGCGAGTCAGAGGTAGTGCAAGTTTGGAAAAATCCTTCACGAACCGTCTGTAGTAGCCCGCTAGCCCGAGGAAGCTTCGAATCTCGCTAACGGATGCAGGTCGCTTCCACTCGACAATGGCCTCCACCTTCTTCGGATCGACTGAGATGCCTCCCGCAGAAATGATGTGCCCGAGGAAAGATACACTACTTAGCCAGAATTCACACTTACTCAGTCCAGCATCGAGATGGCTCCGTACGAGGCTTTGTATGGGCGGAAGTGTAGGTCACCAATCTGCTGGGACGAAGTCGGAGAACGGCAAATCCTTGGGCCGGAGCTGGTTGAACAAACCGTCCGAAAGGTTCGGTTGATTCGTGAACGGTTGAAGACAGCACAAAGCCGACAAAAGAGTTATGCCGATGCTCGACGTCGCCCCCTTGAATTCTTTGAAGGGGACCATGTGTTCTTGAAAGTCTCGCCTATGCGCGGAGTTATGCGATTCGGAGTAAAAGGAAAGCTAAGTCCGAGATTTGTTGGACCGTTTGAAGTACTCAAACGGGTTACCCCGGTCGCCTATCAAGTTGCTCTGCCGCCTGCCCTATCAGAAGTACACAATATTTTTCACATTTCACAGCTGAGAAAGTTTGTACACGACCCGAACCACATAGTCGACTTGGGGCAGTTGAATCTGCAAGCGGACTTGTCGTACGCGGCAGAGCCTGTCCAAGTTTTGGATCGTAAAGAGAAGCAGTTGCGGAACCGAACCGTCTCGCTAGTGCGCATCCTGTGGCAGAACCACTCGGTCGAGGAGTCGACCTGGGAACTTGAAGCTGATATGAGGGAAAGGTTCCCCTCATTATTCCTTAGTGGTAGGTTCTATTCCTAAGTTTCGGGACGAAACTTTCTTTTGGATGGTTATGATGTAATGCCCCGTTCCCCCTATTCGGGGAGCGCGGCCAAGAAATACTTACGACCGTCCGAACGGGACAGATTGAATTAAGAGCCTTTCCTCGTTATGGATTGGTTTCTTCGGAATCAGGTCCCATATACAATGGATTGTGCCTCGAGGATGGACTCGGCGGCAGAGTCGAGAGGGGCCTTTCCGTTGCGTTGGTTTCTTGTCCGTTTTCGTGCCGCTTGGTTGCCTTCTTGTTGGTTTTATGACTTGCGTTTTCTTGAACGGTTTCAATGGATTTCATTGCTTTCGTTCTTAGGATTTCGCATTTCGTATCGAGCCTTGGAGACCGAAGCAGTAGGTATTGATCATCCGTTGGTGCGTGCAGGTGATCGTGTAGACGACGCGCGAGCGGAGTCTTAGGGGTCTCTCCTTCTTCTTCCTATTCAACCAAACTTGTGAGTGGCTCTATTTCGATAAGCACCTTCTTTCCAAAGGCTCCGTTCATAATAACAACGACTCAGTGGTGCATTTAATCAAACGACACCAATCAAGTAACAAGTTGGATAACAAGATAAGATAAGAAGTAGGCTTGGAACACCCATTGCTTGTCATACAAACCTTGCATAAATTTATTGATGCATGCATGTTCGTTGGGTGTTTAATGGGTTGGTATTTAATGATAGTTCAAAGTGTTCTTCTATAAACTGCTGCATGTTATTTTATATAACTTGTTGGTTGATTGTGATAGTACAGTAAAGCAGTTTCATACATGATGTTCTTTAAATGGCTAGTAAGTAAATCTATGATGTAGAGTTCATAGAAATGGTCATGGGAATTCTTGTGCACAAGGGATCCAGGTTCCTGCGAGCGGTTACCGGGGCACCGGGCCGTTTCGACCCGGGCGGAATCTACTTTCTTAGTCCTGGGAGCGGGGAATTGTAGCGGGGCTAGCTACCCGCGCTGCAAGCGTCGCCGCCAGCCCAGACTAAACCCATGATGGCTCCTAAACAACAAAGAAAGATGTTGTGTATATTTAAACTGTGCAGACTAACTATGTCTTCGTGACAGGGAAGGCTATGGTAAGTTGTACAGGTGGTTCAGACGGGACAGGTAAAGTCACCGAACGGTGGCATGTGAAGTTATGTTATTTTGTTCTTGCATACCTGCTAAATGAAATCTGAACTAGGCAAGAATAGAAACCCACCTAATAACATAATTGTAGCATACTCATTAGATCTCATCTCATGAGCTTGGTAAAGTTGAGCAGCTAGCCTTCACCAGTACTTTCCGAAGTACTGACCCTCGTTGTAGCAGGTTCCCCGGCGCAAGGCAAAGCGGCGAGGAGCTGAAGTTCTCTCCGAACTTTTGGGATCCTTGGCGGTTCGTGGCCAAGACTTTTGGAGGCTCAAGCTAGAAGCCTTTCACTCTCTCCAGTTGCTGAATATCGCTAAGGCGATGGTGCTTACTCGCACCCAAGGTGGTTTTGCGTTTTTGAATCTATGTAAAGGGACATAATGTATGGATCGGCTATCTCATTTTGCGTCCAAGTTTGTAAGCCCGTGGGGCATTTTATACTTTTGAGTCAAGCGATGTAAAAAGATGTTCATTATGAATAAAAGAGAAACTTTTCTATGCCTCAACCTTGTGTTATCTTATATGTCCACTCTGTTGCATTGTTCTAAAGAATATCCTTATGCCTAAGGCCTTGTGCACGCGCGCCCTACGCGTGCACGGCATCACGCCCGGGGGACGATTATCGATTAGCCGAAATCGGGACGTGACACAAACTACTATCTTTATGGATAGCAATCGAGTCTTCCATGGATTGTGTAGGCTTTCCTTAGGATTTAAGAAAGAGTATATTAGTTGTCTTTATTTTATATATTTATTAGTTGATGTATTTTCTATTTCTAGCCACTTCTCTTATAATCGGTCTAAGCGGGCGCCTAGACACTAGACGGTCATGCCTTGCCTAGAATTTTGCAGGAATCAGGCATAGGCGGTGTTTTGCAATAACAAAAAATAAGATCCATTATTTTATTTCTAGAATTGTTTTTTAGGGGGAGGGGGTGTGACCACCTAAATCTAGGCAGCTACCTAGGCGGGTTAGGCGGCAAATATTATTTTATTCACAATGTAACATCCACTTTCAATATGGTATCACAACCCTAGATTCTCTTCTTAGGGTCTCTCCCTCCTTTGTTATAGAAATATATGACAATTTTTAGAGTTGACTATTTTTCCTTTAGCAATGCTCGCGATTGTATTTTCATCAACTACTACAGACACAAATTATTTTTAAGATTTCTCACTTTTTGGACTCCCGGCATATTTCTACTGCGATTTCTCATTTTCAGAGCCCTGCTACTTTGGATGTCTTCCGAGATTTCTCACTTTACAGATCCTTGACCTACTTCAAATATTTTCTACACGGATTACTCGTTTTCGTAGTCCCCACACTTTCGATATTTTCTTTCGAGATTTCTTGTTTTCAGAGCCCCGTCGTACTTGAGATATTTTCTTTCGCGACTTCTCGTTTCGGAGCCCCCAGTATACTTTGAATTATTTATTTTTGGAGTGCTTCTAGAGTACTTTTGATTACAAGGTACCTTTAAATTTAGAAAGAAAAAATCTACAATATCGCTATAAGACCAATCATGCTTTATAAATCAGAGTGTTGAACAATTAAACATATCCAAAAAGTTAGTGTAGCCGAAATGAGAATCATAAAATGGATGAGTGGCAATACATCAAAGGATATGATCAGAAATGAGTGTATCCATGGGAGCTTAAAGATGGCATAAATTGAGGACAAAATGAGAGATAATCAACTTAGGTGGTTTAGACATGTGCATAGACTAACAGATGCCTCCGTAAAGAGGAGCAATAATAAAGTAGTTAATAGAGCCGTTAGGATTAGAGGTAGGTCTAGATGAGCATGGTTTGAAGTGTTAAAGAAAGAAATGGATTTTGTTTGTGTTATAGAGTTCAAGGCCCTAAACCAAGCTGAATGGAAGAAAGAGGATTCAAACAACAAACATTCTATTGTGAAGCCTTAACTCTCTTTTGACTTCTTCATGGATTTTTTTCGTTTGCATTGCATTGGCTTTGTAAGCATTCTTTTGGAAAATTTCGGACTCGAAGCCCTAGCTTTCTTCGGATGGTTTTTTTTGGAATTTCTTCGTGACGAAACCTCGACCTACTTTTCATATGGTTTCAAGTTTCTCCATTTTTGCTTTCTCCAAGCTGGACTTATTTTCACCAAGTTCCAGCTTGCAGGAGTGTATTGAAGAATATATTAGTTTTCTGTATTTTGTATATTTATTACTTGATGTATTTTTCATTTCTAGCTAAGGTTAGTAATGACATTTCACATACTTTATAGTTTATACTTCTACAAATATTGGCCAAGAGTCTTAATAAAATTTGATGTTATTATTTTCACAACTTAGCCTCCACTTTCAACAAAAAGAGAGAGAGAGAGGGAGAGAGAGAGAGTATATATATATATATATATATATATATATATACACACTAGAAAATATGAGAGAAAAATAGAGAATGTATAATCGAAAAGAGCAAATAAGCATAGAATTTCCTCCTAAAGGTCCCTCTTGTGATAACTGAAATTAGAAGATTGACAAGGAAACTCTTGTTGTTGTTAAAAGTTTTTTTGTCCGCCACCTAATGAACTTGTTGCTTAATTCACAATGACGGGAATAGGTGTCATCTATGCAAGATGCATGCAGTCAATATATATATATATATATATATATATATATATATATATATAGAGAGAGAGAGAGAGAGAGAGAGAGAGAGGGTCCGGATCGGGAGCCCCGCTCCGGAGCCCTGCTCTCCCCTCAGCCATTGGATCGGCTGGGCCCCACGCGAGCCCCCCATCCGATGGTGCAGGGGAGGCAGGGCTCCGCAGGCGGGTATCCCGATCCGCTCCCAATATATATATATATTGGAAGTACATATCTGGTAACATTAGGATGGATTGAACTAGAAATAATCTATAGATGGAGGTGATAAAGGATGTTGTTTACTAGAATGTTAAGGCTATGTCCAATGCTTTGTAATGTAAGATGTCTCAGACTCGGGTAAATCGCTCCTGAAAGGAATAGGAAGAAGGGAGGGGAAAGGAAAAGACAGAAAGATTCAAGAGATGATTCCTAACACTTTTAACTGAGACTTGGGAGTTAAAGAGCCATTAACTGCCAAGCAGCAACAGAGCTGACCTCGACTTGTTTGATTTTTTTCTGTTGGTCATCAAGTTAAAGTCATGTCATGTAACAATCAAATGTAACTTTTACTTTAAGAAATTGAAAACATGACACGAATTATCGTACATGTCAGTAGAGTTTAATATCAAACACGAGTATACAGATCACTAGTATGGATTGTGGTTTACCTGCTTACCTATCCCTTGGCCACCCACTATATGTGCAAAATAAATGTTGTAAAGATGGCAGAGGAACGATGGAGCACTTTTCTCAGCGAGTTCTTCAAGATAAGTGGCATAGGTAATCCCAGGAGCACTTGGTTGTGGAATAACAATGCCTTGTTGCTCGAACCGTTTCAAATCTTTTGTAATACTAGCTGAGCGCTCCAAACCAGAGTTTCTGAAGTAAGTGACTGGGAAAAACAAAAACATATCAATATTTATATAAGTTCTACTTAAAGCAATAAATATGATTTATGGGCTACGTCTTCCACCAAGTATAACCTTGTTCTACATTGCCTTTATTGGAAACCACTGTGCTGCATTGTCCACTAGACCTGTTTACTTCTGTATCTATGTTATCCATGCATTTTATGGATGCCAGAGTAGCATAAGCGATGACACATTAATTACAATAATAACAAAGTATGCATAAACTAGTCAATCTACTTACCTTGGAAGTCTAAGTAAATTCTAAGATATAAACTAAGAGGTCAACATTAACTTTCTCTTGTAGTCAAAACCATGACTCATCATTCTGTTTATATCAATGTCTAGAAGTTAAAAGAGACTTAACAATAACTAAATCTGAAAGCCAATGTCAATGTGAACATCTAATGGATGGACAATAAATGAAGATTTAGGCTAATGCAAAAAATTGTTTTAGGCAGGACGTCAAAGTAGCAAATGAAGGGTATAAACCGAGAATTTGTTCTGGGCATACTTGGTTGCAAAGAAATGCAATTCCAAAGAAATCTTGAAAATTATAAATGGGGAATCTTGGAATTGCAATACCAAGGAAATCATGGAATTGCAATACCAAGGAAATCTTGAAATTCAAAATTGAGATTCATGGAAAGCAAATTCAAATTTCTTTTATTTCTTTTTCATGTTAAAGTTCGTGCAATTTTAGTTCTAGTGTTTGGTTTGAAAGGAATCGAACATAATGTGATGAGCTTACTGTGTGAACCTCCAACCCCACCCCCCCACCTCACTCTCCCATCTCCATATTTCTTTAAGATCATCAAATTCCAAGAAATTATTTTCACACATTTTGTGAAGAATTGAGACTAGTTTTTGTGTAAAAAATAAAAAATTTAGATTCTTAGTGGCAATTCAGATCTCACTTACTTGCCCAGCAGATGACAAAATTTTGGCCTATTCCAGAAATTTAGATTCCAGGAATTACTGTTACAATTAACCAAACAAGCCCTCAGGGAAATTTCATTGAAGCAAGAATTTACCAAATAGGCCAAACAAAATATGTAAAGTGGCTAAACTATTTCTAAGTCCAAATGTAGGAAGTTCTTAAAAAGTTTGATAAAATACACTGATTAGAAGTGGAATCATCATCATCATCATCCAAGCATTCTTTGATCAGAATGTGGTATGTGGTCAGCTATGGAGCATAGGGAAGCTCCATAAAAGATTCTATAAAGTTCTTATGACCGGTTGTTAACCTGATGTCATCCCTCTATGTTGGTGTCAAATTCTTAGTTATGGTAGCTATGTGAAGGGTCATTTCCATGAAAACCTACAAAACCAGTTAGCATGTAGTAGAGCAACCTTTAGGTCACGAATCATCCAGGTACCGATTATAATGTAATGCTGCATATCAATAATCCTTGTCGGAAATCCCTAAGCATCCCAAGAGCATAAAAAATGAGGGTGTCTATATCCCAACATGTTCATTTTTGAGCCCATCTGGCAAACTAGAAAAATAAAATGTCTAAGAGTCCCAAAGCTCCAGCTTATAGGAGAGTCAAGACGTATGCATCCTAATCCCAGTTAGAGAGAGAGGCTATTTCCACAAATAGAATGTGCATCCTTTGGATGCAAGCAACAAGTGTTACCACTGTGCCAACCGACGCCTTCTATATCATGTTGAACAAAAAATATAGGATAAGATGCAAAAGATTGGAAGTCGTGCCTATTATATGCAGGGTAGTGCTTATTGTCCATTAGCCTATGCAGAATTCATGCTTAGGTAGGGTGGGGAAGTCTAATTATTAATAATAACGTGGCACTTCTCTTAGTTTTCCATTTATTTAGAAGAGCTTTTCTAGAGCTTTTAACTTCTCACCTTGCACTATATATTAACACAGGTAGGTAAAATTCCAAGTTACTAGATATACAAAGAACTCAAGTGAACATCATATATTTTAAACAGGATGAGGCTAGAAAATGCTCTTGCAATTTGGGATAACTTAAAGCCCTTATGCGAGTTTAAACTTCAACCGAAAAAACTCAATTTACTAGGTCAAAATGTTAGGGAGTTAATGCAAAATAACAGTTTATTCCAAACTAAATTAGTTTGACTTAGGATTGTTTAGTTGTTTAAGATTAGTGTTTCTATTTAGTTATAAATAGATATCCTAAAGATTGTTTTCAAGTAACTTTAGATGCTCATAGGGTGTTGATAGTCGTAGCCACCAACAAATTGAGAGAAAGAAAGAGAGAAGGAGAGGTAATGGAAAGAAGTGGGACTGGGTTTCCTCAGTCTTCTTGAGACTTCTCAGGTAATCTCTAGGCTTCCTTGGATACTTTGTCTGTTTTCTGTATACTGGCAGTACATTGGGGGTAATGCTTTACGAATTGTAGAAGCATGAAAAATACGCTGAATAGCTATACGCAGCATTTTAGTGCCGGGCAGCGTAAAATATGACTTCGGAGCCATCAGCGTACAACAGAGCTTTTCCGCTAAGTACAGCGTAAAATATAAGCTCAAGGACTATCCGCGTAAAGCAGTATGACTAGGCTGCTTCAGCGTAAAAAGGGGTGCTATATCGCCTTTACGGCGTAAAACTCATCCGCTTTAATGCAGCATTGAAGTGTACGAGGAACGCTTCGTATTCCCCGAAATGAACCTGTCAAATCGTGCAGTGAACCTGACATCTGACTCCTGACAAAGAATACTGCACGACTACCCAGACGACGGCTATAATGATGGTGCGGCACAGCGACCCAGACTGTCGTTTAGCGACATTCCCTTAGCGTAAACAGCTTTTACGCATACAAGGGAATACGCTGCCTAGTTTTACACAGGCAGATATGAGCTGTTTACGCTCCACAGAAGACAAACAGGCTGCCACGTCAAAAGTTGCTCTTCGTACAGAGCTCGAGGCACGTCTCTGCATTTAATGCGCAGAATGATGGCAGATCTTCGGGACACGCCTCTGCATTTAATGCGCAGAATGATGGCAAATCTTCGGGACACGCCTCTGCATTTAATGCGCGGAAGGGTGGCAGATCTTCGGGACACGCATCTGCATTTAATGCACAATATGGGGGCAGATCTCTGCATTTAATGCAAGAGATTTGATTATATCTCCAAAAGCCGTGATTTTGACTAAAACGTCCACATCATCACTTTCGCGCATTACGCCATTAGGCCATTTTCAGCTTTGAAGAGCACGCTGTACGCTATCTCCCTGAAATACGCCAACTCAGGCTACATTTGCATTGGTGCGTATTAAGGCTATTTGGTACAGGATTCGTTCAAAGCCTCAGTCAAGGAAGGAGGATCAGCTATCTTCTACGCTAGCTACCTATCTACGCAGCATCAGGCTCCTACGCCTATTCGGCTTCTATGCCTACTCGGCTTCTACGCCTACTTGGCTTCTACGCCAGTTTGATGACTATTTGGCTTCTAAGCCAGGGTGACAGTTATTAGCTTCTACGCCAGCCTCTTCTATACGGGGGGATAACTACCTACGTGGCTTTTATGCCGTGATCTTCACAGCAGTTATACGCATTGTCTCTTAATGGGACACGCGTCACACGCTCATTCAAAAGATCATTTATACGTGGGTAACGGTTATTGTAACCGTCGCATAAAATGTGCTATACTTTCTGCTACTCTGCTTCTACGCCGACTGGATGGTCACTGTCACTAAAACCCTATAAATAGATACCTCTATTGACAAAGGTCCAGGGTGGAACGGGGTCGAAAAACGGAGAGTCAGAACCAAGGTCGAGAGTCGAGAAGTCTTTGAGAGAGAAGAATCCAGAACTCAGACGAAGAGTAGTGATCGACGACTTCGGCATCGAACATCCACTCTCCTCTGCAACCTTCGAAGCTCTTTTCTGTCTTCTACGGCACTTCTTCATCATCGTGTGGTCCAAGGGACAAAGTGATCGACTGCAGATCAGACTCCTATAGCAATATTTACCCAGATTAAAAATTGTACTTGACATCCTCGTATAGGATTAATTGTACTTCTTGTTTGTAAACCAAAGAGCGGGTTTCGTATAAACCTCGTTTCATTTCTTTTGTTTATTATCAAACACGAATGGGTCCTTGTAAAGTCCTTAAATAGCTTGTTTAGTAGATCTTTATCTCTCGGTGTAGGTTTTCTAGTTCTTCCTTGTGCCATTGTGCATGATACCTGAGATTTTTGGGTGTGATTTCCATGGATTATCCGGTCACTTCACTGTAATAGTTTAGTCATAAGAACAATACCTAGGCATTAGAGGTTGTTTGTTCCTTGTGCTTCATCCCAACAAAATCAAAATTGATAAAGTGAGAGAAAATATATTCTGTACATGACAAACACAAATAAATTGTTTCTCCACCCTTTGAAAAGTGTATTATTAATGGTACCCTCATACTTGTGTACGGGCTTCATTTGAAATTGGTCACTAGTGACCAGATCCCACCAGTGTGGAACCACAAGTGTGTGTACTTCAATATTTAGATAATCAATTATTGACTTAGTTACATAAGGAGTGTTAGCTCAAATGGTTTGGATGATGTTGAGGGTGGGGGTATGTGGAGTTCTACATAGTTTGTAGTATCGACCGATACCGATACGATTTGGCATGTCCCGATCCGATACTGACCGATACCCGATACTGACCAATTCCGATAGTGAGAATCTCTTTTCCGGTCAATTCGGCAAAAAAATGAACGAAAAAGACCAATCAACAAGGGTGTAAAAGCAATTGCAAAAGCAAATAAAAGAACACTTATCTATCGCATGTAAACCAATCGGTAAGGGTGACTACTATTTCATTTAATTTCAAAACTACTAATAAACAACACTGAAATACATAAAATTATACCTAAATATATAAAATATATTTTCTAAAATGCTAATAATTATTTATTTTCCGATACCAAAAAATCCAATACTCCGATCTGGATTTGCACATATTGCCGATGGAGTCAATCTCGATACTCATATGAATGGTCCGATACCAATTTCGATATTGATACTGCGAACCTTGGTTTCTAGTGGACAATATTCAAATTCTACAAGATACATTAGTTTTTGCCACACTATTTCTTTGTGAAGACCCTTTGGAACTAGACCGTAAGGAAGTCGAGCGACTCGGAGTCGGACAAAGGGCGCAAATTGGTGCTTTGATCGCGCACTTTACACTTCATATTGGACGCAAGATGGCGCGTCATGCACGGAGTCAGCGTGAGTTCAACAACGTTACATATGCATTCAGGGGGTGGTTCTACGGCGTTATGTGAGCATCCAGTACGCGTTCTGCGTGCGCTCAGCAAACGTCCAGTAGCGTGCAGCTTGCGTTCAGCAGGTGGTTCCACGACATGTTGTGCGTGTGTTGTAGGGGATCGGGTGTTGCGAGAGCATTGGTTCCGCGGTTGCTGGTAGGGCGGTGGTGTTGGTAACCGCCATACATGGACTTGTGGGACGGTTAACCGTCCTACTTTTTAGGGGAATCTTCCCTAGTCAACCGCACGACGTGGACCTCTCGTGGGCTTGTGGGGAGGTCACAGGATATTCTCTCCTATATAAAGTGTTATTGCACTCTTTGAAGAGAGAATTTTTCACTTCTTCCTCTTCAAGAGCAATAGTAGCAGCTAGGGATAAGCATTATTCAGTTTTTGACCGAAAATCGAACCGAACCAAATAAGAGATTTGCTTCGGTTTGAAAAAATTTCGGTTCGGTTTCGGTTTTGAAAATACTAAAAATATTTATTCGGTTTCGGTCCAAAACCGAATAAGATTTATACAATTATGTAATATCCCTATTCTATGCATATTTTTTGATTAAAAATGTATATATTTTGAAAACAACAATATATATATATGTTTTGAAATCCGACTTTGGACAAACTTTGAAATACAACAAATGTGTATCTAAAATTATAACTTTTAATATAATTTAACAACGATTCCAACTTTGGGTCCGATCCATTAAACAAAAACAATAGTCCAACCGAACAAACCAAATAAATTGAATAACCCAATAGCTTATTCGATTCGGTTTCGGTTTTGGCTAATTTCGGTTCAGTTTCAGTTTTAGATTTTTAGAATTTCGGTTTATTCGGTTTTGACTATTTCGGTTCGGTTGAAACTGCGAATGCTCACCCCTAGTGGCTGCATAAGAGCAACAAACCAGCAGTTGTAGCAGTGAAGGAAAAAAGAGATTCTTCAATCTTTGCCCAGAGCAAGTCCAAGCCATCCATAGTCAGTTCGTGCTACTTCTCGAAAGGGTCATGAAGAAGCATTCCAGAAGTTCTACCGAACTTGTTGGTTCCTGGAAGCAGATCGACTACGAGGGTCGAATCTCACTTTGCACAATATGGTGGTCCATACCCCAGCATGATGGGCAGAGACTTTCTAGCAGTAATTGCAGTTTAGAGCACAGCTCTTGTTTGACAACCTGGGTTGTCCATTTGCATCAGCTCGGTTGCTCACAATTGAGCAGTTAATCAGCAAGTAGCAGTCGTTTGGTTCAAAGTCTGAAAAGAACAAAGAAGAAAAGTGGTCATGCGGCAAAACCTGTTTTGTGAGGTTTCGCAGGATTGGGGTCGTGCGGCATTGAGGTCTTGCAAGATTGAGGTTTCACGGAATTGAGGTTTCGCGGGGTTGCTGTCTAGCGGCAGATCAAAAAAAATTTGAAGTCCAGTGGAAATATCCACAACAACTTAGTGGGAGCAATGTATCGATTAGTTTCGTCCAAGAGAGAGAGAGAGAGAGAGAGAGAGAGAGAGTGAGACTCACATGAGACCTCGCTGGACTCGTCGACGATTCTCTCGAGAGTTTGGAAGACGAGGCCGCTGTCGACCAAGTACTTGAGGAAGCCCTCCATGCTCGGTCGCCACGTGGTGATGCCACCGTCCTCGTCTTTATCGGATGAGCTGCTGCTGCTGCTGCTGCTGCTGGATGTTGTTCGTAGCCTCATGGCGACGAACCTCATCTCCTCGACGATGCCCTTGCTCTCGCCAGGATAGGACCTCCTATACCTCTTCCTCTTCTTCGCCACACTAGATGATGAAGTAGTGGTACTACATGAGATGGAGCAAAAGAAATTATGGTTTCGACTATTGAAGGAGAGAGAAGAAGAGGGTGTAGATGTAGAGAAAGAGGGAAGTTGTGAGGGAAGACGAAGGGAAATGGAAGAAGATGGGGTTCTTCCACACCACATCATTTTCTCCCTTCTCTCGAGTACAAAATGGTTTGGGGCTTTTTTTTTTTTTTTTTTTTTTTTTTTGAGTACAAACAACCTTGTCGGATTTTAGATTGGGCCAGACTATACACACTTCATCCTCTACTTAACGTGCCTCATATTAAATTAAATAAAAAATAAATATATATTAAAAGACATGATTATCCATATTTCAAACCCCACCACCACCACCAGAGCCACCCCCTCCCTCCAGTCCCGTGCGTCATGTGGTGAACCATGTGCAGAGAAGATTAATGAGTAGCCTCTGCCATGACATGCTGGTGGAGGTCCTTACCAGGCTCCCCTTGCGATCATTCTCTATGTCCAGATGCGTGTCCAAGTCGTGGTACGACCTGGCATCCGACGACCACGTACGGAACAAGCTGCCGCTCATCGTCTCTGGCGTGCAAGCTGGCCTCAAAGACGTCGACGGCCCGACTTACGTCTCGACCACCAATAGTACTCACGACAGCATGATCCGGTCCGTCGACCTCGGCTTCCTCTCGTTCTGTTCTGACTCCACACTCATCGACTGCTCCAACGGCTTGCTCCTCTTCTACTCCTCCCTCACCTCCTCCTTCCACGTGTGCAATCCAACCACCAGGAAGTTCGCCACCTTCCCGAGGCCGTCCGGGAAGAAGACCCTCCTCCTCTCGGTCGTGCTGTTCGACCCGTACCGCTCTCGGAACTTCAAGGTGGTCAACTTTGTGAGGTGGCTCACGCGGAGCTCGAGGTGTTCGACTCGGAGCTAGGCAAGTGGCTCGTACGGGAAGTGTTGTGGGGGGTGGATACCGACGCTCTGACCGCCACGATGCGGTACACGGATGGGGTCCTCTACGTGCTCTCGCATCCGAAACAGATGGTAGCGGTCAGCCTCGACATGATGACCTGCGATGTGATCGAGCTGCCGGAGGATATGAGGGTGGAGAGATGCGTCAGAAAGTTAAGGGGCAGTCTACATTTTAGTGTCAGTGATGGAAAGGAAGTGAGAGTTTGGGTGCTAGAGGAGGAGAGAGAGGAGTGGGTGTTGAAGCAATATTGTGTGGGGATTGAAATGGGCGAGTTTAGAGTAACGGGGTTCAATCCAGAGAGGGAGGCGGTGTATATATGTGTGGAGAGTAGTAGTAGGCTCGTAGCCTATAATCTTTGCGAGGAGAGAGTGGAGGAGGTTTGGGAGCTGGGACCTAGTGGGCTGTGTTTAGGATTTTGATAGTTTATGATTTAGTTCTTATGTTATAATTGAAAAGGTAAAATGGTAATGTAGTGGGGTGTGTTTAGAATTTTGATAATTTTAAATTAGTTAAATTTAGGTGTGTTTAGCATTTGGGGTGTGTTAAGTAGAGGGTGGGTGTGTATAGTTCGACCCTTTTAGATTTTTGTGTGGCAATCCGGTCGACTATGTTTGGATTATGGTCGGATCAAATCTGGTTCATTCGTTAATCCTATCGATTATCTTACCTGTTTAGGTCTGATATGTTTAGGGGTTGTTTGGATAAAGGGGAGTGGACTGTAAATGGACACTTTCACTGCAAGTGAGCATTGAAACTCATAGTTTCAGTGTTTGATTGGGAACTGCAACTACGATGCAAGTGTAGTTTTTCTGACAAAATCCAGTTGTTGTCCCCTTCCTTTTTTTTTTATTCCCACCTACAACAAAAAACAGCCGCAGGTGTGCTGCAAGTGGGGGAGCGAAGGTCCTGTCACGCCCAAGTACCAGAATACGGAGACGGACATGGCCAGCTCCCCTGTACAAGGTATAGAACGTCGTACGACGGTCTCGGTTGTAGAAAGACAAGGGGTGCATGCTACAATCAAGTCTCCTACGATCTCAGAATAACTATGTCTTAATCATTCAAGCAAGTAACAACAACATAGAATATGTAATATAAAGTCGTAAGGCGTCCCAAACGCTCTATCAGAATGTTCTAGAATCTAGCCATCAAAATGTTAGGCCAGCAGAATGTCAATAGATACACAACCAAGATCAGCTGCAGTCTGATTATATTACAGTTATGTAAAAAGGAACTGATGTCCAGACAAGCAGGCTAACAAAGTGTCGGTGGCTAAACGCCCAAAATAGAAGAATGTACAATACGAGCAGTGATCAAGAAACTCACTCGTGCCCTTCAGCGACCATCCGTATGGTGCGCGTTATCATAAGGGGGTAAACTGGATCATCTGGTACTGGTTCTAAACCTGGACATACAAAACCAGTGGGGTTAGACCCCAAATAACAAGTACCATAAGAAAGCACGAATGAAAAAACAAAAATCAGATCAAGCATATAGTACAAGAGCCAAGTATCATTGGCGCGTGCCCCTTCTTCGGGATAATATGACACTCCTTCACCAAACAAGGACAAAAAATGCCATGCCACCCAAGATAAGGTACGTCCCATGATTATGGTCAAGCTAGGATTTTATGTCGTAGCTCAGTCCATATTCCATCTTAGCATAATAACCCAACTCTCCAACCAAACAAGGATAGAAGTTGAATACCACACTATGACAGTCCATGTCCCTAAGTTACTAGGAGAGTTATAATCACAACCAAGTTAGGTTAGAATGGCCAAACAATGTTACAGCTTGTTATATGAAGTTTGGGGTTATACCAGATATAATAATAATAATAATAATAATAATAATAATAATAATAAGCATCCTCAGATCGTGCCATGTCGAGCAGGGCTAACCGAGCCAATATTATATAGGCATGAAATCATGATTGCATCAGCCCCCGTAGGACCATCGCGTTAATTAATCAGTAACAGTTCTAACTTTTCTATAAATGTTGGCTCGGTCTTAAATATAAAAAAGTCGAATATTGCACTCCACTACATGTGGATGATATACAATATTTGTGGCGGCCAGCCTTGCACACCATAAAATTTATCACGGAGCGGCCCATTACGTACGATCTCGGGATGTCGTTCCCTCCCCATGTTCTAATCAGTTTTTATGTTACCTAATTAACCCTACAGTGATATGAAATTCCCTGTTGTGGCCACATGAGCATTCCCCTTAATGATGTCGTACAGAGTACAGGCACATTTGATACGAATTCATTTAATATAAGGAGTCAAGTCTGGATTCACTTAAATGTAGATGCAACATTCAAACAAGCAATAACCTAGCCACGCTATGGTTCTGACCCGTTATCATTTTCGTGCCAAAAATTCAGGAATATAATATTATGCAATGAGCAGGAATCATCATGTCATGTTCAGTGTATACGTTGGCTAATATCCTACACTCAGTATATAATATAGCCGTTATAAACAGGCGAGCAAGACAAGTGTATCAGCACGAATACAATAACCAAGTCAGGATACCAAACCTATCAGTTGGTCACATAAATCATGTTTTGATCAAGTCATGAGTCATAATTAATTAGGAATCTAATATCTCATATGATCAAATCACAGTCATGAATGTCACATTAATTCCTCAATTTCTGGGATCATAGATCATCAAACATTGTCAAGATCAACTAATCTAGAATAGGCATCAAGTGCACAACATGACCCATGCATGCACAATCAATCACAAAAAGTCATGGATCGGCACACTTTGCAAGTGCCAATATAGGCTAGTCAGGAATAGTGGCGCACTATGCGCCAGCAAGCAACTATATGGCGCACAAACATATAACATGGCACACAAAATCGATAACCGAAAGATGTGGCACACAAATCAAAATTTATGAGAATAGGTACAATATGCGAGTGCAAAACAACTACAAAACAAAATATGAGTCCCCATGCGGCATGACAGTCGAGGGCACGACAGTCGAGGGCCTCGAGAATCGAGACGTACCAATGTTAAGGCTCGCTTATCGAGGCTGAACCGAGCAAGAGTGCGCCAAGAGATTAAAAGTGCATCGGGTTATTAATCCATCAAAAGTGAGCCAACCGTTGAGCGTCCAGAAAGTGCGCCAAGGGTTATATGTATAAGTGCGGCACACTTTTGATAGTTAATGCACAATGTGTCAATTGTGCGTCTGTTTGTTAATTTGGTTAAAAGTGCGACAATCAATAGAAAGTTGGTCATAAGTGCGCTGAAAGATAGACCGAAATACTTTTTCTTGATTCGTTCGTCTGTACATCAATTGTGCGCCAGAGGCTGAAGTCTTCTGAAAGTGCGCCAAGAAGAATTTTTCCAAAAAATTATCCCCTTGACATACTTTTGCAAGAAATTGACAGTACTCTTAAAGTACTCACGAGTATGGAATGTGGGTCACACTCAACATGCATTCATAATACAAATCCTCATGCGTACTTCTTGTCACTGTTCTTCTTCTCCAACCGATCCACCATTGATGCACTCAGAGCTCAAGCTCGAGACTATGACTATAACTACCACTTTCCACCATAGGAGTATTTTGGTAATTTTACATGTTAAATTTTTTATATATTATTTTATATTAGTGATTGCCTAGAATTATATTAGTGTTAGTTAGTGGCTAGCTAATTAGAATTTGCAAGTGCTAGTTAGTGTTAATTATTTTTAGTCATGACTTTAGTAATTAAAATTAATTAAGTTTAGTTGTCATGAAGAGAATATTTCTCTTAGTTGTAGAGATTCCTTTCTTTAGTTAATTAGATTTCATTCATGACAAATGGAGAGGGTCAAACTTGATATTTTGGCATAATCAAACCTTACTATAAGAGACAAGTTCAATTTAGGGCTCATCCATTCATTTTATTTCATTCCTTAGCCTCAATCTTCTCAAAAGCTTTTTCTTTCCCAAGCAAACCAATTCTCTACCAAATTTCTTTCCAACCACTCTTATTTTCACTCATTCTTACCATCATAAAGGCCTAGAGCATTGGAGAGCACAAGAAGATCCATAGGAGAGGAGCTTGCTAGGATATTGTGTCCGACTCATTTCTTCCGTGTCTAAATTCGGAATTATCTAAAGAGGCTACCAAAATACTAGGTAATTCTCTCAATTTCATCAAATTCATGGTTAGGAACACCCCTTGGTCATGTAGGAACCTTTTCATGGTTAGATTTAACTTTATAATAGTAGATCTAGAGACTAGGAGCCCTTAATTTAGTAGATCTAAGTTGGTATCATGATTTTGGGGCTCAATTTGGGAAAAACTTCGATTGTGTCCATTGAGTGTATTGTGTCCTAATGAGGACTATAGATATTTATTTAATGGTGTGAAGGTGTTCTTATGTCCAAAATTAGACACGTAGAATCTTTATCATGATACACCATAATACGTATAGGTGAATTTGGTAAATTGGGTGTATACATGTGTTCTTTTGTCCAAAATAGCTCAATTTTGTTATAGTATTCAGTCTCATTTTTTAGCAGCCAAAGCAACTTAGAAATGTCATAACTCCTAACTCAGGACTCCGATTAATCTTTTATTTTTTTTAAAGAATCGTATCGAAGTTAGATTTCCAAATATATAACTTAATAGGTGAAATTCGTTCTAGAACATTCTATAAAACTGTTTGAGTGTCAGGTATCCGAAGGACAAATGCGTTTTGATGCTTTATCGATTCTGGGAGCTTTCAGACACGAAAATGTGATCTGTTTGAAGTTTTAGAAAGCTAATACGAAGGGCTACGACATATTTTAACCCTAAAATTTATTGAATAAGTCTAATAGGTGCAGTATTGGTTACAAGTAGAGAACTGACTATACGATATAGATATTTTGTATATCCTATGAGCCTAGGTAGTATGGATATCAAGTGAGTGTAGGTATCATAGGTTGTCAAGTATATGTATGATATATATATGTATAACGAAAATGTGATCCGTTTGATATATATAAGTGTAACACTGATATATATAAGTCTAACACAAAAATATGTGTTAGTTAGTGTGTGTGTGTGTGTGTGTTAGCGTTGATACAAGTGGTTATCAAGTGAGCCAAGTATAGGTAAGTTATGGGTCAAGGTATTAGAGTTTGGGGCAAGGTACTAGTGTGATACTTGGGTACCATGAGGATATTGGTATCATGACACTCAAGTATCATGAGTGAGGGTAAGTGAGTATTGGGGCTTGAGTAAGGTATCATATTTGGTATCATATATTAGTATTATAGTTAGTTGGATAAGTATCTAGGAGGATACGGTATTGGTCAAGATACTAAGATATTGGGTATTAGAACTAGGTATTGGGTAAATATCAAGATATCAAGTACCAAGAGTAGGGTGAGTATCTTGGATGCAAGGTAAGTGTAGTTTATAGTCATAGGTTAGTATCTTGGGGGTTGGTATTGTTGGCCCATCCGGTCTCAGTCAACTTAATTTTGATAGTTAACTAAACTATGCATTGATATGTCGCATCTGAAGCCTCAACGTTGCTATTGTATGTTGTTTATATTGTGTCTATTCAAATATAATCTTTATTTATTTGAGTCTAAGACTAATGTATGCTGAGTCACACAGAAAAAACCAACAACCTATAAACCAGATACCTAGTCCACTAAAATAAACCAAAGAATATATCCACCAAATCAGGCCACATTCATTTACAAAGTCTACCAAACTAGGAGACCGAACTCGGGCAAAAATTGGACCGAACTCGGTTACCCATTTGGTATAAAATCAACCAGTTTAATAGCTTATGATTTCTTGGCCCAACGGTTGGAAATTTGAATTAAACCCTAATCGAATTCTGACCGAATTTTTTTTGCCTACAACCTATAAATAGGATTTGAATTCTCATTCTTACTCACTCAACCAACTCAACTATTCTTAAGTCTTCTATCCTATTGTGAGCAAACCCCTAAGCTTTAACTTTTCCATCTAAAGAGAAACTCTCTAGCCTTCCTAGTGCCAAGTGAGATCTCGGTCTAGAAGTCTTTTGAGTTGTAAAGAGCTTTGTTCGATCTATTACTCTCTCTCTCTCTCTCTCTCTCTCTCTCTCTCTCTCTCTAAGCTGTGAAGTTGCGAGACTTTGGATCAAAACTCATGGTGTAAAGAAGTGGCAAGCCTTCAGATCAAAGCTTGTGATTCACTATTGATGATTATAGTGGAGAAACTCCGAGCTTGAGTTCTCGGGACTGGACTAGTCCTCTCAGAGGGAAACCAGTATACATCTTGGTGTTTCGTTTGCTTTCTCTCTCTCTATTTTACTCTTTACTTTACTGTATTTATATTCACTATTAGTTAGCAACTGCCTTCATTCTGATAATATAAAATTGGGTAGATTATTTGTCATGACCCAGTCCCAAAATACGTAGGACCAGGACACGTAAGCATGCCAGCCGTATGAATATGGCACTCCAATATATGAAAACCATAACACACGTACGCTGTAGTATGAATAACAATTCATAAGTGATAAACATATATGTAACATGGCATAACTAAATCTCATCCACATAAATTATATATAAATGAATAACCAATATTTATAACTAGATCTCAATATAAAGTATCTAATAATAGTAGTCGGATGGAAACAAATCCACTACCGAACTAGAATATAGAATAAACAGGATAAATGCAATATAAGAATCTCAACTATCAATCACGGGCTCGAAGAGAAGGCCTCATCGCAATATACATAGCAAGTCCGGATCTGCGCTCCTGCAAATACTCATGAATAATACACCTGGAAAGGGACCAGGTCCTCAGAGGGACATAACAAGATACATAAAAGCATGCCATAAAGTAAATACTGTAATTACTCGAGGGTGACCTAACCAGCTAAGTGAAATGCACTTTGAAGACAACCTTGGTACGTATGGGTAGGTAAAAGGTATAAAGCATAGCGTCGAGCCAGAGGCTAAGTATCTGGCATTAGCTGTAAACTGGATGCCATATGTATATGCTGACTACATCACCGATCATGATAGCACGCAGCTAGTAACCTTTACCGGATGTATCGATAATCATATACTCCCATAATCGGGCAACACTGATCCCATAATCGGGTAGCACTGATCCCATAATCGGGTAACACTGATCCCATAACCGGGTAACACTAGCCCATAACCGGGTAACACTGAGGCTCACGGCCCCGCAGTTTACTCTGAAACTACGGTAACCAAATATCTGTCCCATACGCCTACTAATTGTCTTCCCCGCATAATGATCTATGCCTGTTGTATCCACAACACGCAATAGCTACTACACCGAGACGGAGTGCAAGTATCGGTGTCGTAACTCTGGCTCATAGTCTATCGTTAGAATGATAGTCCAACCTCACAACCAAACAAGGATAATGATTGGACCTTCGTACTACAATAGTCTATGCTCCGACTACTAATAACTGCTAAGTCTCTAACATGCAACACTATTAGCAGCTATACCCTAACCGTCGCACGACCTACACGTACAGGTGGCCAACCGCATACGCAAGTCTGTACCCTACATGAGACTCACAACACGTGTAAGAAATGTGTCAAGGCCTGGGGAGTCATACCAATAACTCCACGACTTTAGGTGGGTCTACTAGACACTAGGTCAGACACAAGTCCTAACGTCAACGCCTCCGTTGACTGCACCCGAGTCTCTCTCGGACGCGCACAATTAAATAAATAAATATGCAACTAATAATATAGAATTTAAACAGTACAACAAGGCAAGGTATACTTGCCTGCTCTGAAAAAAAGGATGAAGCCGCAACTCAAGGCGTCGTCCGATCTACCCGTCACATAAATTAAACAAGTTAGGTTACAAAAGTAGATGAATAGGTTCCTCCATTTTAATCTATTTTAATTCTGAATAAAATAACCTAAAATAGTATTTTAATCTTATTATATTTTGATTTTATTGTTAAACTCTAATTTTGGTCCAAAGAAAGTCAACTTTACGGATTTATGATCCTTGGCACGCAAATCGAGGCAATCCGTTGACCAAAAGTCAACCAACTCAAATCCTGGATTTGTGTGTGGAATCCTATAGATTTTAATTCTACATAAATTTTAGAATTGACAGTTTCATAAAATCACAAGTCGGTAAAGAGTTATGGCCACAAGGGCGCACAGTTGATAATTTTTGGTGGTTTCCTATTTACGTCTACGTTGCACAAATTTTACAGTAGATTAAACATATATTAAATTTTGGAAAAATAATTTTTTATAATTTCATCATGTTATATTTTTGAAACTTTAAACGGCTCATAATTTCGAGTTCGGGATCTCCCAAAATCTTGAAAATACGAAAATACGTCTGATTTTGGACAACTGGCACTTTCAGAATATTCTGGATAAATAGGTTCTAAAATTATTAAATTAATTTATATATTCAGAAAACTAACCTTGATATGGTTCTAACAAAAAAAACTAAAGCATATTTGGAGTCCGGAGCTAGGAGATATCGTCTTTTTAAGTCGTCATAACTACTAGAAAATGAGGCTGAATTTATGACGAATTTTGACTATTTTTGGAGGAAAAAGAGAGGAGTTTGGGAAAGAAAAATATGAAAGATGAGTTTATTCCATAAGTCTAATAGGTATTTATAATGGTAGAGACTACTTAATTGAATACGACTAGGATTGGCTAATTCAGATATGATTAGGATCAGTTTAAATAAGGATAGGATATGCATGAAGTTGTTTTCCTAGTAGGCTCATGATTTAAATTAATTTAAAATATAGTTTAAATTTATCTCAATAATTTATAATATTAAATAGAATTAAATATAATACAAATAATTTATATATAATCTTATTAATATCTATTAACACTAAATTAGCATCTATCTGATATTAAGACTTTCAATATCCAAATAAATCCTCAATAATTCCAAAAATCCAATAATTCCTTAAAATTCTAAATATATTACAAAAAAATATATTTAAATATTTTAACTCTAAAATAAATATTTGGTACTAACAACATTCAAGTATGGTCTCATAGTAAATCATGAAAGTCCTAGAAATTTAATCTTCCTGTGTTTTAATTACCAAAAATTCTAGAAAAATCTCCAAAAATTTAAAATAGCCTAAAAATGATTCTAAATAAATATTTATATAAGTAAATATATCAAGAAATTTATTTTCTAATTAACTAAGAGAATACTCTAAGAAAATTTTAACATCTATAATAAATATAATAATATAAAATACAAAAAAAAAATCTATTTTGGGTGAAGGGGTTTACAATCTACCCAACTTAAAAGAATTTCGTCCTCGAAATTAAAATAAGGCATGGTTTCTCTCTATCTAATCTCACTTGGTTATAGTCTAAAAGAATTTACCTCAAGTTTTAACAATGCGGTTTCTACCCAACTTAAAATTTACCCATCTATCATCCAAGGATATATATCTAAGAAAGCTATTCCTCCAATTATTTAATCATGTTATTTAATCCTCAAAGTTTTAACACCAAACATATCATCTATGATATGTCCTTAATTGACTATAAAAGGGAGTCACCAAGTCATATGATTAGCCTATGGGGTATATCTAGTACTTATCAGTGTATCAACTCATAATCGGCACGAGCGTTCGTCTTTCCGGAATAAGGGAAGACGGATAGAAATAATAAGAGTTCAAGGGGAAGGTAATAGAATAGAAATATGGGAAATTAAGGCGTTTAAAGAATTCAAATAGGAATTGTCAAGACAGTTGTGGATTAAAATCCTAGTTGGTAAATTCTTATTCGCATGCTCGTATTAGTACAGTTATGTAACTGGTACGATATGCTCAGACCTATCTAGAGGATAAGTACGTTCGTCTACTAGTCACTATATATTTCAATCCACGAAAACTAGTTATACGAGGGGCGAACCAAGCACACTATGGTTGATCAGACCGTAATACACTTATTCTGAAATGTATTAGTGTAGCGCTCCAATAATACATATGTCATGAACAAGCTCGATAAAGAATAAGCTTACAAAACTAGGCTATAATAGCAGCATAAGTCAAGGTAGTACAACAAATATAAGTACGCTAGATTATGATGAGAGAAATTTCAAAATAATTCGAGTTCACAAAAAGATAAGACTCTTCAGTCTCTACAGTTGTCATACCAACTCCTTGTCTAAGTCGTCAATCGACAAAATAGGGATATGGGCCTCTAATTTCTACAGTCTGCATAAACACTATCGTCTTATACTAGCATACAAGTAATATCATTCAGTTATACTTCGTCAATGGGTCGAGAGGACTACGTGATACTATGTTGCGAGGCAAACTACCCAACTTAAAATAATAAATTAATACAGTAATGCCTTAAGGAAAATATAGGAATTCATGTTAAGGTTTACGAGAAGAGGTCTTGGTACTTATTAGAGTACCCTATTATATAGGTCATGGTCATCTTAAGTCTTAGTCATAGTGCTCATAGAACAGAAGGGTTAACATTAAGAATGGAAGCGTTAGGTGGCACGACAGAAGACATAATTAGTCGTTGCACAACTTGCGAGCGCTAAGGTCTTGGAGGAACGAATGTGAAATTAAATAGAAGGACTCTAGATATCATCACTGTTTTCTAAGGGGAAGGTGGTATGCTAATCTCTGTGTTCGAGGTTTGATCGAGGAAAATATTCTAACCATTGCTCTTGACTTTCTAAAGTACTGCCTGCTAATCTCAAGACAAGAGTCTAAATATATAGTTCTATAATACTATCTTACCATGAAAGCTAGGTTAGCCCTAATATTTAACCTTATGTTTCTATTGGTTCCTCAATACTAGGGTCAAACCTCATGGTCAACTTTCTAACTACTCTAGTAGTGTCTATACCACTCTTAAGTCTTCATACATATATCGAGGGGTAATGGTACATCAATCTGTAGGTAAGGGGTGCTAGGGTTTCATTAAGTATTCTAGTTATACTCTTAATAGGAAGGTTACCCTACTTATTATCTAACAACAGGGACTTCTATATTCTAGGAGAAGGCTATACTCTAGGGACTATTAGGGAAGCACATGAATCAAGCAGGATGCAGCTATTCAAATAGAATAGATTAGAAGAAAGGTGAATCATAGTCAATTATGGATGAGATCCTATACTCTATTCCTAGGTGCAGGCTTGCTCGGTACAGTAACGTAACCGAGACAATATGCTCTTGACCTGCATGGGCCACCACTAAAAACATGTCACGCCTCAATCCCAAAATACGTAGGACCAGGACACGTAAGCATGCCAGCCGTATGAATATGGCACTCCAATATATGGAAACCATAACACACGTACGCTGTAGTATGAATAATAATTCACAAGTGGTAAACATATATGTCATAGGGCATAACTAAATCTCATCCACATGAATTATATATAAATGAATAACTAATATTTATAACTAGATCTCAATATAAAGTATCTAATGATGGTAGTCAGATGGAAACAAATCCACTACCGAACCAGAATATAGAATAAACAGGATAAATGCAATATAAGAATCTCAACTATCAATCACGGGCTCGAAGAGAAGGCCTCATCACAATATACGTAGCAAGTTCGGATATGCGCTCCTGCAAATACTCATGAACAATACACCTGGAAATGGACCAGATCCTCAGAGGGACATAATAAGATACATAAAAGCATGCCATAAAGTAAATACTGTAAAACTCGAGGGTGACCTAACCAGCTAAGTGAAATGTACTTTGAAGACAACCTTGGTACGTATGGGTAGGTAAAAGGTATAAAGCATAGCGTCGAGCCAGAGGCTAAGTATCTGGCATTAGTTGTAAACTGGATGCTATATGTATATGCTGACTACATCACCGATCATGATAGCGCGCAGCTAGTAACCTTTACCGGATGTATCGACAATCATATACTCCCATAACCGGGCAAACTGATCCCATAACCGGGTAGCACTAATCCCATAATCGGGTAACACTGATCCCATAACCGGGTAACACTGGCCCATAATCGGGTAACACTGAGGCTCATGGCCCCGCAGTTTACTCTGAAACTACGGTAACCAAATGTCTGTCCCATACGCCTACTAATTGTCTTCCCCGCACAATGATCTATGCATGTTGTATCCACAACACGCAGTAGCTACTACACCGAGACAGAGTGCAAGTATCGGTATCGTAAATCTAGCTCATAGTCTATCGTTAGAACGATAGTCCAACCTCACAACCAAACAAGGACAAGGATTGGACCTTCGTACTACAATAGTCTATGCTCCGACTACTAATAACTGCTAAGTCTCTAACATGCAACACTATTAGCAGTTATACCCTAACCGTCGCACGACCTACACGTACAGGTGGCCAACCGCATACGCAAGTCTGTGCCCTATATGAGACTCACAACACGTGTAAGAAATGTGTCAAGGCCTGGAGAGTTATACCAATAACTCCACGACTTTAGGTGGGTCTACTAGACACTAGGTCAGGCACAAGTCCTAACGTCAACGCCTCCGTTGACTGCACCCGAGTCTCTCTCGGACGCTCACAAATAAATAAATAAATATACAACTAATAATACAGAATTTAAATAGTACAACAAGGCAAGGTATACTTGCCTGCTCTGAAAAAAAGAATGAAGCCGCAACTCAAGGCGTCGTCCGATCTACCCGTCATATAAATTAAACAAGTTAGGTTACAAAAGTGGATGAATAGGTTCCTCCATTTTAATCTATTTTAATTTTGAATAAAATAACCTAAAATAGTATTTTAATCTTATTATAATCTGATTTTATTGTTAAACTCTAATTTTAGTCCAAAGAAAGTCAACTTTACGGATTTGTGATCCTTGGCACGCAAATCGAGGCAATCCGTTGACCAAAAGTCAACCAATTCAAATCCTGGATTTGTGTATGGAATCCTATAGATTTCAATGCTACATAAATTTTAGAATCGACAGTTTCATAAAATCACAAGTCGGTAAAGAGTTACGGCCATAAGGGCGCACAGATGATAATTTTTGGTGGTTTCCTATTTACGTCTACGTTGCACAAATTTTACAGTAGATTAGACATATATTAAATTTTAGAAAAATATTTTTTATAAGTTTATCATGTCAGATTTTTGAAACTTTAAACAGTTCATAATTTTGAGTTCGGGATCTCCCAAAATCTTGAAAATATGAAAACGTGTCTGATTTCGGACAGCTGGCACTTTCAGAATATTCTGGATAAATAGGTTCTAAAATTATTAAAGTAATTTATATATTCAGAAAACTAATCTTGATATGGTTCTAACAAAAAAAACTGGAGCACATTTGGAGTCCGGAGCTAGGAGATATCGTCTTTTTAAGTCGTCATAACTACTAGAAAATGAGACTGAATTTATGACGAATTTTGGCTATTTTTGGATGAAAAAAAGAGGAGTTTGGGGAAGAAAAATATGAAAGATGAGTTTATTCCATAAGTCTAATAGCTATTTATAATGGTAGAGACTACTTAATTGAATACGGCTAGGATTGGCTAATTTGGATATGATTAGGATCAGTTTAAATAAGGATAGGATATGCATGAAGTTATTTTCCTAGTAGGCTCAGGATTTAAATTAATTTAAAATATAGTTTAAATTTATCTCAATAATTTATAATATTAAATAGAATTAAATATAATACAAATAATTTATATATAATCTTATTAATATCTATTAACACTAAATTAGCATATATCTGATATTAAGACTTTCAATATCCAAATAAATCCTCAATAATTCCAAAAATCCAATAATTCCTTAAAATTCTAAATAAATTACAAAAAAATATATTTAAATATTTTAACTCTAAATTAAATGTTTGGTACTAACAATATTCAAGTATGTCTCATAGTAAATCATGGAAGTCCTAAAAATTTAATCTTCCTAGGTTTTAATTACCAAAAATTCTAGAAAAATCTCCAAAAATCTAAAATAGCTTAAAAATGATTCTAAATAAATATTTATATAAGTAAATATATCAAGAAATTTATTTTCTAATTAACTAAGAGAATACTCTAAGAAAATTTTAACATATATAATAAATATAATAATATAAAATACACAAAAAAATATCTATTTTGGGTGAGGGGGTTTACATTATTCTACTGCACTCTATTTACCCCCCCTCTAGAGTTGCCTCACGGTCCTACAAGTGGTATCAAAGCTAGTTCTCTTGATATTTGGCTTAACATCCTAAGAGACTTATGGCAACTGTTAGATCTATCCACACCAACAATGGTGAAGGCTAGTCCACAAATAAGCCACCCTTATTTTACGGTACTAACTACACATACTGGAAGACACATATGAGCTTCTACCTAAAGTTACTTAATTTTGACCTTTGGGCTTTAGTAGTAGAAAGATACAAGAAGCCACCTAGAATAGTCATAGATGGAAACCTTATAGAGAAACCTTATGATAAGTACACAGACACTGAAAAATAATAAGCTAGTCTTGATGCTAAAGCTATTAACGCTCTATTTTGTGCTATAGACAGAATTAAATTTAACAGGGTCTCCACTTGTGGAACTTCGCACGAAGTATGAAAACTTCTTGAGGTCACTCATGAAGGAACCTTCCAAGTGAAGGAATCAAAAATAAGTCATCTAACACAAGAGTATGAAGCATTCAAGATGAAGCAAAATGAGATGATCACTCAAATGTTCACGAGATTCCTCAACATCGTCAACCCTCTATTATCATTCGACAAGGAGTACAACAATCACGAGAAGATTCACAAAGTACTAAGAGGAATCCCAAGACCTCCACAATTATAAAAGGAAATAATCTTACCACGATGACCCTCGAGACACTTATGGGCAAGCTGATGACTCACGAGCTGGATCTCAAGGAATTTGAAGAACCCACTCCCAAGGAGAAGACAATCACTCTTAAGACGCATCATAAAAAGGTCACCAAATACAACTCCGACGACAATGAGTCTCAAGATGAGGAAGTTTCCCTGACCACAAGAAACTTCAGGAAATTTATAAAGATTGAGAAATCAAAGAAGAATGAGCCAACTGACAACAGTGATGAAGAGCCTATGTGCTACAACTGTAAAAAGACATGGCATATAAAGAAAATTTGTCCAACCTTAAGAAAAGAAAATTGCCACAATTACTCATCCAAAAGAACAACATCATGAAAATATGCAAACACTAGTATTTGGCACGAAAGTGAAGCTAGTGAATCCAAAAAAGAGAATCCTCGAGAAGCAACAAACCTATGCTTCATGGCGTTAGCTGAGCAGGTAACAGATAATGACTCTTATGATGATTTTACTTTTGATGAATTAGGTAATGCTTTTAGTAATTTGCTTGATGATTTTAGAAAACTTAGAAATAAGTACAATCATGCTAAGAAAGATGTTCAAGAATGTCAAACTGAAATAGAGAGACTAACATCTCTACTAAGTGAAGTAAATGATACCTCAAACGATTCAGACGAGAATTCTAGACTTAAGCTTAACCTCCACGAGGCACTTTTCAGTCTTGACAAGAGCTCTTAGGGGAACGCTAAACTTAAGGAAGAACTCGAATCTGAAAAGAAGAAGTCTTCCATTGTTGCACGTAGAATAGATGCTCTTACTGCAAAATATGATAAAGTATATGCTACCTCTAAAAAGTTAGAGATTAGATTGGGTAAACAGGTCGAACAAACCTCCACCAAACCTAACACAAGACATGTAGCAAGACAAAAGAACACTCATAACTATGCTCCTACCTATATGCATAACAGTTTATGCAATCATCATGCACATAGAACCAAACACAATCATGCATTCTATTATAGATATCCATGAAGACCACAAAGAAATGTCAAACACAATCATGCATTCTATCCACATAGACTACAAGGAACTGCTTCACACAATCATATCTATCATGCTGCACCAAGCATCAATCACACAGCTATATGTCACTACTGTGGTAAGAAAAGACATATATCTAGATTCTGTAGAACAAGAAAATTAGTAGATATGAATGTTTATGCATGGGTACCAAAAACTAACACACCAGGACCCTCAAGGAAATGGGTACCAAGGGTTACATCTATAACTCATTTTGTAGGTGGACCAACCCTCTCATGCTAGAAGCAAGTGGATTCTCGATAGTGGTTGCTCACGACACATGACTGGTGATGCTAACCTATTTGCAACGCTATCGATGAAGAAAGAAGGTTATGTCTCCTTCGGCAATAACCTCAGAGGATATATTATTGGTAATGGTAATATAGTTGTTCCTCCCTATCCTGTCATAAAAGACATTTGTCTAGTAATGGAATTAAAATATAACCTACTCAGCATCACTCATCTAGCTGACCATGGTTATGGTATTAACTTTGTTATAAATAAATATTCTATCTATGAAAGATCCACTGGTAAAGTTATATTTGAAGGGATCAGGGAAGACAATAGATATATTTCCTATCTTGTAAAAGACACTGACAATATAGGCAAATGTCTATACGCCAACAAAGATGACAGCTGGCTATGGCATATGCGTCTAGGATACGCAAACAAGGACACTATTGCAAGACTATCTACAAAGAAACTCGTAAGAGGCTTACCAGAGATTACTTTCAAGAAAGATATGGTATGTGCTGACTGTGAAAAGAATAAAGTTACTAAATCTTCTTTTAAATCAATCAACTTTGTAAGTACCTCTAGACTACTCTAACTCTTGCATATGGACTTGTTTGGACCCATTAGAGTTGGCAGTCTTGGCGGTAAGCTTTATGCTTATGTTATTGTTGATATTTTTTTAGATACACATGGGTTTATTTTCTTGCAAATAAAAATAAAATATTTTCTAAATTTGTCACTTTCTGCAAAAATGTTCAAAACGAAAAAGGTTTCATGATTACTTATATCCGAAGTGATCATGGAGGTGAATTCGAAAATAGTGATTTCAAAAGATTTTGCAATGAAAATAGTTTTTCTCATAAATTTTCTTGTCCTAGAACTCCACAAAAAATGGTATTGTTGAGCGGAAGAATAGAACTCTTGACGATATGGCTAGAGTCATGTTATATCAGTATAACCTTCCAAAATACTTTTGGGCTAAAGCTGTAAGTACTTTATGCCATATTTTGAATATGGTGCTTATTCGACCTATATTGAAGAAAACCCCCTATGAACTTTGGTTTGGTAAAATCCCCACAATTAGTTATTTTAAAGTTTTTGGCTGCAAATATTTTATTCTTAATGCTAAAGATAATATAGGAAAATTTGACTCCAAGGTCGATGAAGGTATTTTTCTAGGTTATGTCGCCAAAAGTAAATGATTCAGAGTATTCAACAAAACCTCATTGACTGTTAAAGAATCAATCAATGTTACATTTGACGAACACAACACTCAAGTACTAAACGAAAGCGACGATGAAGGTAGTCAACCCGCAACCAACAAGACATCAGAAGATACAAATAGTACAAGTCATCCGAAAGTCTGTCAAGGAGACTAAAGTTCTCTACAGATCATCTTGAGGACTTGGTAATAGGTGATGTATCGAAAGGTGTAAGTACACATTCCTCAAATAGAGATATCATTACAAATGTTGCTTTTATTTCTTAAGTAGATCCTAAAAATACTGATGAAGCTTTTGCTGATAAATTTTGGATTTCGGCTATGTAAGAAAAACTCAACAAATTTGAACGCATTCAAGTTTGGGAACTTGTTCCTACACTTAATGATTGTCCGATCATTGGTACTAAATAAGTTTTCCGAAATAAATTAAATGAGGATGGTTCACTTACACGTAACAAAGCACGTCTCGTAGCTCAAGGATACAACAAAGAAGAAGGTATCGACTACGATGAGACTTATGCTCCTGTTGCTAGACTTGAATCTATCCGAATGCTTTACGTTTTTGCTAGTTTTCATAACTTCAAACTTTTTCAAATGGATGTTAAAAGTACTTTTCTAAATGGTGTTATCAAAGAAAATGTTTTTGTTAAACAACCCCCTGGTTTTGAAGATTTCAAACACCCTGACCACGTATTCAAGTTACGAAAGGCTCTATACGGACTCAAACAAGCCCCTCGTGCTTGGTATGAACGTCTTAGCTTCTTTCTACTTGGAAACAGTTTTTCAAAAGAAAAATTGATACTACCCATTTTTATAAAAACTTCTGCTGATTCTTTGTTATTAGTGCAAATATATATTGTTGATATCCTATTTGGATCTACTAATGAGATGTTATGTAACGAGTTTGCTAAGTGTATACAGAATAAATTTGAGATGAGCATGATGGAAGAACTGACTTTTTTCTTAGGATTGCAAATCAAGCAAGATTCACAAGAAACTTTTATCCATCAGGCTAAGTACACGAAGGATTTGCTCAAAAAGTTTGACATGGACAATGCAAAGCCTATCGAAACTCCAATGGCAATATCCACTAAGCTTGACCTTGATAAAAGCAGTAAACCAACAGACATACGTAAGTATCGAGGTATGATTGGTAGTTTGTTATATCTAATTGCTAGTCGTCCAGACGTTATGTTTGTTGTATGTCTTTGTGCTAGATATCAGGCTAATCCTAAGGAATCACATTGTTAAGCGTATCTTTAGATACCTTAAAGGAACTTTATCGGCAGGCTTATAGTATCCAAAAACTACATCCTTTGACCTTGCTGGTTACTCGGATGCTGATTTTGCTGGATGCAAAGTCAATCGAAAAAGCACCAACGGCACATGTCATTTTCTAGGAAAGTCTCTAGTCTCCTGGTTTAGCAAGAAACAAAATTCTGTTGCATTATCAACAACTGAGGCAGAGTATATTGCCGTAGGACGTTGTTGTGCTCAAATTTTATGATAAAACAAACCCTAGAAGACTTCAATCTGTACTATAAGAATATTCTTATTTTCTGTGACAACACTAGCACCATTAATCTCACCAAAAATCCAGTATGCCACTCACGTACTAAGCACATAGAAATATGTCATCATTTTTTATGGGATTATCAATCACATGGAGATATTTGTTTAGAGTATGTAGACACGGAACATCAACTAGCAGACATCTTTACTAAACCTTTAGCTGAAGATTGATTCAACTTTATCCGTCGAGAATTAGGCCTTTTGGATTCTGATAAAATATAAGAATCATAAGATGCTTTACATATTTTTTGCCATATTTTTCAAAGTTTTGAAAATTTTGGATACAAGCCGAAAGGGCTCTTCTGTCAAAAATGTGTAAATAACCTAAGCAAAACGGTATTTAAGTATCTCCGGACCACCGATAGCTGAGATCCGGCCCCTACAGCTACTCCGAAATGATTTAAACTATTGAAAACGTACGATTTAAGTTTAGTACTTATTGTTCTGTATTCATATCAAGTCAAGAAAGGCATAATATCGATTAAAGTTACTTTGAGATTCTGAAAATAAATGTCAACAGAATTCGGACCGAACTTGGGCCGAGCTCGGTTAATTTAATTCCAGAATATGCTACGTCATTTAATTCTCTTCCTAAATTGGATTTTTTCTACTCTATATATAGATCATTTCGTTGCTCTTTGATTCAGACCAACAAATTTTTTTCCTCATCCACAAATCACCTTAGCATTTTCTCCTACATCCTCTCCCAATGGCCTCTAAAAGGAAACAAGATTCCTTTTCCTACTCTTTTTTTGTCCAATTACACCAAACATAGGTGAATTCGACGATTTCACTTTTTGAAGCATCAAAATTTTAAATGATTAGTTTAATGATTTCTCTAAAAGATGCATCTGTTTTGGCTATCTTATTTATTTTACTTCCCAACACAAAGATTATCTACCTACTTTTCAGAAACTTCAACTTGAAGAATTTGTTCCAACCTATGCCAATATTTACACCAATGTTATTCAAATGTTCTATTTTAACTTAACATATGAACATGACACTATTTCATCTAGAGTTCATGGCATTCTAATTAAATTCGATGCAGATGGCTTGGGTTAAATCCTACGCATTCCCGCTGATGGACAACCCTTAGTCAACATCACACAAGTTCAATTCAATCATGACTTAACCCTAGATTCTTTCAAGAATATCCTTTGTCACCCGCTTGAATGTCCACCTGGTAAATTTTATGCTAGATATTTGAATGGTCACTTCTTTGAAATGCATCGCATTATCTTTTCAAATTTTCTACCTAAGAAGTCTTACTTTGATAAGGTCTCTTATCTAGAAATGTCAGCTTTATATCATTTATATTTCGGCATTAACTTCAATGTTCCACAGACCATCTTATCTCAAATAGTTCAATATCGCAAGAAAGGGCGTCAACTACTTTACGTTATGTACTTGCCAACCATTTTCAGCTATTTCAATATTCCTTTGGATACTTGTCTAAAATCTTGAGGAACCTTTATACCTCAATCGAATTCAGAGAATTGAGCCAACTATCCTTTTACCTTATAACTCATCATCAAACTCCAACACTCATCCTATTGATTCTGTCCCTCTTTCTGATGACCAACCGCAAACCTTAGAGTCTATTTTCACTCTTTTGCGTGATCGCTTCCACCAAGAAAATTTATGTATTCGTGTTACTGATCATCGCCAAACTCTTCAGACTCAGGCTCTTGGCAACACTTTGATAGACATTTAGTACACCCTATCGAAGCACCCAGCCGGACCTTTTTTGATTCTCCGGAATCCAAATCAACAAGAATTTCATATTGATCACCCATATGTTCGACGATATTTGGATCCAGCTGATGCCTTCTTTGATCCAAACAAAATCTTTGAACCAGATGATGAAGATGATAAAAATGACAACTAGTTACTCAATTGATTTGAATGTTAAAAAGTTTACTTTGAGATGTTCTAATATTATGTTTTCATTACACATCCACTTTTATATATTTTTTTCTTTCAATAAATAAAAGTTTAAATGCAATTTTTTTCTTTTCTCATTATATATTATCTTGTATACTCTTTACTCTCTTGTTTTTCTTGTCATCTCACCGATTTTGGGAGAGCATGCCATTTTGATCAAATGACAATGGGGGAGAAAGAATACATGATACTAGCATACAAGACGATACTTGACAGACGTTGTCTTTAACATATCAACTGCTCCACAGTTACGGGGGAGCCTTGCATATCAAAGACTTGCAGTATCATTCATAGTTTATCAATTATCAAAATAGGAGAGATTGTTGGCCTATCCGGTCTCAGTCAACTTAATTTTGATAGTTAACTAAACCATGCATTGATATGTCACATCTGAAGCCTCAACACTGCTATTGTATGTCGTCTGTATTGCATCTATTCAAATATAATCTTTATTTATTTGAGTCTAGGACTAATGTACGTTGAGTCACACTGGAAAAATAAAATACCTAGTCCACTCAAATAAACCAAAGAACCTATCTACCAAATCAGGCCACATTCATTTACAAAGTCTACCATACTAGGAGACTGAACTCGGGCCGAACTCATGTCGAACTCGGACCAAACTCGGTTACCATTTTGGTTTGAAATCAACCAGTTCAATAGCTCCTGATTTCTTGGCCCAACGGTTAGAAATTTGAATTAAACCCTAACCGAATTTTAACCGAATTCTGTTTGCCTACAACCTATAAATAGGATTGGAATTCCCATTCTTACTCACTCAACCAACTCAACTATTCTTAAGTCTTCTATCCTATTGTGAGCAAACCCCCTAAGCTTTAACCTTCCCATCTAAAGGGCAACTCCCTAGCCTTCCTAGTGCCAAGTGTAATCTCGGTCTAGAAGTCTTCTGAGTTTTAAATAGCTTTGTTCGATGTGTTACTCTCTCTCTCTCTCTCTCTCTCTCTCTAAGCTGTGAAGTTGCGAGCCTTCAGATCAAAACTCGTGGTGTAAAGAAGTAGCAAGCCTTCGAATCAAAGCTTGTGATTCACGATTGGTGATTATAGTGGAGAAACATCGAGCTTAAGTTCTCGGGACTGGACTAGTCCTCTCAGAGGAAAACCAGTATACATCCTGGTGTTTGCGTTTGTTTTCTCTCTCTATTTTACTGCTTTACTTTACTATCTTTATATTTACTGTTAGTTAGCAACTGCATTCATTCTGATAATATAAAATTTGATAGATTATTCTGCTGTACTCTATTCACCCCCTCTAGAGTTGCCTCACGGTCCTACAGGTATCATATGATACTTAATGTGGTACCATGGTACCATACACAAAAAAGTAAAATATGTGTGGGATAAATTAGAGTATGGTATCCTAGGATGTATCAAGGTATTTAGAATACCAAGATACCAAAATATTAGAAATAATATGAGGTAATACTAGGATACTAAGGTAAGGTTATGATATTAGGTATTGGATTAAGATACCATGATAAGGGTAGTGTCTAGCTTGGGTAAAGAGTTAGGTACCAAGGTATGAGTTAAGGTATTGGGTATTGGTCAAGGTAATGGTATTAGCTATGATATTAGTCTAGAAACTAGGATACAGGGTAATATGTTAAGGTATTGGTTAAGGTAATAAGGTAATACTAAGGTAATAGCTAGGTAATACTGAGGTATTGGCTAGCTATTAAGTATTAGACTATGTTATTGTATATATTAGTATATCTATATAGTATATATGATATTATTATATCATAGCTAACTAGTATGACTTTAAAACCTACTATTAGCAAGGTATTGACCCATAGTTGAGGTATTGGTGATACGGCTAAGGTATTAGTCTAGAAACTTGGATATTAGCAAGGTATTGACTAGTATGGACTAGAAAACCTAGTTTAGCCAAGGTATTGATCCTAGAACTAAGGTATTAACTAATAGTTAAGGTATTTGAGATACGGGCTAAGGTATTAAGTAAATGTGTGATACGGGTTAAGATACCGTGATACGGGGTAAGGTAAATAGCTATAGGCCAAGGTATTGCTAGAAATTATAGGTAGAAGTATATATTATGATAATATATGTTAGAAACTTGCTAGTATAGCCTAGAAACCTAGTATCGACCTAGTTTTGACTAGTGTTGACTAGTTTGACTTAAAAGTCAACTCAATAGGTAGTTTGAACCTAGAATCAAAACGTAGACCTAGTTTGACCTAGTTTGACTAAAACGACATAGAAATGACCTAGAAACCATATTTTAGTTTATTTAAACTTGCTTATTACTTTATTACACCAAATAACATAAAAATTCATATATAGGTCATTCTGATACCAGTTCGGACACCAGTTTGCACCGTTTGCTTAAGACCATAGGAGAGTACATTCTCTGATAGTTTTTATTATTTGATGTCTACTACGATTCTGGTTTATATCATTGTTCTACTTGATTCCTCAACACTATGGATCCAGGATTAGTATTATATGGATTCACTCTCTTGCGACACGTGCATCATACTTGTTTGGCCTCTACTTCAGGACTCTTTTACTGCATCACATCAGGACTCACCTACTGGCATTACTTATATTATTGGGCTGGCCTCGTATTTGATTTACGTATCGGGACTTGGATTCATTGTACTAGTCCGGCTAGAAAATATCTTAGTAGACATGTAAACATTCTCAAAATCTGGAACTATCCCCTTATGGTCTAATCTGGAATGATAGCAGTCACACACCTCACGTGCGATGAGCAGTATTACCCCTAGCCGTTTATATGTCGAAAGTGATATTTTAAAACACACTAGTTTAGTGCTTTCTTGTTGGCTTCACATTATACTGGGTGGACACACATCATATCTGTCTTAACTGTAGCTCTCATTATTTACTATCTTTATTGCCATATTCTCTTGTTCGTTATATTTACTTTCATTGATCTTTTGATGTTGCTCTACTTTATTTTTAGATTCATTTTATTTTCCTACTCATCATGTATTACTTACTATAACTGTTTTATAGTCTTTATTAATTAATTGGAACTTCTATTAGAGGTATACTTCGCTCCAATCCTGACTGGATAACATTTTTCAGAGAACTTGGAGGATTAGTGTCCGACATATTATGGACCACAGGAGGTTGATGGTGCAGCCTTGGACCCAGTAATTCATGAGTGATTGTCGAAAAATCTAGCCAAAATCACTAGTTATCCTAGTTAGGTACATTAGCATTTTGGTACCAGATTTATTTTTGGCTTATATGTGAGACTTGGATATTGTTTTTGTATTTGGATGTTGTTGATGTTTAGACTTTGTAGTTATGTTAGACTTCTTTGATATCTTATCGTACTTTAGATATGTGATTGAGTATTGTGTTGCCTTAATTATATTGTCCTCCATTTTGGAGTTGAGATATCATTGACATGTTATATATTATTGTGTGAGATTAATAGTTAGTTGACTTAGACAATATTCTACCACCGATACTGCGACATAGGCTGGACGTACCCACATACTCGTGCCCCTTTTTTGGATGCGGGTCATAACAATGATAGTGCTACATTCCTCAAGCAACAAGAACCAAAAATCAAAAAGAAATCCCAAGCTCGAAATCAGGAAAAAAATATCTTTTGAAAAAATCTTATTTCTGGGGGATCATTCCCTTAGAAAATATACTCATGAAAACCCTCATAATAAAATCAAGATATAAACTATTAACCATCTCAAATATGAAAACTTCAAGAACTAACTATAATCAGAACACTACTAGAAACTAATTTTAACAACAAATACTCAGAATAAAACTATAGCCGATCATGCTTCTTCATATTTGCAAGATGTACTTGGCTATGAAGAAAATTAAGAGCAAAAAAAGAAAAATAAACAAGTGAGGAGAGAGAATGAGAACAAGGATATATATATAAACAAGGGATGGATGGTGAACCGTCAGATCTCTCCAACAAATCCAAGCCACACACCCAACCTAGCACCACCACACAATCAATTGTAAACCCCCTTATTTTGGAATAGGGATACTTTGGTAATTTGGTAATTTATAATTATTTTTATAATTTTATTTAATTAGATAGATTTAAAAAAATATTTTCTAAAATTAATTTTAATATTTGTGACACTTTGCCATAGCTTGGATATTTTGAGCAATGCACGACTTTTTTCCTTCCAACTGAATTCACATTATTGACCTTGACTTAACTAAGTATACTTGGGGCATAGGTGTTGCATTATTTGATCTCCCCATGCTCCAAAAATATTGACAAACATCTACAACCATTAATATTGTAAAATTATCTTAAATTGGCTAGTTGAACCCAACCGAGCCCAAACATCCAACCCGGGCTCTCAAACAAAATCCTATGAGACATGTACCCTACCCCCACACCTTTTTCCTACTCCATAATACATCACACATATAATTTGGTACACAAAAATCTAAATAAAATAATTAAATGGTTCAAAAAAGATAATTTTTTCAAATTAGGAAAGACCCATATGCAATCTTGTTGCATATCAATTTAAATCTGAAATACATTTTTAAAAATCTAATTTAAAGATTCTAAAGCATCCTCTTACCCTATTTTAGTCTCTTTAAATCCTATCCATAGATGAAAATACTAAAACAAATCCTAACCACCAAACTACATATCAATATGCATATTTAAACTAAATTAATAGGTTCGCCCCCCCTGTTCTCTCCTCACAAAAATTTCCTTCCCCCGACCTTTCCCTCTTCTCCTTCACAAAATTTCCATCTCCTTCTTCTTTTTCTCTTCCTCTATCATTCTCCACAGTCCACAACTCCATAAAAATCCCAACCGAACCCCCTTTTAGGCCGAATATTGGCTACTGGTTTTAGAAGCAGTTCAGACCCCTCCACAGTAGCAAAAAAATCCTACAAAACCCTATATTTACATCATACTTGAAGCCTCCAATATCTTCCTCAAGTTTTACTAATTTTGGAGTCCGTTTGGCGCTCCAAAAGGTTCGTGTCGCAAGAAGAGCCTCTACCGTAATCGCGAACACGTAAGTATCGTAACTTTTATTTTATATTTATTTTTTTCATGTGAGAACCCTTGTATGAACCAATATACATATTAGCTAACAAATTATGAAATCTCCATGCATGAGAAACCCTAATTTTATATGCAAAACTATTCTTTGATGACACGTGTAACACCCCGTTCCGCTCTAGCGGACTGCCATCTCAAACGGAAATAGTGCAACTGTCCCGACCCACTTTGCCTCAATCAAGAAGCAAAGGATATCCAGACTTGTCCCTACAGGAATCCGGCTTGGAATTTCAGAGGCTCGCTCAGACGTATCGCTCTACCGAGGCGAATCATCGCTAAGGTGGGTGGCTACGGTGAACTTGTCTTTGCTTAGCCAGCACACATAAAATCTAGAATATTTATGCTAGTCGCTAGGTGATTCATCCCCTGCATGCTAATAAATCCAACGCACCTAGCTAAGGGAATAATCCCAACTTGTATTGCTTGCTAGAACATGAAAAAGGAAATACTGCTTGTATTCAGACCCTCGTATGCTAAGTCCCTTAACGGTTTCATCTCTCGGACTACCTTCGGGCCCGAGCAACGTGCCTACTTATGTACCTAGAAACGCATGCTTGTCTGCTTGAATGTTGTCGTATTTTCATCCAACTCCGGAAGACTACTTAGTAGTCGTTCCGTGTATGATTGACCCTGCAAGTATCCAGGACCGTTAGGTCACCACGCAGCCCCGAACCAGGGGAGTGCATCAAGACAAGTTATTGTACAAAGAACAAGATCCAAGTATCCCGTGTACTCGTATACTCATGTTCCCGTGCACTCGTGTTCTCGTGTTCTCTTGTTCAAAGTCACGCGTGTTCTCGTGTTCTCGTGTATCTCGTGATAATTGAATGACCCAAAAAGAAAGTGCATGTCGCGGACAACTCGAAAATGAGGTATAGTTCCACGGACGGTCACCGGGGCACTGGGGCCGATCCGATCCGGATGGAACTCTTGTGTGGTCCCTCGTGTTCGGGCGAGTGGTTTGTAGCACCTCGTGTACTTACGTTGCATTCCACTTTCCCGGGACCACATCACGTGTGTAGTCCATCGTGTGCGGACGAGATGGTTTGTAGCGCATCGTGTACTTTGTTGCATTCCATCTTGGCCTTGGACTACTTCATGTACAATCCATCGTGTACGGGCGAGATGGTTCGCAGCGCATCGTGTGCTCTCGTTGCGTTCCACTCTCGTCTGGGATTAGTCCTTTATGGCTATGCCAGCGACTCATGTTCATATAGATAAGTCATCCTCGCTTAGCGGCTATCCGCGTGCGAGTCATTGCATCAAGAACAACTGAGCACACTAAATACTGTCCCGTTCAATGACTCTCATGTTTGCATGTTGCATATGCTTGCCTCCTGAATGTTTATACATGCCTCTGCTCGAATTTATACTGTTTGCCTCAATATTTGCCTTGGACAGGGAAGGAGATGGTAAGTTGGTGAGTCTCGTCGTGGTTCCTCTAACATCGCACGGCGCACTGCCCGACACGATAGGCTATTCAATATCTGCATGAAACTGATCCTAAGGCAACTAGAAAGACAACTTAATAGTTGTGCACGAAACCTGTATTACGTGTTTGGATTTGTTGAGCGGGCGAGTAGCTTCCCCACCAGTGCATTCAATGTATTGATAATCCACCAGTTTGTATGCAGGGTGCGGGAGAACCTCGTGCGGTGCGGACGTCTCCTTCGTGCGTGCTAAGGCCAGGAGTTTCCTTCTGAAGCCTTGCAACGGTGCATCCGGGACTGAAGCGCATATACAAGACATAATGTTGTGAATACCGCCTGACCATCGCCTGTACAATTATTCCACTGTTGTAGCCACTTGGCACGCTTTTACCGTTTCAGAGAGAGAGGCTTGAGCGACTTATAATCTCGGCTATACGCCGCCTGTAACACTTGTTCATATCAATAAAAAGAGCTTGCTTTACTTCAACTTGTGTTTCAATGCTTCCGCTATATTTGTCAACTCAGTGAACCTGTTATCGATCGCCTATGCGTTCATGACTCCGCTGCACTCGGACAATCTGTGCGACTCTGTGGCTTAGAACTCTAATCGCCAGCCAATGAACCATGGCCTTGCACGGGCGTGGCTCACGCTCGTGCGGCATCACGCCCGGATGGGTTAAGCGATCATTCCGCGGGAGCGCTGGCGAGGGTGATTCCTGCCTAGCGGGAACGGCCGATTTGCCTGCGGGAGATCGGGGCGTGACAACACGAAACCAATACATGGCAATGCGGTAACCATAATAACTTAGTTTTGATATATGTTATTATTCATTATTAAAATATGAATTGCCAGAAATTAAATTATAATAATCTGAATATTAATTAATATATTTTATATATTAAATAATTTTTTATGCAAGTTGGCAACCTTGCATGCACAAACTAGTTGTAAAGTTGCTAGAATACCTAGTCAACGCGCAACGTGACTTTGTGCATGCAAAGTTATAATTGGTCTATTTATATTTTATTTAAAATTAATTTTAGAATTAATATTTTTTAATAATTAATGATTTAAAAATAGTTTTGGCAATGTTTAATGACTAGTAATATTTTGGTGTGTAGTTACTTGCATGTGCAACCAATGTAGAATTAATAACTAAATAATAACCTAATTTAACTAGAAAACTTAGAGTCTAACTAGTGTAATAATTAATTGGTAGGTGTTCAAGACATTTCTGTGGAGAGATCCGGACAAGACTTGTGGTGCTCACAGCTTGGCTTGGAAGGCAAGTACACCTTGCTTGATTTTATTGTTCAGTTTATATGTGCCTACTTTATTTGTTTAGTGTGTGCACACGTCTTAGAGTAGCAGACTTACCCAGTATATTGTGAAGGTACGTGGTATCTTCTGACCTGACACTTGTTCATCACGTTTTCTGTCTGAGTGAGTGAGTGCATGGACTAGCGTGTCGACCGTACATCAATAGGTGAGTTCGCGTCTTGGGTTAGTAGTTAGTGTTTGGTCTAGTTCCTAAATTTTATTGATGTCGTTATATTATGTCTACACCGCGTATACTGTTCGGATGTTACATTGGGAGGGAAGAATCTACTAGTGAGCGTATGGGACATTCTTCTTCTTCTTCTTCTTCTACATATGGTGTACCCCCGAGTTCTATCGAACGCCTAGTGGGATAACGGATTCTTCTCTTCTTCCCCCTCATGTGCCACTAGAGATATCTCGAGTGCATTTCACATCGATAGATTAGTTACCATATTTATTGTTTACTGCTTTACTTTCATGCATGTCGATTTCTTGTGTACTTGATATCCCTTTGAGGACCTGACACCCTTCCAAGTGTAGACGATCATGACTATTTGCAGGAGCACGGATCATGACCTGCTACTTTATTACCTTCCGATGAGCTCTTTACCTTCGTGTCTATTGGTTCGTAGTTGAGTTGATATTTTTATGTCATTTATTTATTTTAAGAAGTCAAATTCTATTTCTATCCTCGTTTGGTAGTGGATTTGTCTCCACCCAACTATTAGTTCTTCTCGCCAATTTTATACTTGGTTCATTGTCATATTTGGTTATTTATTTCTATTTGATTTTGTGGATGGGATTATTATTTTCTGTGACTTATGACATTATATACCACTTATGAATTATTATTCATAATACATCGTATGTATGTATTATAGTTTTCGTATATTGGAGTTGCCATATACATACGGTTGGCATGCTTACGTATTTCTAGTCCTACGTATTATGGGACTAGGGTATAATATATTTTTGTGGTGGCCCATGTAGGTCAGAGCATATCGTTTCAGTTACGTTATTGTGCCGAGCGAGCATGCAGTTCGGATAAGATTTTTAGGATCTCAATCCACAATTGCTATTGGAACTTCCTTTGATTTTAATATCGTCCTTGACCTACGAAATTGCATTCATTCATACTTTTTTTGAATTCTTGTTATTGATTCTCATTTTTCTCTATCTCGGAGAAACGAACACTCGTGCGCGGTGATTTCCCCAAGAGAAAATTCTTGTCAAGACGAAGAAGACATGTTTGACATAATATTTGTAAGTAGATGGTTGCCTAAGTAGGAAAGATTATGGTAGATAATTTCTAGATGTTAGAGATAGAATAGATTAAGGGTATTATCAGTAAGAACATAAGCCAAGGTGGACTCTATCAATTGTCTAGATTATAAGTGATGGGGTATTATTAGATAACTTTTTTAGATAAATGTAAGTCATTTTATGTGAGGATATAATATTATGTCTTGATAAGATAGTTTGATCTAAGATGGGTAGGCTTATCGACTAGCAAATTGGTTTGGAGGTTAATTAATTGATGAAGATGAGAATTATCAATTTTGGTGCTTCGAGGCTTAAACTTCTATGTGATTTGAAAAAAGGGTTTTTTCGATTTGAATTTAATGGAAAGAAAATGATGAGATAAGGATCTAGAGATTTATTGAATTTAAAAATTTAAGACGATTATGATGTAATAGATTTAAAATTTTAAATTAAAATAGTTTGGATGAATTTAAATGCTGTAGAGTTTAAATTTCAAGGATAAACATTAATTTAAATAAAGAGTTGAGAATTTAATTTGGCAACATTAACAATTTTGTTAAACCATAAGTTTTTGAAGATTATGATATGATTGAATTTGTGTTTAAATTTAAAGAAGATTATAATGATGGATTTAAATTTAGATTTGAAATATCTTGAAGCATTTAAATTTTATGGAGTTTAAATTTGAAGATTTTGATAAGATTTGACTTGGAATCTAAATTTAAAAAATTTAGGATATGATGAGGCGGAGCATTGATGAATCTTAATTTGAAGATTTTATAATTATTTTATTATTTTAGTATTGTGTGGAACATAAAAATATAAAGGAAAATGATTGAGAGAATATTTTCAAAATCAAAATTTGAGGATGAGAATTTGAATTAAAATTTATTCAAGAGAATATGCAATGGTTGGATTTAAAATAGATTATTTGATTTAAACTTGAATTGAGATTGAGTTATTAAATAAAGTTTTGAGGAATTAGATTTAAATTAAAAATTTTAAATGATAGAATGTAAACTTTAAAAATATTGAGAATTGTTTAATAAAATAGATTTATATTTCCTTGAAAAAAATTTAGAAGTTAAATAATATTTGGTGAATTTGAGGAAGTTTTGCGATAATTGTTGAATTGAAGGTAAATAAAAAATATGGTATAAAAATTGTGGTTGATTATATAAAGTAAAAAAATATAGAGAAGTAAAATTTGATGGAACAATTTTTGGAATTCAAAATTTTAGATGAGATTATTTTAAAGTTCGTGATTGGATTTAAATTTTAAAAATATATGGAAAAATTTAATATATTGAGGAGATAATGAAATATGGAAAAATAAAAAATTATATATAATAAAAATTAAAATTTGAGGATTTGATTTAATTTTGGAAATTGACTAGGATTAGATATGCCATATATGAATTATTTTGTTGGGTACCTTTATGATTGCTAGGTTTAATGATATTATAGAGGGTAAATTGATTAATTTATGAGTATTATGGATTTGAGAAAGAAAATGATTTGAGGATGAGACTATTTGATAATTGAGTCTTAAAATTTTGAAATGAGAAAACTTTGAGGATGAAATTTAAATGTATTATATGGTAAGATTGGAATTTAAATTTTAGGAAGGCCATGATATACTGGATTTGATTTTTCTTTCAATTTGAAGGTCTTAAATCTAGCAGAGTTTAAATTTTGTAATATAAATTTAGAGAATAGAATTTGGGATATTGGATTTAAAATTTTGAGTATTGGGTTATTAAATTTAAATTTTGAGAAAATTAAGAATATTAACATCATAGATAGTGGACTACAAGATGTAGATTCAAATTATATTTTGAAGGTTAAAATTAAATTCAAGTTTAAGAATTTGAGGACTTGGGATCTTATAGATTTAATTTTGAGGATTTTAAAAAAATTTGAATGAGTAAAATAATAATAAATTTTAAAGGTGAGAATTGAGTTAAATTTAAATTTGAGGAGTTTAAATCTTGATGTGGTTAAATTTCGAAGATTTAATTTTAAATTTTAATTAGAAGTTTGAGATAAAATTCAAGGAATTCAAGGATAATGTTGATAATTTTGAGTGATAGGATTTCAATATAATATTGAGAATTGATTTATGGGTTGGATTATACCAAAGGAATAACAATATAAAGTTTGACATTATCACTTATTGAAGTTGAATTTTAAGGACCTAATTTGAATTCAAAATTTGAAGAATTTTTTTGAGAGATACGATTGGTGGAATATATTTCGAATTCAAATTTTGATGATGAGACTTTGAATTTTTAAATTTAGTCATGAGATATGCATTAGTAGAATTTTAATTGAGGAATGTTTTTTACTTTTAAATTTTTAGGATTGACTCTTTATTGATATTTAAGGATGACCATTAATTTAAACACCAAAAATTCGTATATATGTAATGGCAACGGGGACAAGACAAATTATGGCTATAACGACAAATCAAATTATTAAAAAATTTTGAGAAATGACTACAATATGAGATACAAATTTTCAAGGATGGAATTAAATTATATTTTTAAAAATTTCAAGATTGGATTTAATTTTTTTAGTTTGGATATGACATTAAATTTGAAGGATTGAATTATCATATTTTGAAGGCTGTCATAAATGAGATTTAAATTTTGAGAAAATAATGTTAGATTTTATTTAAGAGTTATGACTTGAGAATCTGAGTTAAAAAGAAATTTTTATTAGATTTTAAATTTCGAAGATAAATATGAATTTCAAAATTTTACTTTAAAATTTTAAGCTGTGAGAATGAAGTAAATTTTGAGGACTTTGTTAAATAACAAAAGCGATTTGACTTTATGATTATATTGCTTGAATTTTGATGGAGAAAAAAAATGTTATTGAAGATCTTAAATTTCGAGGATAAAATTCTTTTAAGGTGGGTAGATTGTAAGCTTCCTCATTTCGAAATAGGGGTAATTTGATAATTTGTAATTATTTTTATTATTTTATTTAATTATGTAGATTTAAATAATTAATTTCTAAAATCTTTTTTAATATTTATGACACTTTGCCATGACTTGGATATTTTGAGCAATGTACGACCTTTTTCCTTCCAACCGAATTCACATTATTGACCTTGACTGAACCAAGTATACTTGGGACATGAGTGTTATATTATTTGATCTCCCCCCATGCTCCAAAAATATTGACAAACATCTACAACCATTGACATTGTAAAATTACCTTAAATTGGCTAGTTGAACCCAACCGAGCCCAACACATCCAACTCGGGCTCTCAAACCAAATCCTATGAGACATGTATCCTACCCTCACAACTTTTTCCTACTCCACAACACATCCTACATATAATTTGGTACACAAAAATCTGAACAAAATAATTAAATGGTTTAAAAAGGGTAATATTTCCAAATTAGGAAATGCCCCTATGCAATCTTGTTGTATATCAATTTAAATCTAAAATAAATATTTTAAAATCTAATTTAAATATTATAGAGCATCCTATCACCCTATTTTAGTCTCTTTAAATCCTATGTATAGATGAAAATACTAAAACAAATCCTAACCACCAAACTACATATCAATATGCATATTTAAACCTAATTAAAATGTTCTCCCCCTTCTCTCCTCACGAAAATTCCCTTCCCCCTGACCTTTCCCTCTTCTCCCTCACGAAATCTCCATCTCCTTCTTCTTTCCCTCTTCCTCTCTCCTTCCCACAGTCCACAACTCCACAAAAATCCCAATCGAACTCCCTTTTAGGCCGAATATTGGCTGCTGGTTGTAGCATCAGTTCAGATCCCTCCATAGTAGAAAAATCTTAAAAATCCTAGATTTACATCATGCTTGAATCTTCCAAGAGCTTTCTCAAGTTTCGCTAAGTTTGGTGTCCGTTTGGTGCTCCAAAAGGCCTGTGTCACAAGAAGAGCCTCTGCCGTAATCGCGAACACGTAAGTTTCATAACTTTTATTTTATATGTATTTTTCCCATATGAGAACTCTTGTATGAACCCATATACATGTTAGATGACAAATTATGAAACTTCCATGCATAAGAAACCCTAATTTTATATGCAAAACTACTCTTTGATGACACGAAACCAATACATGACAATGTGGTAACCATAATAACTTAGTTTTGATAGATATTATTGTTTTATTATTAAAATATAAATTTCTAGATGTTAAATAATAATTTTCAGAATATTAATTAATATATTTTATATATTAAATGATTTTTTATGTAAGTTGGCAACATTGTATGCACAAACTAGTTATCAAGTTGTTAGAATACCTAGTCGACGCGCAACGTGACTTTGTGCATGCAAAATTATGATTGGTCTATTTATATTTTATTTAAAATTAATTTCAGAATTAATAGTTTTTAATAATTAATGATTTAAAAATGGTTTTGGCAATGTTTAATGACTAGTAATATTTTGGTGTGTAGTTACTCGCATGTGCAACCAACTTAGAATTAATAACTAGATAATAACCTAATTTAACTAGAAAACTTAGAGTCTAAGTAGTGTAATAATTAATTGGTAGATGTTCGAGATATTTTCGTGGAGAGCTCAAGACCAGAGTTGTGGTGCTTACAGCTTGGCTTGGAAGGCAAGTACACCTTGCTTGATTGTATTGTTCAGTTTATATGTGCCTACTTTATTTGTTTAGTGTGTGCATGCATCTTAAAGTAGCAGACTTACCTAGTATATTATGAAGGTACGTGGTATCTTCTGACTTGACACTTGTTCATCACATTTTCTATCTGAGTGAGTGAGTGCATGGACTAGCGTATCGACCGTACATCGATACATGAGTTCGCGTCTTGGGTTAGTAGTTAGTGTTTGGTCTAGTTCTTAGATTTTATTGATGTCGTTGCATTATGTCTGCATCGGGTTCGGATGTTACATTGGAAGGGGAGAATATATTAGTGAGCGTATGGGACATTCTTCTTCTTCTTATTCTTCTTCTATATATGGTGTACCCCCGAGTTCTGTCGAACGCCTGGTAGGATGAAGGATTCTTCTATTCTTTCCCCTCATGCGCCACTAGAGATGTCTCGAGTGCATTTCACATAGATGGATTAGTTACCTTATTTATTGTTTACTGTTTTACTTTCATGCATGTCGATTTCTTGTGTACTTGTTATGTCCCTCTGAGGACCTGACACCCTTTCCAGGTGTAGAAGATTATGACTATTTGCAGGAGCACGAATCATGACTTGCTACTTTATTCTTTTCTGAGGAGCTCTATACCTTCGTGTCTATTGGTTCGTAGTTGAGTTGATACTTTTCTGTCGTTTATATTTTAAGAAGTCAGATTCTATTTCTATTCTAGTTTGGTAATGGATTTGTCTCCACCCAACTATTAGTTCTTCTCGCCTATTTCATACTTGGTTCATTGCCATATTTGGTTATTTATTTCTATTTGATTTTGTGGATGAGATTAGTATTACCTGTGACTTGTGACATTATATACCACTTGTGAATTATTATTCATAATACAGTATACGTATGTGTTATGGTTTCCATATATTGGAGTTGCCATATACATACGGCTGGAATGCTTACGTATTCCTAATCTTACGTATTTTGGGACTGGGATATGACATCAATACTAGCCAATGTGTGCCAAGATCCATTCAACCGTGTAGTTGAAGCATACCCGAAGTGCGACAACTTGAGTATATTCCAAGTATATCGGGATAGGGGAGTGACATCTCTACCCACCTTAGAATATGTCGTCAGAATTCCAAGACCAAGGCAACTAGAGACATCAAAAAAAGCACATCTAGCTACAAGCAATCATAGACAATATATAAGCAAACAAAATAATATACACATAGAAATATTAATAGCACTCTAGCAAGGTGAGCAATGATCATAAAATTAAAAAAAGGCATATGAAGAAATATACCTTGCGAGTCAAATAAGTGTGGATACCGAAATAGAATATTGTCCCCGTGTTCCGACGTGACTCTCCCAAAGAGTGGTCCCTCCAAGCGACACGGACAAGGCGGATAGTCCGGTTCTTGAGTACCTTCTCTCTTCGGTCCAAAATGGATATGAGCTACTCCTCGTAAGGCAAGTCGGTACCCACGACTAGCTCATAATGGTCAAGGACATGGCTCAGGTCTGGGACATACCTACGCAACTGAGACACATAAAATACGTCATGCACCTCACAAAGCGAAGGCAAAAGGCCAAGGCGATAAGCAACTTTCCCTACCCGCTCGAGAATGTCAAACGATACAACATATCATGGACTAAGCTTTTTGCGAACCCCAAATCTAATGACTCAACGGGTGGGAAAAATCCACAAAAATATGTGGTCGCCGACACAAAACTCTAGATGCCTATGATGTTGATCTGCCTAATGGCGATGCCGATCCTGTACGACTCGCAGCCGCTCTCTGATCTGCTTGACAACTTCTACAGTCTGATTAATCAATTCTAGGCCCAACATCTTTCTCTCACCAATGTTATCCCAAGCTAACGGTGACCTGCAATTTCTTCCATATAATGTCTAAAATGGTGCCATCTGGATGCTGGCCTGATAACTATTGTTATACGAGAATTCTATCAAGTGCAGGCATTTTTCCCATGATCTACCAAAGTCTAGGATACAGGCTCGTAACATATCCTCAAAGGTCTAGATAATTCCCTCGGACTCTCCATCGGTCTGAGGGTGGTACGCCGTAATAAATTTTAACTTAGTACCCAATCTCTCATGCAAGCTCTTCCAAAAATGAGAAGTGAACCTTGAATCTTGGTCTGATACTATGTTCACTGGTACAACATGTTGCCTTACAATCTTTTGCATATACGTATCTGCCAATTATTCCGTAGACTGTCCAATTCTGAAAGAAAGGAAATGTGCCACTTTAGTTAGATGATCCACTATCACCCAAACTGCATCTCGTCCGGTCGGGGATCTAGGTAAACCGATCACAAAATTCATAGTAATATGCTCTCATTTTTACTTTGGAATAAGTAGAGGGTGTAACAATCCTACCGGTCTCTGCTGCTCTATCTTCACTTGTTGACGTATCAGGCATCGGGATACAAAATATGCTATCTCTCACTTCATCCTGTTCCACTAGAAGTGTTTCTTAATATCTTGGTACATCGTTTTGCCGCCAGGATGGATAGAATACTGGAATTATGGGCTTCAGTCATGATCTTTTGTTGTATATCCCCACTCGGCACACAGAGACGAGTTCCAAATCTCAATATCCCATCGCTATAAATAGTCAACTCTTTTCCGAGTCCCGACTCGCATTCTGCTCGTAACTCCTGGATCCGTGAATCTCCTGCCTGAGTTTCCTTGATCATGTCTACCAAAGTGGACTGTATTTGTAAACTGGCTATGACTCCCTTATCTTGTGGAAACAATATCTCAATGCCCATCTCTCGAAGATCTTCTAGGATATGCTTCTGCGTTGTCAGAAAAAATGTACCACCTCTTCTGCTAAGAGCATCTGCTACTACATTAGCTTTGTCCGGATGATATTGAAGTTCCACGTCATAATCATTCAATAATTTCAGCCATCTCCTCTGCCTCATGTATAAATCCTTTTGGGTGAATACGTATTTTAAACTCTTATGGTCTGTAAATATTTCTACCCGATCACCGTACAAGTAATGCCTCCACAACTTGAGCGCAAACACTACTGCTGCCAACTCCAAGTCGTGAGTCAGGTAATTCTTCTCGTGATCCCGAAGCTGACATGATGCATATGCTATAAATCTCCCATGTTGCAACAAAACACAATCACGGCCATTCCCTGATGCATCACAATACATTGTGAACCCTCATGATCCAACTTGAAGTGTCAGGATCGGTGCCAAGATCAAAATTTTCTTCAATTCTTTAAAAGTTGCCTAATATTCCGCTGACCATACAAACTTAACGTCCTTTCGAATCAACCGGGTCATTGGTGCGGAGATTCTTGCAAAGTCTGACACGAACCTCCTGTAGTATCCTACTAATTCAAGAAAATAGTGCACATCTGCTACGGCCTTTGGAACTGGCCAATTCTCCACTATTTCAACTTTCTTGGGATCCACTGATACGCCTGCTTCTGAGATAATATGTCCCAAGAATAAAATATAATTTAACCAAAAATTGCACTTGCTAAGTTTTGCATACAACTGGTGCTCCCTAAAAGTCTGCAATATCTTCCTGAGATGCTCTTCATGTTCTTCTTTATTACGGGAGTATACTAGGATGTCATCGATAAATACTACCATAAACTGATCTAAATAGAGCACGAAGATACGGTTTATCAGATCCATAAATACTGTTGGTGCATTGGTCAATCCAAATGGCATCACTAAGAACTCATAATGTCCATATCATGACCTGAATATTGTCTTCGATATATCTTACTCCCGTATTCGCACATGATGATATCAGGATCGTAGATCAATCTTAGAGAATACTCTGGTTTCACTCAACTGATCAAATAGGTCATCAATCCTAGGCAAGGGATGCTTGTTCTTTACTGTCACTGTATTCAACTGCCTATAGTCAATACATAGTCGGGTCGGCCCATCCTTCTTCTTCACTAACACTATTGGGGCTTTCCATGGTGACCCACTGGTACTAATAAATTTCTTCGCCTTCAACGCTTCAACATGCTGATATAACTGGTCAAGTTCATAAGGTGACATCTGGTAAACCTTATGAGATATAGGCTTCGTTCCTAGCATCAACTCTATACTGAACTCCACCTCTCGAGCCTGAGGCAATCCTGGAAGTTCTTCGAGAAAGACATCCATGAATTCGTCAACTATCTTGGGTATCAGTTCTCGTTCCGTTGCTACCGCCGTAACTCCTTTTTCTTGCTGGCCTCTTGTAGACCTCACGAGCGTGAACTCTTCCAAACCAGGGATACGAAATAACACTCTTGTCACGACCCACACCCGATGAAGGGGCACGAGTACGTGGGTATGTCCAGCCTACGCCGCAGTATCGATTGTAGAACGCTGTCTAGGTCAACTATAGTATCTAATCATCTCACAATAATGTATAATCTGCTAATAATATCTCAACTCCAAGAAGGAGGACAATAAACTTAATGCAACACAATACTCAATCATAAATCTATAGCACAATAAGATATCAAAGAAGTCTAACATAACTATGCAGTCTAAATATAACAACAACAAATAAAAACAATATCCAAGTCTCAAATATATGTCAAAAACAAATCCAGTACCAAAATGCTAAAGAAAACTAATTATGATAAGTAGTGATTCCGGCTAGATATCTCGGCAGTCACTCTAGAACTAGTGGGTCCATGTCTGCACCATCTATAGGTCGAGGTCCGTAGTACGTCGGACACCAATCTCCCGGATCCTCTAAAAAATATTATCCAGTCAGAAATGAAGCAAAGTATAACCCAATAACAGTTCTAATTAATTGACAAAAACTATAAAACAGTAAAATAAGGGATGCTATATATGATGAGAATATAACTGATGATCTAAGAACAATGAAGGAACATGCAAAACTAGCAACAAAAATATAAATCAATGTGTACAAGAATGAAGGAGATGAACTATAATATCAGAAATAGAACATGGTAATTTATAAACTGAATATAGAATCTACAATATACCATGTGTTTGAGATACTAACTAATGTGTGATCGGCTTAGGATATTTAATAATTATACTAAGGAGTTAACTCAACCATACGTGAAGTATATGATTAGTTAGTAGCCAATGATTACACTACTAGCCGATAGTTCTTGATCACATATTTAATTATTATTTCTTCTACCCCGACTGATACGATGGATCTAATCATGACATGTTACTAGCCAATGTATCCAATGTTTAACCTATAATATTCAATGTTATCCAATACCAACAAGGAGCAGTATTTGATACCATCTCAATAATCAAGGTAACATCTCATGACTGACGATCCAATAATAATACCAATTCGTGTACCAATGTGTCAAAGAATCATAAGTAACATATCTAAATACTTGAATTATAGTAGTAATCAAATAATGGAAACTATCAGAGAATGTACTCGCCTGTGGTCCAGAGAAAATAATGCAAAATAGTATCCGAACTTGTGTCACACAGACCTATATATGGAGTATTATATTAATATAAGGTTTTGGAATAAAAATAAGTAAACTAGTTAAATTCTAGGCCATAAAGCCATTTCTAAGTCAGAACAGTCAAACTAGGTCAACTCTAGGTCAAACTTGGTCAAACTAGCTATTTCTAGGTTGTATGAGTCAATCTCTAGGATATTTGGTCCACACACTATGTAACTAGGTTATACTAGCTATACTAGGATACTAGGATACCAACACAATACCGTATCATAAGATACACAAGTTATGAGATATAAAAATACAATATATATATATATATATATATATATATATATATATATATATATATATATATATATATATATATATATATATAAAAGATAAAACTATATAGTACTCATAGCTAAACTAATGCTAAGTGGATACCTTGGCTTTGAGCCAAAAGTGGTATTATACCACCTACATACCCATCTTGATATACAAACTCAATAACTTGAGTATAAACCAATACCTTGACATTACCTTGGTATCACAAGGTAATACAATATCTAACATTAACTAACTAACTAACTAACCATACATACCTCACTGTACACTAATATGCAATTAAACTCATAACTTATAATAATATTAGCTACTAACTATACTAAGATACTATATTTAACCTTTACCCCGAGATACCCCATTTACCTTGACTAAAATCTCAAGGTAATACCCAATACATTGGTCATATATCTAGTCATTAGATATAACTATATATATACTAACATGCATTTAAACTCATAACTATACTATACCAACTAACACACACACACACACACACACACACACACACACACACACACACACACACATATATATATATATATATATATATATATATATATATATATATATATATATATACCAATTAACTAACTAATTTATATAATTCTAAAATCAACACCTACAACTAACATAACTAGCATACCCATTGGATATTCAATACCTGTGCCCAAGATACCTCAACTCTCATTACCTTGGTGTCACAAGGTAATCTAGAAATAATACTAACCAATGCTAACTAGTGCTTATATATATATATATATATATATATATATATATATATATATATATATATATATATATATATATATATATATATATATATATATATATATATATATATATATATATATTCTACTATATAATGAGAAAAGTAGGCTTCACCGTGTAAGTTTTTTCCAAAAATGCCCTTCAATATATTTACTAATCTATTCTACTATCTATTGAGAAAAGTAGGCTTCACCGTGTAAGTTTTTTTCCAAAAATGTCCTTCAATATATTTACTAATTAAAAATAATATCTACAATAAATTCTAATGACAACCATTTAAGATATGTATTAATATATTATAGAAATCGAAGAGTTCATGCTACTTGCTAAGTTTTCTAAGCTATTATCAAATAATTCGAAGAGTTGAACTCTTAACCTATATAATTAAAAACAGCAGAGTTAAACCAATCCATCAAAATCATCCACTCCAAGATACGTGCAAAGCACGTGCATATGTACTAGTATATATATATATATATATATATATATATATATATATATATATATATATATATATATATATATATATATATATATACTAACTTACTAACAATATATACATAACTTACTAACTTATCAATATAAACTAACTAGCTTATTAACTAGCTTATCATAACTTATCAATAACTAAACTATAATCACTCAAACTACTGCAGCTTATCGCCACTGCTGCTGCTTACTGCAGCTTACTGCAGCTTACTACTGCTGCTGCTTTAGCTTGTTGCTTCTGCTGCTGCTTTTCACTACTTATTGACTGCTTTTCACTGCTTTCTTCTCCCCTCTAGTTCACATACACACATCTAATACACACATACACTCACTCATATATATATATATATATATATATATATATATATATATATATATATATATATATATATATATATATACTACCACATACCTACACAAAACTCTCCTACTCTCCAATAACCACCAACACATCACAAAAAAATATAAAACATACACATAAAATATATATATATACATATATATATCATATAACAATTATAATTATAATATTCTAATATCTATAACCAAGGTAAATTGAATTGAAATGCAAGAAAACAAACACGTAGAGTGCACCGCACTTGTATCACAGTAGATCTATGATACGCTTGCGATACGAGTCCACCACACCACCAAACATATCCTAAAGAATACGAGTAAGTCTAGAATCACAATTATGAATAACACGAAGAGCTAGCTACTCAACTATGTGCCCGTGTCAAAATATGACATGCTCAAATCCCCATGTCGGAAGAAAACCCCCAAATCAACCCGTATCGTCAAATTATCGAAATACGGCCTACACGTATCCAATTGAGGGTACGATACTAGTCTCACACAACCAAACACATGACAAATTGGTCTAATTGACCTATTGACAAACACATGATGTGCCAATATCAGAATTCTCACAAAATTGACACAAAATACCACATAACTTTCTCCATAGGCCTCCTATGAACCTAATTCCAATTCCTATGGGTAGCCTTAATACATGTGAGGGTTCTTAATGATTAAATTATAGATTTAGAGTCTAATTAGAGGGGTAAAACTGAATTATACCTATTGGGAGATGGATTTCTAATAAAATCTCCAAATTGAGTGTCAAGAGCCTTCAACTTGTAGATCCTTGCTCCTCCTTGTAGATCCTTGCTTCCTTCTTCTAGATTCTTGCTTTCTCCTTATTCTAATAGCCTCCTATGATGAACAAGGAAGTAATTGGAAAGAAATTTGGGTATAAATTGATGTAGGGATGAAGAAATTTGGTTGAGGGAAATTTCTAGATCTAAATTTGGAATGAAGAAAAGAGAGGAGAGAGAGTCTCTATCCCCTTATGTAGTGGCCAGCCTTGCCCCCTCTCCAAGGCACTATGAAATATCCATAATACACCTTGGGGCTTGTCATGAAAAAATTAATTAATGAGGGAATGTTCTAGTCTAATTGGTTTAACTAATTAATTTATTCTGTTAATGAATATGCTTACTATTGGGCTCAATTCTAACTAGAATTAAATATTGGTCCATGGATCTAATCTAAACTAGTTAGGTCCACTAACATAAGTCCAAAATAAAATCTAACATCTAACAATAAACAAATAATACAATAAATAAATATTCAACATGCACAATATTTAATTAATTATGAAATGACCAAAATATCCTTTCCTAGAAAATGTGGTAGTGACAACTCTATCCCTATGATAATCTATCATAGCATGAGTGTCTCTCAGCCAGTCCATTCCCAAGATAACGTTAAAGTTACCCATAGGAAACTCAATCAACTTCGCTGGTAATAGGTGTTCACATACTACGACTAGACAGTCTAGGCACACCCTAGTAACTCCTATAAGCCCATTACCAGTGAGTATATTTAGCCTCTCTGGCAATGCCTCGAACTCCAATCCAACATGTGTCACAAATTGTGCAGATACAAATGAATATGAAGCTCTTGAATCAATTAATGTTATAGCAGGTAAAGATACGATAGAAACATTACCTGCCACCACGTCACCCAACGCCAAAGCCTCCTCCAATGACAAGGTAAATATCTTCCCTTGGCCTTGTTGAGCTCCTTGCTGCTGCCTTCCCTGACGGCACTATCATGGTCTCTGCTATCCTTGCTTCTGTTGTTGGTGTTGGTGCTAATGCTGATTATACATCTAAGCCTGCACCGGTAATGGTCGCTGAGCTAACAGTCTGACCGCCAATGCTGGCTCTCCGTGCTGCACTGCTCTTGGTACCGGCAATGCAGGAAACTGGGGTGCTGGTCCTCCTGACCTCTGCAATAATGGACATATAGTAACCCTATGATCGGGGCTACCATATCTCAGGCATAACCTATTTGCTGTCGTACAATCACTCCTAGTATGGCCTCCCTTGCCACAATACATACAACCTATTAATGTTGACTGGCTTTGTTACTGCTGGTGCCTCGGCTGCTGTTGTCGAGCTGGTACCGTTACTGTTGAAACTACCGCTCTGCCCAGTGTTGTGTCACGAATACGAACGCCATGAGATAGTGCAGACGTTTAGGGTGATGCTCCTCCTCCAATTCTCTGTGCATGAGACCTCTTCTAGCCTCCTGTCCTCGATGTCATCTGTAAACTCCCTCGACCAGAATTTAGTAATTTAGGATTAGTTTTGATTAATTAGATTTATGACAATTTTTTTATTTTATTTATTAAATATTGATTGTGCACCTGTTTATTACACAATTGATTAGGGCATCACACTAGCTGTTAACCCTAAACAAATTTCACATACCTGCCCTAGACTTGTTAGACTACATTTTCTGTATTTTTAGCAACTTCCAGAAACCTTGTTTGGTGCTTCATTTTATTTATTTTCCTATTTAAATTTCTGCTCTTTATCCACCTCTGTACCCTAGGGATCTGAGGACCAATAGACACCTGTTTTGCCCAACCAAAAATACGATAATATTCTACTCTAATTGTATTACAATTATCGTATTGACACCGTAGAAAGATTATGACCCTAACAGCCTCAAAATAAATAGTAAACACCGTGCGCAGTATTTATTAAATAATAAATACGATGACCGTATCACCTGCAGAATCAGACCCTGCCCCTGCCCAGACTCACCCCACACTGTCCAAAATATTTTCCCCAGCTATTTCCCTCATTTTTGTACAATTCAGAATTACGGGAAATCAGTATCTGAAATTTGATAAATTGCAAAATTACGCAAAATACAAATTTTATGCATTTTTGCAATTATTGAAAAGTTAGGGGTTTATATGCAAAATTGCATGCTAGGTGGCCAAATCCTATTGGCTAGGCCATAGGTGAGTGGGACCCACCCATAACTTCTAGAAAAATCTGCTGGAAATATCCCAAAAATCCAGATTTACCAAAATACCCTCAAACTTTACCTTATTTACAAAATTGCCATTGGCCCTAAACCTATATAAACCCGACCCCCCCACTCTTCAAACCCTCACAACCGTCGTCTCCGACCACCGTCTCTGGCCAAACCCTGCCCAACCCTTCGCCACCCTCCCCTCTTTCCTCCGGCCAAGCCCCGCCGCCTGAGCCACCCGGCTCCGCCGGCCACAGCCTCTACAAACACCCCACTCCCTCACTGCTACCCACAGCCACCACCACCCGAGCCACCTCCCCCGCCGCCTCCGGCCATCGTGCACCGCAACCACCACCCCCACTCGACTCGCCCCGACCTCCCCTACCTACCACCACCACCTCACCCCCCCACGACACCGCCTCCGGCCGCCCTAGCCCCCGCAGCAGCCACTACCCCCTAACCATAGCTGCTGCCACCTACATCCCCGACGCCCCTAGCCGCCACCACCACCGTCGTGGAGCTCCGCCACCATCACCAAACTGACCGCCGTCCTCCCCTCTGCCGAACCCACCACCTGCCCGGCCACCCCCGCCGCTCCTCCGCCGCCGGCAGCCCCCGCACTCCACTGTTGCTACTGCTGCTGCTAACAGCTGCTGTTGCTGTTCTCCTTCCTCCGGCCGCCTCCGGCCAGCTCCGCCGCCGTCCTCCCGCCGGCGACACCATGTGGGACCCCCCTTGCCAGTAGGTATAAACCCTAACCCTATAAACCTATGTATATACGTATATAGGTATATGTATATGTATATGTATATGTATATGTATATATATGATATATATATGTATATTTATAAACATGTATTATATTATTATACTATATAAATACAGTATATTATACTATATACATGTATATTACTATATTATATATATATGTGTATATTTATATATGTATACTATATATTTATATATATATATATTTACATATATAAATATAACTATGTATATATATATGGATATAATACATATAACTATATATGTTATATATGTATATATATTATATATATGTATATAATATATATATCTAAATATATATTATGTAATAATTCACTATGAAAATACACAGTATATATGTATACATATACTATGCATTTTGGTTTATTTATTTTATATTCCTGCACTTATATTATATATACATATTATCTATATGTATATATATATTATTATTAATATCCAGCTGGGTAATACAGCTTAATTATATATATTATATTTAAATTCTTGTAAATGTTATTTCAATTCAATATTATATATTATACTATGCTGGATATTACAGCCTAACTATATGTATATTTACAGTGGTCACATATAGACCCTGATACTATTTTATATTATATTTGCTGAATAGTACAGCACTTATATACGCATTAAATTCCTGTACTGTCATTTCAATTTACCTATATTATATCTCAGTGGATATACCCTGACTATTATATTTATTATTATATCAGAGGATACACCCTGATAATATTATAATATTATATATCTATCGCAGTGGATATACCCTGCTACTATTTACCTGCATTTGTCTGTTCTTTAAATACTATATATATACTGCTATATATATACTATATCTATATACATACTATATATATATATATCTATATCATATATATGTATATAAGTATAGATGTATACTTATTATTATTTGCAACCAAGATATTCACAAACACTATCTGTTGTAACAGAAACCAACTACAGCACAGCCAGTGACCCCCTGTCACCAGCACCTTCAAACCTGACTGTGAGATCAGGTTATCAACAATATCAAGGAGTAGGCAAGTATACCTTGCCAAGTTATTGTTTAAATTAAATTGTTGATATCTACTTTGTTCTGAAATTCATATACCATGATCACCTGAGACTGCCTTGGGTACAGTCAACTGTTATGTTGACATGATATTACAGACTCTCCAACAGCTGAGAGAATATCCTAATATATTCTCCTAGACCCTATCACGAAAACACGCAACATGGTTGCATTTACATATATGGATGTGAGCTGCGTATTTGATTAGCTACCAGTACGTGTGACCCGCATCACGAATTAGAATAACTCAGGATATGTACGACTTGACATTTAGTTTCATAGGGATGGAAAAGATAACTAGTGGACGTATGGGACACCCCCTCCAATAATGTTTTATACCTTCGTATCAGAGATGGTCGATTGCAGAGTTCCCTGAGTCGGGGGCATACGACACCTATACTAGCCAGTCGCCACGATTGGTGAATTACGTCAGCGTATGTTTAGCCACACATTCCCATGCGTACTACTGGATCTTTACTTGCATTTTCACTTAGTATGGTTAGCACCCTGTATTTATTTTTTTTATTCAGTATTTACATACATGGCATGTCATTTCTTGTATCTTGTTACGTCCCACTGAGGACCTGGTTCCCTGCCAGATCTAGACGAGGCTTTCTACCCCACAGTGTACGGGCCTGATCAGGAGGCCAGATGTGCTACCGAGGAGGAGCTCGAGGAGACACCCTCAGAGTAGGCTTGACCCTAGATGCTGCTACCTGGAGATAGAGATATTTTGCTCAGATAGACGCTACTTAGTCTATCTGATTTTTCTGCGCTATTATCAGTTTTTGTAGTAGGCTTGTATTCTCACCAGTTGTGTACTGTATCAGACTCAGATTATATATATTCAGCACTTGCTTTTCTGACATTTTCCTGTCGATGAGATAGATTTGACTGTGTTATATTTGTAGTATTTTAGGACAGCGTAGCACATTTTTTTGGGTCCATTCAAAATGGATTAAGCCCTTAGTGACGTGTCAGCTGGCCAGTGACACGTAGCCTAGTTTCTGACATTTTGGAACTGGGGCGTGACATGGTTTTAGTGGTGGCCCATGCAGGTCTAGTTTTATTGGCTGGTGGTATGATGACATGCCCAGCAATGCCTGCAATAGGATAGGAATATTAGGTCTCATCCACACTGACACCATCTTTAAAATTTCTATTATTGCATCTTGCTTGATTATCATTATTTATCTGCTTTGTGTTTTCTAATTATCCTATTTTTCTCAGAAATATGGACATATCCGGGAAACTTGCGAATAATGGGGCTGACCAAGCAACAGACCCTTCGCCAAGTACCCAAGGAACTCCGTCCAATCACCAGAATTCTGGCCAGGAGACGACACCAATACCACAGGCAGAGACACCTTTGTCTCCACCTCCAGCCTTGCCTATCCTGATGCCACAACTTGAGGGTCAACCTCAAATGTTGCAATTTCTCCAGACTATGTTGCAGAACCAGTAGCAACAAACTGAGGCCCTGAGACAGTCTCAGTGGCAGCAAACTGAAGCTCTGCGACAAACGTTAATGACGGCTTTGGAGAAAACTACTACTCCGACACCAGTACCTGTCCAACCAGTGGGCACAGTTCGGGGCTTCCGTCAAATGAGCCCGAGAGATTTCAAAGGCAACGAGACTCCTGAAGAGATCTCCGATTGGATCTCCAACACCGAAATGCTGCTAAAAGGATCGCAACTCACTCCCGACCTATGGATGACCGCTGTGAGGGGCCAACTTCTTGGCAACGCCCATCACTGGTGGGAATCCATAGAGCGCAGCGTCGGAAAAGACCAAACTTGGCAACAATTCTTGGAGCATTTCAACGCCAAGTACTTTCCAGCGACAGTCCAGAATGCCCTATACTCCCAGTTCCTGCACCTGGAGCAGGGAAACATGACGGTAGATGCCTACGACGCGGAGTTTAGCAGACTAAGTCGTTTCGATGCTGATCTGATTCCGAACGAGCTGAAGAAGGCTAAAAGATTCTATCATAGCCTTAACTACGAGCTCCAGAGGTACACAACAACGCAGTCGAGAATCTCCTACAACGAGGTTCTTACAGAAGCCAGGGAGCAAGAAGCCATTGGTCGAGGAGCCAGACGCTCAAATCCAACCTTCTCGGCCAAGAATCAGCACGGAGCAGGAGGACCTATACGTCGTCCTCAATATCAGACGCAGCAGACGACGGGGCCTTACCAGAAGAAGGAGCTCCCTACTTGTCACTTTTATGGTAAGAAGGGGCATTTTGCCAATGACTGCAGAAAGAAGCTGGAATTATGCCTGTTATATGGAGCTAAAAATCATATGGCCAAAGACTGCCCACAACGCAGAGATGCAGCACCACAGCAAGGGCAGAAGCCAGGAGCCCAAGCTCAGAAAATGCTTCCCTCCACATCAGGAGGATATCAGAGAGGAGCACCTCTGCCTACTCAGGAGGCCCAGTTCAAGGCCAGACAACAAACCGGAGGACAAAGGCACGGACAAGCCTTTGCGTTAGCTGCCGTTGCAGAAGAGCCTGAAGGGGAAACTATAACAGGTACCATTTTAGTTGCATCATTACCTGCAACTGTATTATTCGATTCTGGGGCTACTTTGTCTTTCATATCTAGTAGTTTCATAGCCATGCACAAGCTATCCACTTCCCCGCTACCCAAGTGTTGGAAAATACTTACTGGAGGAGGTATTGTTCCAGTTACCAACATTATCGAAACCTGTCCGGTAGTTGTTTGTAGTAGAGGACTAAGAGCGCGATTTTTGGTACTTCCAATGCCAAATTTTGACGTTGTCTTAGGCATGGACTGGCTAATCCAGAACAATGCTATCCTAGACTGCCGAAGGGGTAGTGTTATCTTTAGACCCCCAAATCACCCAGAGTTCGAATATATCCGAGGAACCATTGAGCAAGGAGTAGGCCAGACTCCTAGAGCTTACATGGCGATGGAGACAGCACTTCCCTCAATTATAGCAGAGTTCGAGGACGTATTTCCAGAAGAATTGCCAGGCCTACCGCCTGACAGAGAAGTAGAGTTCATTATTGAGCTGATACCCGGAGCTGCACCAGTATCCTCCAATATATACCGACTGGCGAAGAAGGAGCTTGACGAGCTGAAGCTTCAACTGGAGGAACTACAGATCAAGGGATTTGTTCATCCTAGTGCATCACCCTGGGGAGCACCAGTATTATTTGTACCAAAGAAGGACGGAACATATCGCATGTGCATTGATTACAGAGCCCTCAACGCTCTGACAATCAAAAACAAGTACCCCTTGCCGAGAATTGACGACCTGTTCGATCAACTAACAGGAGCCGTGGTATTCTCTAAGATAGACTTGAGATCAGGTTATCATCAGGTCAAGGTACGGAGGGAAGATATTTCAAAGACAGCATTCAGGACTCGTTATGGTCATTACGAGTTCCTGGTGATGCCTTTTGGACTAACTAATGCACCTGTCGTATTCATGAACCTGATGAACAGAGTCTTCCACCAATATCTGGACCAGTTCGTGGTAGTCTTCATCGACGACATTCTGGTGTATTCAAAGAGCCACGAGGAGCATGAAGAGCACTTAAGATTGGTATTAGAGACGCTGAGACGGGAGAGCCTTTATGCTAAGATGAGTAAGTGTGAATTCTTCCTTGACCGTGTCGCATTTCTTGGACACGTTATTACCGGAGAAGGCATCTCGGTAGACCCAGCAAAGATCTCATCTGTTGAGACGTGGCCAACCCCGACCAACGTCTCAGAGGTGAGAAGCTTTCTAGGACTTGCCGGATATTACCGACGATTCGTAGAAAACTTTGCAAGAATCGCGAAGCCGATTACTCGTCTTACCCGCAAAGAGCAGGAGTTCATATGGACTGAAGATTGCCAGACAGCTTTTGATGACTTGAAGAAGAGTCTGACTACAGCTCCCATCTTGACTATACCATCTGGATCCGGAGGTTTTGTCATATATAGCGATGCATCCGGAAAAGGATTTGGTTGTGTCTTAATGCAACATGGGAAAGTTGTAGCTTATGCCTCAAGGCAGTTGAGGACTCATGAGAAGAATTACCCCACTCACGACCTGGAGCTTGCCGCAGTCATCTTCGCCCTGAAGCTATGGAGACACTATCTATATGGCGAACGAGTGGAGATATTCACCGATCATAAAAGTCTGAAGTACGTCTACACCCAGAAGGACCTAAATCTGAGACAAAGACGATGGCTCGAAGTGATGGCAGATTTCGAAATTGATCTACAGTACCATCCAGGGAAAGCTAATGTGGTGGCAGATGCTCTAAGCAGAAGACCCTCGGCATTCTTTATGATCACCCAACCAGGTCTTCTGAGAGATCTAGAAAATTTGGGAATAGAGGTCATTATGCCAGGACTTGACGGCCAATTATCAAACTATCAGCTGCAATCAACTTTGGTAGAAAGAATCAAAGCTGCTCTACCAACAGATGCAAGATTTCAGAGGCTTCGACAAAGAACAGAGGCTGGAATTCAGACAGGATGTCGCATACACAAAGATGGGACTCTAAGATGTGGTGATCGTCTTTATGTTCCAAATGGAGAACTTCGTAATGAGCTTATGTCAGAAGCTCATAGCTCAACCTACTCTATACATCCAGGAGGCACAAAGATGTACAGAGATCTGCGACAATATTACTGGTGGCATGGAATGAAGCAGGAGATAGCACGCTTTGTGGCCAAATGCCTGGTGTGTCAGCAAGTCAAGGCTGAGCATCAGAGATCTGCCGGTCTACTTCAACCCCTCCCAATACCTGAGTGGAAATGGGAACACATTACGATGGACTTTGTTACGGGCTTCCCAAGAAGTCCTAGTGGTCGTAATGCTGTATGGGTAATCATAGATAGACTCACAAAGGCTGCTCATTTCCTACCTTTTAGAGTTGGACAATCTACAGAAGTCTTGGCAGATATGTACATGAAGGAGATAGTACGTCTGCATGGAGTGCCAGTCAGCATAGTATCTGACAGAGATACGAGATTTATATCTTACTTCTGGCGAAGTATGCAAGAAAGTCTTGGTACCCGCCTCAAGTTCAGCATCTCGTATCACCCACAAACAGATGGCCAATCAGAACGCACCATCCAGACACTTGAAGATATGCTGAGAGCCTGCATGCTTGATTTCAGTGGATCATGGGAAGATCACTTACATCTGGTAGAATTTTCCTACAACAACAGCTATCAAGCGAGCATCCAAATGGCTCCCTTTGAAGCTTTGTATGGAAGGAAATACCGTTCCCCAGTATGCTGGAGTGATGTTGGCGAGAGACAGATTCTGGGGCCAGAACTGATTATTCGTACGGTGGAGAAAGTAAAGAAGATCCAGGGACACCTACGAGCTGCACAAGACAGGCAGAAGCACTGGGCCAACATTCACCGACGACCTCTAGAGTTCCAAGTAGGGGAGCATGTGTTCTTAAAGATCTCACCTACTAGAGGAACTATCAGATTTGGAGGAAGAGGGAAGCTAAGTCCAAGGTACATTGGACCCTTCGATGTGCTAGATCGCGTCGGAGAAGTTGCTTACAGGCTAGCTCTACCTCAGACCTTGGAAGGAGTACATGATGTCTTCCACGTATCTCAGCTGAGGAGGTACATTCCAGACCCGAGTCATGTGCTAGACTACTTAGAGATCACCATCGGGCCGAGCTTATCGTACCAGGAGGAGCCTGTAGAGATCCTGGACCGTAGCGAGAAAGTGCTGCGAGGTCAGACAATTCCTCTTGTTCGTATTGCATGGAGATATCATGCACCAGGTGAATCCACCTGGGAACGGAAAGAGGATATTCGACAGCGTTATCCTCACCTATTTCCAAACCAGGGTATGTCCAATATTTCAAATAAAAAAAAAAAATTTCTTAATCATCTTATGTCCTTAATTAATTTTTCTTTCTCATTATATGGTTGTTTTTATTTCGAGGACGAAATATTCTAAGGAGGATAGATTGTAAACTCCCTCGACCAGAATTTAGTAATTTAGGATTAGTTTTGATTAATTAGATTTATGACAATTTTTTTATTTTATTTATTAAATATTGATTGTGCACCTGTTCATTACACAATTGATTAGGGCATCACACTAGCTGTTAACCCTAAACAAATTTCACATACCTGCCCTAGACTTGTTAGACTACATTTTCTGTATTTTTAGCAACTTCCAGAAACCTTGTTTGGTGCTTCATTTTATTTATTTTCCTATTTAAATTTCTGCTCTTTACCCACCTCTGTACCCTAGGGATCTGAGGACCAATAGACACCTGTTTTGCCCAACCAAAAATACGATAATATTCTACTCTAATTGTATTACAATTATCGTATTGACACCGTAGAAAGATTATGACCCTAACAGCCTCAAAATAAATAGTAAACACCGTGCGCAGTATTTATTAAATAATAAATACGATGACCGTATCACCTGCAGAATCAGACCCTGCCCCTGCCCAGACTCACCCCACACTGTCCAAAATATTTTCCCCAGCTATTTCTCTCATTTTTGTATAATTCAGAATTACGGGAAATCAGTATCTGAAATTTGGTAAATTGCGAAATTACGTAAAATACAAATTTTATGCATTTTTGTAATTATTGAAAAGTTAGGGGTTTATATGCAAAATTGCATGCTAGGTGGCCAAATCCTATTGGCTAGGCCATAGGTGAGTGGGACCCACCCATAACTTCTAGAAAAATCTGCTGGAAATATTCCAAAAATCCAGATTTACCAAAATACCCTCAAACTTCACCTTATTTACAAAATTGCCATTGGCCCTAAACCTATATAAACCCGACCCCCCCACTCTTCAAACCCTCACAACCGCTGTCTCCGACCACCGTCTCCGGCCAAACCCTGCCCAACCCTTCGCCACCCTCCCCTCTTCCCTCCGGCCAAGCCCCGCCGCCTGAGCCACCCTGCTCCGCCGGCCACAGCCTCCACAAACACCCCACTCCCTCACTGCTACCCACAGCCACCACCACCCGAGCCACCTCCCCCGCCGCCTCCGGCCACCGTGCACCGCCACCACCACCCCCACTCGACTCGCCCCGACCTCCCCTACCTACCACCACCACCTCACCCCCCCACGACACCGCCTCCGGCCGCCCTAGCCCCCGCAGCAGCCACCACCCCCTAACCATAGCTGCTGCCACCTTCATCCCCGACGTCCCTAGCCGCCACCACCACCGTCGTGGAGTTCCGCCACCATCACCAAACTGACCGCCGTCCTCCCCTCTGCCGAACCCACCACCTGCCCGGCCACCCCCGCCGCTCCTCCGCCGCCGGCAGCCCCCGCACTCCACTGTTGCTACTGCTGCTGCTAACAGCTGCTGTTGCTGTTCTCCTTCCTCCGGCCGCCTCCGGCCAGCTCCGCCGCCGTCCTCCCGCCGGCGACACCATGTGGGACCCCCCTTGCCAGTAGGTATAAACCCTAACCCTATAAACCTATGTATATACGTATATAGGTATATGTATATGTATATGTATATATATATGTATATATATGATATATATATGTATATTTATATACATGTATTATATTATTATACTATATAAATACAGTATATTATACTATATACATGTATATTACTATATTATATATATATATGTGTATATTTATATATGTATACTATATATTTATATATATATATTTACATATATAAATATAACTATGTATATATATATGGATATAATACATATAACTATATATGTTATATATGTATATATATTATATATATGTATATAATATATATATCTAAATATATATTATGTAATAATTCACTATGAAAATACACAGTATATATGTATACATATACTATGCATTTTGGTTTATTTATTTTATATTCCTGCACTTATATTATATATACATATTATCTATATGTATATATATATTATTATTAATATCCAGCTGGGTAATACAGCTTAATTATATATATTATATTTAAATTCTTGTAAATGTTATTTCAATTCAATATTATATATTATACTATGCTGGATATTACAGCCTAACTATATGTATATTTACAGTGGTCACATATAGACCCTGATACTATTTTATATTATATTTGCTGAATAGTACAGCACTTATATACGCATTAAATTCCTGTACTGTCATTTCAATTTACCTATATTATATCTCAGTGGATATACCCTGACTATTATATTTATTATTATATCAGAGGATACACCCTGATAATATTATAATATTATATATCTATCGCAGTGGATATACCCTGCTACTATTTATCTGCATTTGTCTGTTCTTTAAATACTATATATATACTGCTATATATATACTATATCTATATACATACTATATATATATATATCTATATCATATATATGTATATAAGTATAGATGTATACTTATTATTATTTGCAACCAAGATATTCACAAACACTATCTGTTGTAACAGAAACCAACTACAGCACAGCCAGTGACCCCCTGTCACCAGCACCTTCAAACCTGACTGTGAGATCAGGTTATCAACAATATCAAGGAGTAGGCAAGTATACCTTGCCAAGTTATTGTTTAAATTAAATTGTTGATATCTACTTTGTTCTGAAATTCATATACCATGATCACCTGAGACTGCCTTGGGTACAGTCAACTATTATGTTGACATGATATTACAGACTCTCCAACAGCTGAGAGAATATCCTAATATATTCTCCTAGACCCTATCACGAAAACACGCAACATGGTTACATTTACATATATGGATGTGAGCTGCGTATTTGATTAGCTACCAGTACGTGTGACCCACATCACGGATTAGAATAACTCAGGATATGTACGACTTGACATTTAGTTTCATGGGGATGGGAAAGATAACTAGTGGACGTATGGGACACCCCCTCCAATAATGTTTTATACCTTCGTATCAGAGATGGTCGATTGCAAAGTTCCCTGAGTCGGGGGCATACGACACCTATACTAGCCAGTCGCCACGATTGGTGAATTACGTCAGCGTATGTCTAGCCACACATTTCCATGCGTACTACTGGATCTTTACTTGCATTTTCACTTATTATGGTTAGCACCCTGTATTTATTTTCTTTATTCAGTATTTACATACATGGCATGTCATTTCCTGTATCTTGTTACGTCCCACTGAGGACCTGGTTCCCTGCCAGATCTAGACGAGACTTTCTACCCCACAGTGTACGGGCCTGATCAGGAGGCCAGATGTGCTACCGAGGAGGAGCTCGAGGAGACACCCTCAGAGTAGGCTTGACCCTAGATGCTGCTACCTGGAGATGTAGATGTTTTGCTCAGATAGACGCTACTTAGTCTATCTGATTTTTCTGCGCTATTATCAGTTTTTGTAGTAGGCTTGTATTCTCACCAGTTGTGTACTGTATCAGACTCAGATTATATATATTCAGCACTTGCTTTTCTGACATTTTCCTGTGGATGAGATAGATTTGACTGTGTTATATTTGTAGTATTTTAGGACATCGTAGCACGTTTCTTTGGGTCCATTCAAAATGGATTAAGCCCTTAGTGACGTGTCAGCTGGCCAGTGACACGTAGTCTAGTTTCTGACATTTTGGAACTGGGGCGTGACATCATCCTTTAAAAAGTGAGTTCGTGCCTCCTGGCCACTACTAATACGTCATCAAAGTCTGATTATTGTGCCCCTCTACCAACTGTAGAATCTCCAGATAAAGTCCTTGCTAGAACCTCATTGCCCTATCTGGCTCCGTTGTCACCATAATTAATGCAAATATACTCAGTCGACTAAATTTTGCTGCATAGCCGTCTATTGTTCTACCGGACTATTTGAGGTTGATAAACCTTTGCTGTAACTCAAACTGGGCCACGACTCCAAAATACTTCATTCTGAACCGAATCCTAAAATCATCCCAAGAAATAGGCATCCTCAAGCCGACCTTCTCTGCCGCCCACCAATCCCTGATGAGATCCTAAAGTTGCAACTGAACTTGGTTAACCTATTCCTCAGCTGAAACCTTGGCCGCTGCCAGAATACTCTCAATATCCTGGAGCCAATCGTCTGCCGTGATGGCATCCTTCGTACCATCAAAGTACCGGGGGTTTAATTCGATAAAATATAATCGACGCCCCCAAATATATCCTTTTGCCTCTTTCTAGAGCTATTTGTAACCCCTGGTTCAACAATACGTTCTGTTCTTGCTGTTGGAGTTGCTGATGTTGTTGTGCGGCCATCATCCCCTTGATAATTTCTAATAAAACTAGGGTATCTAGTGTTGCTGGCATTGCTGGTACTACTGGGGGAGCCGGAACCTCGGGAGCAGGTTGCTCAATATTCTCTGCCACTGTCTCACCTGGGGGGCCTAACCACTGGCTCGATCCAAACAGGATCCTGAATAAATACTGCCTCATGTTGCTGTCCCATCTCGCCCGAACCTACTGGTCGCCTCAATGCCTTTGATGCTCCGACAACTGAAGATGGGAAAGCCCTGGAAGGAAGGGAGAAAAGACATAAAGAATATGATGGAAAGGAACAGAGAAACAATCAATCAGATGGTTCAAGCTGAGTATCGAGAAGAACAGATTCAGGAATTCAAGAAGGAACATGTTTGACTGAGACTCCTAAGATCATGACACCCTACAATTTTGAAAAATCAGACATACATGGGCCACCACTAAAACCTTGTCAGGCCCCATGTCACGACCAGCATCCGGTGTAGGATAAATGAGACTAATACATCACAAGTCCAAGTCCAATAGCCTAATCTCAACAAAATGGTCTCACATAAAATACATACCAAAATGTCTAAAATGAGACTAATACAATATCATAAAGAAACTATCTAAGTCTCCTCAACAATTGGCTCTAGCTCAATATGCTCTACGGGTGCTATCTTAACTGGCTCGCCATCCTGTGACCTGTAATAGATGGGACAAATCTCCTCTAACCAATCATCTAAAAAAATATATCTAGTCAAGATTGGACCGAAGTATAAAACTCTGAAAGAAGTTTCAAATATATGGTAGAGAATATATGACAAGTAATAGAAAAGAATACAAGATGTACAAGTAACTAAAAAATAGAAATATAACTGAGATAATCAAGTAAAATACTGGAAATATAAATACATGTAATATGGAATGAACTACAAGTAGGAGAAACAAGAATACTAACTAATTGCCTTAGAGTACAAGTTTCTTATGTGATCATTTTAGGTTGAACACGAATACACTAAGGTAACTCGATTATACATGAGGTGTATAATCGGCATGAACACGAATACGCTATAGTCTTGATCACATAACCAACTCTTACTCCCCCGTCCAAACCAATACTCATCGATCTGATCACGACACGTTACGTACACGAATAATATAAGTACACGGAGAACACGAATATATATGAGCACAAGGAATACCTGATGTACATGATAAAGTACATGTGAAAAGAGTATCTGGAGTACACAATAAGGGATAACATTTAACATCTCCTAATAGAATCCACATAGTACCAGTCCATGTAACCATGTGTCAGAATAAAGTATACAGTTCTAGAACATGTGATATATATATTATCATGAATTGAAAACTAAAAGAGAGATGTACCCGCCTCTGGTCCTGAGCAAAATGTATGACTCAGTGTCCGAGCTGGTGTCACACAAACCTATATATAAAATATTATGTCAATGGGTGTAAAGAAGTAATAAATGAGCTAAAATGCACTAAAATATGGTTTTCTAGGTCAAGGCTAGGTCACACTAGCTAAACTAGGTCAAACTAGGTGTTTACTTTCATTCTAGGTCCAACTCTAGTAGGTTCTAGCTAAACTAGCTAATGACACTAGGTATCTATATACCTACTCATTAATACACTAGTTAATGCCTATATTAGAATACCTTAGTATCTATATTGATATTACCTAACTAATACTTTAGCTAACAACTATTGCCTAAACATATTACCCTTTACCTTGTATCATGCCCCATACTTTAACATTAACCCTAGATCATTAACACCAATACTAATACACACTTCCTACCCCTTCCCACCTTCACTCCACTACAAGAAATTTGGATTTTTGTGACAACTAATTTGTGACAAGTGTAAAACTTGTCACTGAAATGGATATTTCTAAATAATTATTTTATGTTGTCACTCATAATTTGATTCTAGGAAAATAATAGTTTATCGTCACACAATTAAATCATTTAGTGACTATATTTTTTGGTCGTCATTGAATATTATCACTAAAATAAAAATTTAATTTTTGACTCATGTCAAAGACAAGTCCTGTATGATAAGTGAAAATAGTTGTCACTTAAGGTTTTCTTTTAGTAACAAAAAAAAAATAATGTCACATAAAAGTAATAGCTACAAGATAAAACAATTTATTCTTGTCAATTAAGGTTTTCTTTTACTCACCAAATAATTATACGTCACATAAAAGTATTAGACACAAAAAATATTATTTCTTGTCACAATAATTTAAACTAATTAAAAATTTTAACTAAACAAAATATTCTAGACTAGATTTGACAAGATAAAAATTTTGATATTTATTTAAATCATTGAGTATACCAAAAATTCACTGAGTCCAACATGTAATCGGATTTGAGTATATACCAAATACTCACTAGGTTAAATATTCACCGAGTCAAAAGTGGTAACCTGCGGATTTGAGTATAAACCAAATATTTACCAAGTCCTAATCGGATTAGGAAATACCCTATTATATATGGAAAGAAATTCTCTATAAATACAATCTCTCCCTCCCCTTTCCTACGGAAACACAACCGCGCGCAAGCCCTAGTTATTCCCCCCCTTTTTTGGCAAATTATAAGGGCACTTCTATTATTACTTGGGGCTAGCCCAGAATTGGGGCTAGCCCATTAATGAGCAAAGTTTACTCACACTAGCCCATTAGTTTACTCATACTAGCCCACTTTGAAACCCTTCTCCCAAACACTCCTAAACCCTCCCCACCCTACCAGAGCCCTCCCCCCTCCCACCGGCCGTTCTTCGAGACTTCGTCCTCCTCCTCCTTGTCGATGGCTCCCAAAGTCTCGAAAGAATCAAGGTACAAATCATCATTCTCCTTGTTCTATTGTATTTACAAAATTTTCCAAATTTTTTAAAAAATCCTATTGCATTTCAAAAAATTTGAGTGATTTTCTTTCCATTCTTCAAATGAGGGCATACAAGTCCTGAATGTAGTTTAGGATGTAGTTTAGACGTTTACTTGGTTGATCGAATACGATTTTTGGGCATACAATGTCGACAATCGTCGACATTGTCGAGCAGTATCGGGCGGGACTGTAGAATTTTCTACAGTCCCATATAGATTTAGGACTGCAGAGTTAGCTACAGTCCTATATAAATTAAGGACTGTAGAAATTTCTACAGTCCTTAATTTATAAAGGACTGTAGAAATTCCAATAGTCCTAAATTTTTTATTTATAAATGTTTATTACAATTTTTTTTAATTCTCATGAACAGGCAAGGAAAGTGAAAAAGTTGGGAAGAAGCCTCGTAAGTTGCCAGGGTTCGAATTATATGGCAATTAATGACGAACTCCAACAAATCGACAATGCTGAAGAATTTTCTTTCTTGGAAAATAGAGAGCAACGTACAAAGAGGCGGCATAAAGTTTAGGCCCCGTTTGAAGAATTGTAAAACTTTCAATGAATATAACTTTTGAGAATTGTAAAAGTTTAAACTATGAGTTTGAGTTATAAAACTTTGAATTAATTTGCTACTATTGACACTTTGAATGAATTTGCTTCAATTGCTATAATTTAAAAATTTGCTACAATTGCTACATACATACAATTTGTGTTCAAATTTTGCTACATACATACAAATGTCATTTTTTTATACAGTGGAGCTAATTTTACTTATAACTGTGTATACAGACAGTGGATAAAGTTTAGGACTGTCAACAATTTGACAGTCCTACTTTCTTCCAGGACTGTAAAATATTGACAGTCCTAAACTTTACCCACTGTCTATGGGCAGTTATATGTAAGTTTAGGACTGTCAACATGTTGACAGTCCTAGTATATACTAGGACTGTCAATATTTTGACAGTCCTAAGCTTTACGTAGGAAACCAAAAAAGAAAAAGAAAAAAATGAAAGAACTGTCAAAATTTGACATATATGTTGATTTTTAGGACTGTCAAAATTTTGACAGTTCTACCAATTGGAAGTACTGTCAAAATTTTGACAGTACTAAAAATTCAACATATATTTTTAGGACTGTCAAACTTTTGACAGTCCTACCAATTGGAAGGACTGTCAAAATTTTGATAGTCCTAAAAATATATGTTAAATTTTTATGTAAACCCCCTGATTTTTCAAGAATTTTTAAATTTGGATTTTTCACAATTTTCTGGAATTTTTCTGTAATTAAAATCAGGGTTTTAATAATAAATGATTTTTAATTGATAATAAATAATATTAAAATATTATAAAAATAATATTTTTGGGTGTAAAATGGAAAACCGGACTTAGGATAATTTTTCTAGAATTTATTGGGCCCCGGACCTATTTTTAAACACCTAAAAGCTATTTATTTAATTATTTACTTATTTATTTATTTAAATTGTGATTTAATTAATTATTTATTTTAATAAAACCCGGCCCGGCCCAATCCATCAGCAGCTCAACCCGGCCCGGCCCCTTTGGGCTCAGCCCAGCCCAGCCCCCGGCCTAGCGGGTCGGACGGGTCGGCCAAACCCGCAACCCGCCCGAGACCCGCACCCGCCTCACCCCACGTCTCTCTCCCCCTTCCCCGCGTCTTCCGGCGGAGCCACCGCCTCCGGCCCGCTCCGCCCCTGCCTCACCCCACGACCCTGGCCGCTTCGCCTTCTCCGCCACCCTCTCCGCCCCGCTCGGCTCCCCTTCCCCTTTATAAACCCCCCCGGTCGCATCTGCTCCGGTCAGACCCCCTCGCCGTCCCACAGCGCCGTCGTGCCCTCCGTCTAGCTCCGCCTCGCCTCCACCGAGCCCCGACGACCTCCTCCGCCTAGCCGGCCTCCCCCAACCCAGCGCAGCCCTGACAGGGCCCAGCCGAGCCCAGCCACGCCGCCAGCACCCGAGCCCAGCGCGCCTCCGGCCGCCCCCGCGTCCCCTCCGCCTCCGGCCGAGCCACCGCGTGCCTCGCCGGAGCTCCACCGGCCAGCAAACCCTAGCCCTAACCCTAGACACAGCCGAACACGGCTTGGACACAGGACACAGTGTCCTGTGTCGTGTCGGACACGACGAGAACCCTATTTTTGAACCCTGTTCAGGTACATGTATCTTCTTGCTCGTAGCTCTGATTTCAATTTCGTCAATTGTGTTGCGAAGTCTGTATGACCCTCTCGGTGCTCGGGCAAACCGCTCGGTGCATCGCGTCCTGTCGTGATCGCACACCGCGATCCAAAAACATGAAAAATAACGCCCTGATTCACCCCGGAACTGGGCACGCCCCGCCAAACGGGACGACTTGGTCGTGCGAGGTCTTCACAGATACGTGCGCGTCGTCGATACGGACGTGTGGGACTTCGCAGAAGCTGATTCGGATGTGCGTGCACACCGGGATCAACGCGTATCCGCGGACATCGCCCCGTATCCGACTTTTCTGTAATTCACCCTAACTTTGTGTACACACGTCGGATTGAAACGAAACTTGCGCCATCGGACTCATAGCGATACGTTGGTCCTGTGACCCAAGTTTGGTTCGATTCTGAGGACGTTGACGAAATTGCGTGTCGTGGGCCCCACAGGCCCCGCTCGACGGGCAATTTTGTGATCGGCTCATCGGAATCTAATTCTGGAAGTTCCGTTGGGTTCGTATCATCGTTCCTGACCTGTTGACACTAAGTTTGGTGAAATTGGAGACCTTTGACCCTGACACATTTTTTGGTGCAAAGCGGGCCCACATGTGGACCCCGTTTTGACCCAAAATTGTCGTTTTTGCCCTTGTCTCCAAATTGAAGTCAAGAACAGGCGTTTCTAGTTTATTGATATTTTTTGGATTTGATGGTGATGTTTATTTCAGCAACCGGAGTACCGCCTGCAAATTCAACCGAAGTCAGAGCCGCAATTGGAACCGGAACCACAGGCAAGTGTACCTCGCCAAAACTTGCAGTCTTTGCTAAATATTCCTTGGCTTAGTTATACATCAGAGGGCAAGTATACCTTGCCAACTTTATAGTCTTGTTGCATATTTCCTTATTTTATTTATAACTGTTGTACATGCTTAACCTAGGACCGTGTGGCGTACTTAGCGTCCGATTATCAGTCGGGTGCCAACCCCGTACGCGGTGTTGGGTATGTCACCTAGAGATGGATATTTTGGACCCTTTACTTTCTCGTACTTGTCTTATCAAGTACATTATAACCCAGGACACTTGACACTATTCATGGACAGAGTCTTCCTGAGACATTCATGGTGATTCTGTATAGGATATAGGACTTGACAGAGATATTTTATATGACTTGTTGCATTAGCTATGATCCCGCTGACATGGACATGAGACGTTATGGTCATGGTATGCGTGATTACATTGGGTGGGGAGAGTCACACAGGCTACAGGTTGATTATATTATGTCGGCGTCGTAGTCTCCCATCGTGAGTTCGACAACCACATGATATCACTGCTACCGGCTCTCCGATACAGAGCTTGTAGTAGTTTCAGCCTGAGTTCTAGTGCTGCTCTCATATTGCATATCACTTAGCTGGTTACATAGTTACCCTATTGTTTCATTTATTTTCTGCGCTGCATTTATTTTGGCTTGTGTTATCTGTACCTTGTTATGTCCCTTGAGGACCTGGAATGGACTATGTCCCCAGATATAGCCGAAAAGATCCATCCAGAGATACACCGTACAGGAGCACTTCCAAGAGCTGTACCAGGACCTGAGGACGAGATCGTACCAGAGGACCTCTCATGAGCATTGGCTGTACATAGTCAGTTATTTCTGTTTCTATTTTCAGTTCCTTTATTTCCTGTCTAATTGCATTGATGTATCAGACTTGTTCTCGGATTGTTCACCGAGACACTTTTATTGAGATTTGATAGCTATTTCTATTTTACTCTGGCATTTAATCTGTAATTATCTGTTGTGGATGATATTAGAATAACTTGGGACTTGTAATAATTATTCTATTTCCTGTTAGTCTACAGCTTAAGCATGCCCTGATGGATCCATAAAATTAGGTTGTCCATCGGTGCGTGCTGTTGGCCATTGCTACGTGTCCAGTCCCTCGATATTTTGGGACTGGAGCGTGACATTTTAGGACTGTCAAAATTTTGACAGTCCTTCCAATTGGTAGGACTGTCAAAATTTTGACAGTCCTAAACCCTATTGGCAAGGGATTCTTGTGATATACTCTGCCAATTAAAAACTAAAGCAAAATGAACATCATTATAAGGATATCCAGTTCTTATACAATCTAGCCTTCTGTGTTTCCTCATTAGTTGCAGCCACCTAACAACGAAGTATTTTTGGTTTCCCTACAGGCGAAGTGATATTTCCAAGAGTTTGGCTAATACTGAAATTTTGTGAACCACTTCTATACATAATTTCTGGCAATTAGGTGGACAGACCTTTAAGATTAGCCCAGTAGCCAACTTTTCGAATCAATGGGCCATCAATGTTAATCACTTCATATGTGATACCACTGTTGAGGTTTCGATCCCTATCAAATTGGACTTGACCAATCACGCCTGTAAAATTTTTATGCAGCAACTTTGTAAGAAGCAACTGTCCGCCAGCAAAGGTTCTGAGTTTATCAAACTGTAGTTTTTTTGAAGGACTGTCAAAATCCTGACAGTCCTAGTTTTATATAAAATTTTCAGTGGGTTTAAATTAGGACTGTCAAAATTTTGACAGTCCTCATTTCTTGTGGGACTGTAAAAATCTTGACAGTCCTAGTTTTACATATAAATGTGCAGAGACAGTGGGTTAAAATTAGGACTGTCAAAATTTTGAAAGTCCTAATTTCTTGTAGGACTGTCAAAATCCTGACAGTCCTAGTTTTATATAAAATTTTCAGTGGGTTTAAATTAGGACTGTCAAAATTTTGACAGTCCTAATTTCTTGTAGGACTGTCAAAATCCTGACAGTCCTAGTTTTACTACAAGTTGCTGCTTGTTTGGATGGAATTTTTTCTACTTTTCAGATACTACACTATTGTAGACTTAATTTGATTTGAACAGTCTTGTATAAAATTAGGACTGTCAAAATTTTGACAGTCCTCATAGCTTGTGGGACTGTCAAAATTCTGACAGTTCTAGTTTTATATAAAATTTTCAGTGGGTTAAAATTAGGACTGTCAAAATTTTGACAGTCCACATAGCTTGTCGGACTGTCAAAATTATGACAGTCCTAACAATTTGTAGGACTGTCAAAATTTTGACAGTACTTCCAAGTGGTAGGACTGTCAAAATATTGACAGTCCTGATTATAACAGCCCCGAGTTTGGGAGTGGCAAACTTGTAATTATCAATGATAAGAATTTGGGCTAGCCCCAAGTAACTTTTAGGATGGCAAACTTGTAATTTTTGGTAAATTTTTAATGGGCTAGCCCTTAGTAAAATGTGTAGTGCCCTTATAAATTGCCTTTTTTTCCACGATGACATATCCCCCCCCCTTTCTCACGGTAAAACATGCCTATCATATTTCCCCCCTCTTTTTTTTTGAAGGACGCCCCCAACAGCTCCCCCCTACAAAAAAAATTAATTATATCCAGGTATTTTGCTGCATAGCCGTCCATTGTTCTACTGGACTATTTGAGGTTGATAAACCTTTGCTGCAACTCAAACTGGACCATGACTCCAAAATACTTCATTCTGAACCGAATCCTAAAATTATCCCAAGAAATAGGCATCCTCAAGCCGACCTTCTCTGCCGCCCACCAATACCTGGTGAGATCCTGAAGTTGCAACTGAACTTGGTCAACCTATTCCTCAGCTGAAATCTTGGCCGCTGCCAGAATACTCTCAATATCCTGGAGCCAATCGTATGCCATGATAGCATCCTCCATACCATCAAAGTACCGGGGGTTAATTCGATGAAATCTAATTGACGCCCTGAATCTATCCTTCTGCCTCTTTTTAGAGCTATTTGTAACCCCTGGTTCAATAATACGTTCTGTTCTTGCTGCTGGAGTTGCTGATGTTGTTGTGCAGCCATCATCCCCTTGATAATTTCTAATAAAACTAGGGTATCCAGTGTTGCTGGCATTGTTGGCTCTATTGGGGGAGCCGGAACCTCGAGAGCAGGTTGCTCAATATTCTCTGCCACTATCTCACCTGGGGGGCTAACCACTGGGTCGGTCCAAATAGGATCCTGAAGAAATACTGCCTCAAATTGCTGGCCCATCTCGCCTGGACCAACTGGTCGCCTCGATGCTTTTGATACTCTGGCAATCGAAGATGGGAAAGCCTGGAAGGAAGGGAGAAAATACATTATGAATATGATGGAAAGGAATAGAGAAATAATTAATCAGATAGTTCAAGCTGAGTATCGAGAAGAACAGATTCAGGAATTCAAGAAGGAACATGTTTGACCGAGACTCCTAAGATCATGACACCCTACAAGTTTAAAAAATCAGACCTACATGGGCCACCTTGTCAGGCCCCATTTCATGACCCGCATCCGATATAGGGTAAATGAGACTAATACATCACAAGTCCAAGTCTAATAGCCTAATCTCAACACAATGGTCTTACATAAAATACATGCCAAAATGTCTAAAATGAGACGAATACAATATCATAAAGAAACTATCTAAGTCTCCTCAACAATTGGCTCTAGCTCAACATGCTCTACGGGTGTTATCTTAACTGGCTCGCCATCCTGTGGCCCATAATAGGTGGAACACATCTCCTCTAACCAATCATCTGAAAAATATATCCAGTCAGGATTAGACCGAAATATAAAACTCTGAAAGAAGTTCCAAATATATGACAGAAAATATATGACAAGTAATAGAAAAGAATACAAGATGTACAAGTAACTAGAAAATAGAAATATAACTGAGATAAGTAGGTAAAACACTGAAAAGATAAATACAAGCAATATGGAATGAACTACAAGTAAGAGAAACAAGAATACTAACTAATTATCTTAGAGTACAAGTTTGTTATGTGATCGTTTTAGGTTGAACACGAATACACTAAGGTAACTCGATTATACATGAGATGTATAATCGGCATGAACACGAATACGCTATAGTCTTGATCACATAACCAACTCTTACTCCTCCGCCCAAACCAATACTCATCGATCCGATCATGACACGTTACGTATATGAATAATATAAGTACACAGAGAACACGAATGAATACGAGCACAAGGAATACCTGATGCACACGATAAAGTACATGTGGAAAGAGTATCCATAGTACACGATAAGGGATAACATCTCCTGATAGGATCCACATAGTACCAGTCCGTATAACCATATGTTAGAATCAAGTATACAGTTCTAGAACATGTGATATATACACTATCATGAATTAAAAACTAAAAGAGAGATATACTCGCCTCTGGTCCTGAGCAAAATATATGACTCGGTGTCCGAACTGGTGTCACACAACCCTATATATAAAATATTATGTCAATAGGTGTAAAGAAGTAATAAATGTGCTAAAATGCACTAAAATATGATTTTCTCGGTCAAGGCTAGGTCACACTAGCTAAACTAGGTCAAACTAGGTGTTTACTTTCATTCTAGGTCCAATTCTAGTAGGTTCTAGCTAAACTAGCTAATGACACTAGGTATCTATATACCTACTCATTAATACACTAGTTAATGCCTATATTGGAATACCTTCGTATCTATATTGATATTACCTAACTAATACTTTAGCTAACAACTATTACCTAAACATATTACCCTTTACCTTGTATCATGCCCCATACTTTAACATTAACCCTAGATCATTAACACCAATACTAATACACACTTCCTGCCCCTTCCCACCTTCACTCTACTACAAGAAATTTGGATTTTTGTGACAACTAATTTGTGACAAGTGTAAAACTTGTCACTGAAATGGATATTTCTATGATAATTATTTTATGTTGTCACTCATAATTTGATTCTGTGAAAACAATAGTTTATCGTTACACAATTAAATTATTCAGTGACTATATTTTTTTGGTCGTCATTGAATATTGTCACTAAAATAAAATTTTAATTTTTGACTCATGTCAAAGACAAGTCCTGTATGATAAGTGAAACTAGTTGTCACTTAAGGTTTTCTTTTAGTTACAAAAAAAATTAATGTCACATAAAAGTATTAGCTAAAAGATAAAACAATTTATTCTTGTCACTTAAGGTTTTCTTTTAGTTACCAAATAATTTTACGTCACATAAAAGTATTAGACACAAAAAAAATATTATTTCTTGTCACAACAATTTAAACTAATTAAAAAAATTTAAATAAACAAAATATTCTAGACTAGATTTGACAAGATGAAAATTTTCATATTTATTTAAATCATTGAGTATACCAACAATTCACCGAGTCCAACATGTAATCGGATTTGAGTATATACCAAATACTCACTAGGTCAAATATTCATCGAGTCAAAAGTGGTAACCTGTGGATTTGAGTATAAACCAAATATTTACCAAGTCCTAATCGGATTAGGAAATACTATATGGAAAGGAAATTCTCCATAAATACAATCTCTCCCTCCCCTTTCCTACGGAAACACAACCACGCGCAAGCCCTAGTTATTTCCCGCCTTTTTTTCCACGATGATATATCTCCCCTTTCTCACGGTAAAACATGCCTATCATATTTCCCCCCGCTTTTTTTTCTGAAGGACGCCCAACAGCTCCCCCCTACAAAAAAAAAAAAAAAATCAATTAAAGAAGAGGTATGGGTTCTTCCTCACTTCTATATTTTTTCTATCCTCAAATGGTGTTGAATCCTAATTTTTTTCTACTCTCAACCCACTTCTCCATCGTCTATCCCACGGTTGCAGCAATATTTCCCCAAACGAAGTCGGAAGCCGCTCGAGGAGGATCAATAGCCATTGATCAACCATCATATCATATAATTCTTAAGGTAAATTTATTAATTGAGAAACTTTCTGTGAGTTTAGTGTTGTAATTTTAACTGGTTATATATATATATATATATTTGCATGCATCCTTGTGTTATATATGTTCAACTATACAACAAAACAAAATTGTACTGTGTTGTTATATATGCTGTTGTGATGTTGCCTCCATGTACGTCATAAAGAAACACCAGCACATGCTAAGTGTTTATATAAATGTTGCTTTAAAAATTCAAGCCACAGAGATCATGATTAGTATAAACCAAGTTGGGCCATATGCTATGTTTACTTGTTTATTCTATTAAGAATGAAGTGAAGCCTTCAGGAATCCTGGTCAGTGAGATGGAAATTTATTTTGATACATAGTCAATGTGATATAGCGTTTGAATGCATTTTATAGGTTTGTAAAAATGTTCTGATATGTCCAGAGGATATACAACAGAGTGCAAGCATCTAGGTTATGGCCAGAAGCCATATTTTTTTAATTTTCTAGACATTTCGTTTAATTTTTATTTCCCCTATATTGTTCCTTTTCAAACTTCTTAAAGTTGTTTAGATCATCTTATATTGAGAACCACAGATAGAAGTACCTTATTTATTTTGTCACCTTATGGATAGGCACTTTAACCATATACTGATAAATTTGTTAGGTGAGAGTAAATTTTAGATGAAGGGGGTGATGTGAATTTTTTTGAAGAAGGGGGTGATGTGAAAAACTGTTTTTTAAGGCTGAACAGTGGGAAAGATCTCCCATGGTTTCAGTAACAACAATTAGCATAAATTCAAATACAATAAAGCAATATCATATTTGACACTTCTATTTGTCGTGTCTGTGTTTCTTTGTTTTCTCCTGATGAATTATTAGAAAAATAAAGTTTTAAGTGAGCTTGTTCCGAAACTGTAACTTGTATTAGTTTAATAATGGTATGTGACCTTTATTGACCTACCTAAAGTGGCTTAGTAATGTTCCAACTCATGGAGGTCTAAATCAGGACCGTTTAGTTAAATTGGTTTAATTATGAGTTGGAGTATGTTCCTATCCACACCCAGAAAGATATCGATTTTACAATTCATGTCTCGTTGTGAATAATTGTGAAGATGGTGCTATTTTGTCGTAGAAAATAATATATGAATCGCTTTTAGAGCTATTTATTTGTGAAAGATATTATTAAATTTTTTGTAAATATTTGTCTTAATCAATCAATGTAAATGTAATAACAATTGATATAATATCTGCATGTATTTATAGAAAAGAATAATTATATTATTAAATTTCTTAGTATTTAACATTTCTCTCTATTAATTATATCAGTCTTTCATGAGATCAACTTTAATGCAAAGTTTGCCCTTTTTTCTTAATGTTTGTGATTTACTTATATTTGTCTTTTATTATGAAAATACAGAGGAACGATGATGAACATAGAGTGGATAAAAAGTAATAACAGGGTTAAAAAACATTCCTCAAGATCTAAAGAGTGAAGATTGGAAGCTTTTAATTGAGTACTTCAGCTCAGATGGTTTTCAGGTCTGTATTGGAATATCTAACTTTCTTACAAGACATATTTTTGTTCACTATATAATTTTTTTTTATAATTGAGTTGCAGTTTTAATCTTTTGTATTGCCTTTTACTTATCGTACATGCCCTATTAATTATTTGTAGAAAATTAGTCAAAGAAATACAGCAAATAGAGCTAAGCTTAGGACCAAACATATTGGTGGTACAAGGTCTTTTGCTGAAGTAGAGGAGTCATTGGTAAATACATTTGTCCTTTTTGTCAAGTTTTTAGTTATTTTATCTAATTGAACTTTTAAATATCTTGGCTTGTGGCAGAGAGATCCGATCTCTGGTGAAAAGCCACCACCGGATGAGATTTGACTTCAACAACATACGAAGAAAAATAAAGAAGAAGAATTACAGTGGTCTGATCCAAAATCCAAAGAAGTTTATGTATGTACACTGATATTATCTTAAGATTGCACATGATGAATTTCTTTTATATATGATCTCTGAGTTAAACATTCTTAATGACTGATCGTTGATTCATGTGTAGGACAAACTTCATGATCTTGTCATTCAACAAGAAGAAGTTGATCCTGAATCTCAACTTACACATGATGAGATGGTGCTACAAGTTCTTGGTTTGAATCCTGGTTATTTTCGAGATAAGGGAGCTAGAAAAAGAGCACCAACAAAAAGGACAAGATATCAAGAAAACGTGCAAGAAGTACAAAGGGCTGTCGAGTCTGCTAGAGAATCTATTCTTGAAAGTGTGAAGGCTGATGTAATGAAGAATTTGCAAGAAGAAATGAGAGCAAATGTCATTGATGAACTCAGAGCTGAAATTAGAAAATCTGTGGAAGACGATATCAGGATTGATCTTACGACACAGATTCAAAGTCAATTTAATGCCATGTTCCAAGTACGAATGTTTGCCTTTTTAGGCTCTTTATCACCGTTTGCCGATACTTCAGTGCCTATAAATACAAGAGTTACAAATTCTGATAAGTGTTCAAAATAAAGACCCATAACATGCAAACTGCTACTATTATCCAGGAAAATAATAATCATATTGTGCATCTATATTCCATATAAGATTAAGATGATGTTTATACTACAAATATATTAGTTCTGCAAGTGCTGAAGGAACATTATGTGCCAAATGATCTCTCTTAGTAGATTACATGTGGTAGGCCTCATGTAGTTATCGAGAATGATAAGATATTATTTATTTTCTTCGCTTACTCTAATATTTTTAGTTACAATTGTTCCTATGTACATCAATAGCCAACTAAAAAGAAGAATATAGTTTGTTCAGGGGAATTTTGTTGGGAGTTCCTATTTATAATTGTTCCTATTTACAATTGTTCCTTTGATACAAGGAACTGCGATGCTTAGTTACAAGTGTGTGTATATATATATATATATATATATATATATATATATATATATTGTAACAAGTCTCTTTATTAATTTATGCAAGCAATTAAAGATTGATCATCACCAAGGGCCACATGCAACCGATCAACAATTTATGTATATTATTCTAGGTTTTGTGTATTAACTAGTTTGGAAACTCTTTATGTTATAAGTACCAAATATTACTATTCATGTTGTATGTACTGAATTTTTGAGGATTAATATAATTACTTTTTGAGGATTGATATAATTACTCTTAATCATATTGTTGTTGTTGTTATTGTTGTTGTTGTTGTTGTTGATGATGATGTTGTTGATGTTGTCGTCCCTATAATTACTTTTAGGGCTAGTCGTCTATATAAATGACTCTTAAAATTTTGATGATTTTCTGGTTTACATTGAAAAGTCGATGGTGTATTCTTGTGTTTTAATGTACAATGAAATATTGATTAGGTTTATTAACACAAATGAATAGTGACAAAATAACTTGTCACTAACAAAAAAAAAAACTCGCTTGTGACGATATTTACTAGTCACTAAACATAATAAAGTATATAATACAGTGACAACATTTACCTTCACTAAATAGATAAATTTACAGTGACAACAATATGGCATTACTACAAGTACTTACAGTGACGACATATACTTATCACTAAATTTATAAGTTCATAACTACAAGTGTTTATAGTGACAACATATACTTGTCACTATAAATATAAGGTTACAGTTACAATAATACTAGCCTTACGGAAAGTGTTTTGTGATGTCATATGTCGTCATAGAAATAATTTTTATTTTTTGGAATAAAAAATATATTTATTTTTAGTTACATTAAAATGCTATTTGTGATAATATCGTGCGTCACTTATAATAGTTTTAGTGACGAGGGTTGTTGTCACAAAAAATAACTATCAGTGACGATATATGCTTGTCACAATTTGTCATGACCCGCTTTCGGTGTAGGGGCACGAGTAGTGAACAACGTCCAGCCTACGGCGTAGCATCGGTGGTAGAACACTGTTTGGGTAAACTATCTATCTAGCAATCAAGATATAATAATGCCACCAATGAAAATATGAATACGCAATCACAGATCTATAAGATGGAACAATCGCACGAATATGATATAAAGAACTGAAGAGTCCAATACAACTCACGAGACAAAGTAATATCCGATGAGTCATCTAATAAGAAATACTAATAACAAAATGCTGGAGATAAATCCAGTACAAATAAATCTATCTACTGAGATACATGTACTGGGTCGTCTGTCTCAACCGGGATGAGACCCTCCCGAGCCAAAGTCTTTGGCTCTAAGCCAACTAATTTTTGAGGCCTGTAGTGAGTGGGATACCACTCCTCAATGTCATCTGGAAAAAATATATCCAGTCAGAAAAGGAGAAAAATACATCTCTAACAGTAGTTCCAATAAATGATATAAACTATGTAACCATAAATAAAGCGAATATACAAGATGCAATATATAGGTACAAAAGATATGCATAATAGGAATACTGAAAATAAATACAATAATAAGCATCATAGAAATGAGTAAGAAATAATAATACTAAGTGAGTGAGTACCAGCTTCAATATGTGATTGGCTTGGAAACTTGTACAAGGATTATGGTAGGGTTAATTATACATGCGATGTATGATTAACACTATTCAGAGAACAAGACATGCATAAGGAGGGTATAATCACATATCTACACTAACACTTCCTGACCCGACCAGTATAGTGGATCTAACCATGGTACGTTATGACACAGGATTTACTGGGTAGGTAGCTAGTCTCTCCAAGAATCAATGTCTGTACATGTACAAGAAGAACAAGGAACAAGGCTTGCAAAAGATACACCATAAATACCAAAAAATAATATCTCATGACGAGATCCGGATATACCAATCTGTGTAACCATCGTGTCAAGAAATCAAGAATATCTACACTAAATACAAGAAACATAGGGGATATCATAAATGAGAAATTATCAGAGAATATACTTGCCTGAAATCCGGTGAACAGTATCAAAGATGTCCGAAACGGTGCCTCAGAGACCTAAATATGGAATATTACATCAATACAAGATTTTGGAATAAAAATAAGTTACACTAGTCAAATTCTAGGTCATAAAGCCATTTCTAAGTCAAAACAGTCAAACTAAGTCAACTCTAGGTTAAATTAGTCAAACTTGGTCAAACTAGCTATTTCTAGGTTGTATGAGTCAATCTCTAGGATATTGGGTCCATACACTATGTAACTAGGCTATACTAGTTAAGTTAGAATACTAGGGTATCGACACTATACCGTATCATAAGATACATAAATTATTAGATATGAAAATATAATAATATATATATACAAGATGAAAAAATATATAGTATCCCTAGCTAAACTAATGCTAAGTGGATATCTTAGCTTTGAACCGAAATAGTATCACACTACATACACACCCCTCTTGATACACAAACCCAATACCTATACTAATTAATATAGTATCAATATCTATACATATATAATTTATACAATACTATATACCATAACTTAACACCAATATACAACTAATACCTTAGTACTAACAATTACCTTAGTATTTTAATAGCTTAATACCCTCAATGACAATATCATATTTCTTAATGATTACCAAGCAACTTAGACCAAAACCTTAACTAGATCAACTAGCTATATTGAGTATACTAGCTAATACCTTACTATATAAAACTTACCTTAACTATAAGCTAATAGTTATCCTACCTTTCCCTAATACTTAACTCCTATACTCTTGATATCATATACAAAAGTTGATACTCAATCTTACTACACTTGATCACATATTACATTAGTACTCCCACACATTTCTTACCTCTTGGACAACCCTCCTATTGAGTACTGCAACTGCTACTATATACTGCTTACTGTTGCTTCTCACTGCTGCTTATTGCTGCTGCTGCTTCTTATTGCTGCTGCTGCAGCTTATTATTGCTGCTGGTGCTTCTTGCTTGGCTGACACCTCCCCTTAGCACACATACGCACACCTATACACATAAGTATATATATATATATATATATATATATATATATATATATATATATATATATATATATATATATGCTTACACATATCAATACTAATGGTGCACATGAACTTTCCTACTCTCCAATGACCTCCAACACATCACAAATGAAATAGAAACATAGCTATATATATATATATATATATATATATATATATATATATATATATATATATATATATATATATATATATATATATATAACAACTATAAATACAATACTCTAATAGTGATAACCAAGGTAAATTGAATTATATTGCAAAGTATCAAACACGTGGAGTGCACCACACCCGTATCACACTCAATCTATGATACGCTTGCGATACGGCTCCACTACACCACCAAACGTATCCTGAAGGACACAATCAAGTCTAGAATCATAATTAGAAGCAACACGAAGTGTTAGCTACTCATCTACGTGCCTGTGTCAAAATATGACATGCTCAAACCCCCGTATCAAAAAAAAAAAGTCAAATCAATCTGTATCGCCAAATTGTCGTGATACGGCCTATACGTGTCTAATTATGGACACGAAACTAGTCTCATAAACCCAAATATATGTCAATTTGGTCTAATTGACCTATTGACAAACAAATGATGTGCTAATCTCAGAATTCCCTCAAAATTGACACAAAACACCAGCTAACTTCCTCCATAGGCCTCCTATGAACATAATTCCACTTTCTATGGATAGCCTTAGTAAATAGGAGAGTTCCTAATGATTAAATTATAAATTTAGAGTCTAATTAGAGAGGAAAAACTGAATTATACCTATTGGAAGATTAATTTCCAATATAATTCTCCAAATGAGTGTCAAGAGCCTTCAACTTGTGCTCCTTCCTCCTCCTTATAGATCCTTGCCACCTTCTTGTTCCAATAGCCTCCAATGGTGAGTAGAGAAGGAATTGGGAAGGAATTTGGGTAGAGATTGGTATAGGGATGAAGGAATTTGGATGAGGAAAATTCTAGATCTAGAATTATAATGATTGAATAAAGAGAGAGAGAGAGAGAGAGAGAGAGTCTCTCTCCTCCCTTATGTGGCCGACCTTGCCCCCTACTCCAAGTCACTATGAAAAGTCCGCAATATCCCTTGGGGCTTGTCATGAAGGAATTAATTAAGGAAGAAATATTCTAATCCAATTGGTTTAACTAATTAATTCATCATCCTAATGAATGTGCTTGCTATTGGGCTCAAATCTAACTAGGATTAAATATTGGTCCATGAGTCTAGTCTAATCTAGTTAAGTCCAATAACACAAAACCAAAATCAAATCTAACATCTAACAATAATTAAATAATACAATAAATAAATATACAACATGTACAATATTTAATTAATTATGAAATAACATAAATATCCTTTACTAGAAAATGTGGTAGTGACACAATTGATATTTTTCTGTGATGCCATATTTTAGTCGTCACTTTTTCTTTTAGCTATGACCAAATATGCAAAGAAAGTAGTCGTCATAACACTCATCACAGAAGATGTATTGTGACAAGTTCCACGACTTATGTGACAACTTTACTTGTCACAAAAACCTAAATTTCTTATTGTGCTCCACTCTAACTCATTAGAAAACTTAAGGCCTCAACTGATACTCATGTATCAGTTCATCTATCCAACCTCGTTTACTAGCATACCATGGTACTATAGAAGCATAAAAATTATGCCCCAAAGAGATGACACAGTTTTCTATAAATAAACCCAACAGAGGAGGAATGATGCACTTTTTCTCTATTTAGAGGATGACGCACTCTCTATTTGTTTCAGAAGGAAGACGCGTACTTTCTTACTTTGGCGCACTTTCTTGAAACTTCAGAAGATGGCACACTTTCTTATTATGGTGCACTTTCTTAATGTTACGAAAGTTGGCGCACAAACGCTCAAAGATGCGTACTCTCTCTCAGCATTTAATGTAACAGACTGACAGCTAAAAGATGTAGAAACCGAAGATTAATAAGTCATCATTATAGCAGTGTTGTGGCACGTAGATCCAGGTTGTCATCTAGCAACACAGTCAGTGTGACAATTCCTTCAAAAGTGCACCGTAGTGCCAACTCTTTCAAAAGTGCGCAGTGTGCCAATTCCTTCAAAAGTGCGCTGTAATGCCAACTCCTTCAAAAGTGCGCCGTTGAGCCAACTTATTCAAAAGTGCGCCATTACGGCCAATCTCGTCAAAAGTGCACCATCACGTCTATTTCTTCAAAAGTGCACCGCTGTGCCAATTTTTTCAAAAATGCGTCGTAGTGCCAATCTTTCCAAAAGTGCACCAGACTTCAGACTACTTCTAAAGTGTGCCTATTATCTTAACTGACAGTGATCAGTTATGAGTGTGTGTCTTACCTGTCATACTTCTTATAAAAAGTATACAAATAACTGTCCCCACGACCTATGATTTCCTCGTATAGGAAGCTATGTGTCAAGCAGGCAGTAAGTTGTGCACCCAGTCATTCAGATAATAGGGTGTTAGTCCACAAAAAGTGTGCGTATAATGGTAAAACAGTACAGGCTGTCCAAAGTGTGCGCACACTCTTATAACTGCTCCTAAACTCTATAAATACACACATAAAAAGGAGCACACACACAGAAAAAGGCAGACAAGGAGATACACATGGAGGAATTGTTAAGTCTTTGAAATTTAAGAACATAAGGAGAGAAATAGAAGCTTCTCGTACCATTGTTGACAAAGCTTTCTTATTGTTCAACTTTCCAACTTGTTCACAACATTCTCTATATTTATTTGTCATCGTGTTCATTTCTTCCTCGTCGAGTGGTCCAAGGAGTAAAGTTATCGTCTGCAGATCAGATCTCCACAGCTATACTTTCCCAGAATCAATTGTACTTAGATTCCTGTTTAGGATGTTTTTGTACTTTTCTTTTTTTTCAATAGTTGTAATACAAAAGTTTCATATAAACTTTTCTTCGCAAACAGATACCCCAATAACTCTTACACTATACTGTAACTATTTAATACCCACATTTGATACACTTTGGTATCAACATACTCTAATCTCCATCTCAAAGCTTTATCCCTAAGCTACAGTAGTTGTTGCTCTATTGCTATTCAACACCACCACCACCTTGTGCTTGGAAACAGCAAGCAATTGCTACTATGCACAACCAAGTGCATCAGTTGTCGTAACCCCTAACTGCAATACCCCCAAATCCTCAAGTACAAACCTTAATATCTAGTATAACCCTCAACTAAATTCCTCACATGCCTTACTTCATTGATACCACACAACTTCAGGAAATCTGAACTGCATCGATCTCCTACCCAATCCCTGCACTAGATAGGTTCAGGTCAAATACCCAGCTGCCTGGCACCAATGCCCGAGCATCCAAGGACTGCTGACTGCTGGTACAAGAACCCCTCCAAGTTGCAACTGCGAACTCAGGTTTACCCTCACTGTACTCGTTAGTTTCTACCTAATTTCTCATGTCCCTACTACTAAAGCTCACTTCTAGTTTCCTCCTTGCACCAACCCCTCACTGCAGCTAAGTTAATTTGACTAAATCTATTCTCTATTAGACTGTTCACCCGAATAATGCCACAATAAATATAGCCTGCACCAAACTGTGCAAAATCCCTGATACTTTCCACCTAAATTAATATTGCTCATACCTAACTGCTGCTATAATCCTTATTGTTGCTGCTGTTGCTTGAATCCTCTTTGCTATTGCTGCTCTTGCATTATGAGCATAACATCCCCTCCCCCCTCTTCACTTCCATAACACACCACACTAAGTAATCATGTATCTGTATATATATCTATAGACTAATATAACTTTATAGCACTAAGTATATAGTTATAAATATGATACTCAATTAATATACTACATTAGAAGCATTTACACAAACACTTGACATGCAATGATGCGATACTCTATGATACGCACCCAAATGAGATACCAAAAACTTCTAATTCTCCATAATTAACATTTATCTATATCAAATACATACATACATAACTAATGTAACTAATTACAATGGAAAATGAAAAGAGATCACACTACTATGCACAAATCCCCCAAAATGAGTCCCCGTATTATAACGTATCACAAAATACCATGATACGCTCTACTCGTGTCCAATTATGGACACGTAGCTAGCCTCACATACTCAATCTAAGTCTAATTAGATATAAACCTAATGACAAATACTTGGTACACTAATATCGAAATTCCCTAAAATTGGGCACAAATTGTCACTACCACATTTCTAGATGAGGATATTTTTGTCTTTTAGCATATTATATATTTAGTAATTAAATATTTATATATTGTGCTACTAATTATTTATTATGTGTTGTGTTATTTATTTATTAGTTAGTGGGCTAGCCTATTATTTGTACTTGTCATTAGTGGACCCAAATTAGATTGTCATGACACATTGAGCCCAACATTGGGCTATGCCCTTTAGACTCATTTTTTTTAGTTAATTAATGATATTATATTAATTTTTATTAGATTAGAAGCTTCCTAATATAGCCCTCCTTAATTAAACCTCTTAACTAAATTAGTGGGGGGTATCTTGGACATTACATGTTGCTTGGAGAAGGGGAAAAGGGGGTCGACCACAAGATGGGGTTCTCTCTCTCTCTCTCTCTCATTAATTTATTCATTGTAGATCCCCAATTATTTTTCCCAATCACTTCATTACTCTACCAAATTTACCTAATTTACTCCCATTCCCTTCTAATTACATCATCTAAGGTATATTCTAGCTTGAATTACAAGAGCACTTGGAGAAGGAGAAATTGACAAGGAGCTTGTGTTATAATTGTGTCCATTTGATCATTTTATTGGGAATCCATCTCCCAATAGGTAAATTCGGATTTCTCCTATAATTTAGACTCTAATTCATGCATTTGACCATTAGAAAACCTTCCTTGGCTTAGGGCTACCCATAGGAATAAGAACTAGATTCATATGACTTATATTGTGACTTCTATATAGGTTTTTGTGTCTAATTTAGGAAAATTCCTAGATTGATGCATCAAGCTTCTGAGGCTACACATATTAGTGGTCATATGCGGGGCAAGCAAGTCATGGACACTGTTGTCCAAAATAATCTCTCTAAAGGTGCTAATAAAAAGTTTTTCAGGGAAAATCATCCCCTAACATCATGATCATGCGCTCAATTGAAAAAAAGTTATGTGCCACTCATTATGAACTTGCTATTGGTGCACCAAGCCAAGACCTGCGGACAAAAATAAATGTACATAGGCAATCTCCACCAACTCTTCCTATACCACAAAATATGAGCCAAACAGGACCAACGTCTTCACGACGTATTGTTTGCGCACGTGAACATATGAAGAACATTCAGAACAATTTTCTCTTCTCTGTGAAGAACAAAGGTGCGAGAGACGACGGATCATACGCCAATCAAGTCAGAACCTCACTTTACACGCATGGAACAAAAAAAAGTGCATATAAGGTCTAATGTATCTCATATAAAGAGGCGGAGTCTACCCTCCTCATCATTTTCTCTTCCCCCTTATGACTTACGCGAACTTATTGTACAAAAGCGTAAGAAGAGAGATCCCTTCAACCTTGAAACAGTGTTTCCTAAAGTTATAATTGAATGTTGTTGTGCATCAGCAAAACGGTATGTGTTTGACCGATTGACCGACACTGTGTCTCCTAAGCCTCGATATACAAAATAAGTTAATAACTAGGAGTATGATGATAAACCACTCCTTGCTTCATTGTACATGGCTTTGCATCTTTTCCGTGGCAGGAGACAATGAAGACAAAGTTCTTCAAGAATGCTTAGCCAGAGAAGATTTGACCAACTCGTTGACTCATTTGAAGGAGTATACCAAAATACTCATTCTCGAAGACGTGAGCTCAGTCTTTACGGGAATCCCCATTCCTCATAATCCGAGGTTGGGGGTAGCAATCCCCTCAATTCTAAAACTGACAGGATAGACTCCAACTACACGACCCTTTATACCAATCCCTCTGTTGTACACAGGAATGTTAGCATTTAAGCCATCGGTGATGAACAAGACGCTTCTCCATCAGAAGCCACCGAACAACGCCTCAACTCATTAGAGGCCGCTCTCAGAGACATGCAAACTATGATGCAAAATATGCATCAAATGATGATAGCTTAATATTCTACTACACCTGTACCTGTCCAAGTGGCTTTATTCATACCTGCACACCCTACTCCTGGATCAACACCTTTCCAGAACAACACAAATCCAGAAGCAGTCATAAACCAAGAGTCAACAGCGCCAACTCTTAATCATCTCAATATTGGTAGTGGACCTCCGACGGTGATAATATCTATTCAACCAGGATCTTATCAGTCAATTGCACCACTATGACTAGAAGATCCTCTCGAAGCTATCCGGAAGTCGCGTGCACAGGTTTATGTTTTAAAGAACAAAGACCAACTCTGCAAGTTGGGGGTGAAACAACCTTATCCTCCTCATTTGGATAATATTCAATTCCCTCTTAAATACAAGCCTCAATCAATAGTCTTGTTTGAAGGCAGGACATCACCGAGCTAATATATTAATTACTTCAATATGATGACGTCTCATCGGCAGAAAGAAGATGCTCTCCTTACCATATTATTCATGGGATGCTTAGTGGACATAACCTACGATTGGTATCACAGCTTACCTGATAACTGCATATCCTCATTTGATGACATGAAATATCTTTTCCTCTCACGATTCTACGAGGGAGGCATGAATATGATAATGTATTCGCTTATCAATGTCAAACAAAAGGAGAAGGAATCTGCTCGTGAATTCATAGAGCATTTCAGGCAAGCAAATATGAAGTTATCCTCCGGTATTCCAGACTTCGTGTTCATTGATACTTGCAAGAAGAACCCACTGCCTATAGTAGGGCTCTGGACAAGTCTAACTCATTTTTAAGACTGGACAATGTTCATCATTGGGGTCGAAGCTTCTGAAGGTAACGCAAAGGTGGCACGTAATTTGGGGTTACAAATGACCAATGCGGAAGAAAAGGATCCCTCCAATAACGTGAATAATCGTAACAACAAAGGAAATAAGGCATTGACAACAAACCTGTCAAAGCCACCCATATCTTCTCCTGTATAAAAGCCTCTAGAGTCTTCCAGGCCTAAGTAAGAATATTCCTTTGACAAAAGCGATATCCACAACATTTTTGAATGCTTGATAAAAAGCCACAAATTGCACTTGCTTGACATCAAACGACCAAATGAGGATGGTAAAATAGATGACCCAAAGTACTGCTTATACCATTAGTATGTACATCATCCTTTCAAGGCTTGTTATGTCTTAAAAAGGAAAATACAACAGTTGATAGTTGCTAAAGCTATCACCCTTCATAATGAGGAGAATACGGTTACCGCCAATATGGTTTCTCTTCAATTCGGCGACTTTCCAGCACAAGAAGTCCCAAACAGTGTCATCCTAATACCTCGAACTATGATGGAAGTGGTAAATCTTCTGCCTCCTCAAAGTCAAACAGAGGGCTTGGAGCCTCTTACTACAGATCATGGCAAGATTATGTGGATTCATCCCGACCTGCTGCCAGATTGGGACCATGGAGCAACATCTTCCAATTCAAAATCCAAGAAGGGTAAGAAATATAAATCATGCAATATTATTTCTTCGGATCATCACCCGGAAAAAGATCAAGATCAACATAAAGAAGATTTATCTCTCGAGAGTAGATTTTAAAATCTGAACATTACCCCAACAAGCTCTACTCGCAAGCTTTGCTTGACACATCGGCAATGGTCAATGATTGACAGTATTCCTACACAAATTTCTTCTCTTCCTGCTACAATAATTAGAGCATCGACTTCAACTCAAGTACTTGAGGAGGATCATCCCCAATTTTATTAATACAACCATCAATCTGTACGCCTAATACAAAATATGGGGTATGACTTCCAGAAAGCTGAAGTTTTAAACTTTGGCAAGGGGCAACGTATTCCTCTATAACTCTAAGGACAGTCCAACAAATCTCATAATGGATTGGGTTACGATAAAACTAGCCCACAGACTCGCTCCAAGCAGAGGCATGATAAAAAAAACGCAAGTCTTATAACATGGTACTTCTCTCTATGATACCAAAAAAAAGCCATGACGGGTACCAGGTTTGGCAAAGATTATCACAAAACTTATGAATCTGTCCTGAAAAATGTGCCTGACACTTTTTCTACTTCACCAACTCCTGTTGCTCCGGTCACAACCGAACCTGGTCCTTCAAAGCCTACTACGACAGAGAAAGGAAAGCAAAAGGAAGTATGCTTCGACAAATTCTTGAAGAAGAATGTACCCCAAGGACTTGAAAAGTTCTACAACTTCGACATATTGACACAACTGGCCAATATTTCCGCCCGACTTTCCATATTCGAGTTACTTCATTTGTCGAAGGAGACTCGTAAAGCTTTGAGCGAAGCTCTGATACATGCAGATTCATGCTTAGCTCAACTCAAGACTCCTGATGAAGATCCATTAGCGTGTCCTCAATGCCACAACATGATTGAGAAGATTCCTAATATCACCTTCACGCAAGATGACATGCTACTCAAGGATAACCAGCATGGCAGACCTCTGTATTATACCGGTTACATATGATCTATTATGGTGAACCAAATTTACGTCGACCCTGGTTTTTCACTCAGCATTATTCCTAAAAGCCTACTGAGATGATTGAAGATACCAATACACAACCTGTCTGCTACTAGCACTACTATTCTAGGCTTCAACGCTGGAAGGAGTAAACTGTTGGGAAAGATACGCCTAAAAATTCAGATAGGCGATTTACTTACAGAAGTCACATGCTATGTGATTGACTCTAACATATCCTACAATATTTTGCTGGGATGACCATGGATACACGAGCATAAAATTGTGCCCTCCACTCTACATCAATTCTTCAAATATTTGAACAATAGGGAAGAAATCAAAATAGAGGTAGCTGACCTCAACCCATTCAAATGTGTCGAAGCCTATTTTGCTGACTCTGTACTCTATACACCAGCGTATATGAAAGAAGAACCTAATCAAGCTAGTAATAAAGCTGAAGACACATGAAAAGAAGAGCCTTTGATAATTCGAGTCAAATGGCGTACTACTCGTCCAACTCCTTCGAAGCCTCTCAACATCAACCTGCACAAATCACCTCCATTGGTCATCAACCTTCGATGTAATGAACAACCAACACTGGAGAATGAGCCCCTGGTTATCGACCTTCATCGTAACAAGCAACCAACATCAGTAGATCAATCCCTAGTTATAAATCTTGCCAAGCCTCCTGTCAAGGTTGAAGATTTTGCTGACTATGTGGAAGATGAAAAAATCTAGTATTTTATGAATAAAGAATACACTACTTTGCACTACGTTGATATTGAACCCTTTGCGGAGAAATTCTTGGAGGATCTTCATCTCCACTAACCTCTATCCATACTTATGGATCTCCATTTCAATATAGTTCATTATATGAACAATATGAGGATGCATACTTCATAGTCCCAATAAGACAGGAAAAGCAATGTCAGATAATTTTTGGCGAAGATAGAAATAAAAGGGGCATGCAGACTAATGACTCTGAAGAGGATATTGGGAAGAAACAACCGTATCATTATATCCAACCAACCAAGAATATTATGCAAAGGATGAGCTACAACTTAAAATCTGGTTTGGGACTAAATTATGGAAAAGGCAAACAAACACCTATATGTCACTGCTGGCCAAAAGGCAAGCCAGAAATATACTACCAATGGACTGGTCATGGTTTAGGATACGTTACACCACCAACAAGTCCTAAAAGTTCAGAATCAGAAGAAGAGACGCATTCTCATTCCTCTGACTCATTATTGTGGAATTCTGACAAAAATATGGGTGACGTATTGAAACCAGCTTTCTTTGTAAATATGGTGTTGACTTCCCAGATGATAAAGACGCTGAACTATTAGAACCATTCGAGAACGATCCATGGGCACAATAAATGGATACTCAATGGGAGCTTCAGTTTGAGCAACGTGAACCACCTACAAAGGATAAAATAGTCCAAATTAATGTAGGAGAATAATCTTCCCCAAGACCAATCTTTATTAGCATGGAATAGTCTTCCTGAAGAAGATCAACATGCTTTACTCCAGCTAATAAAGGAGTATATCGATATCTTCGCCTGGAGTTACGAGGATATGCTTGGCCTAGATCCTCAAATAGCCATATACAAGCTCAATATTCTTCCGAATGCTAAATCGGTGAAATAGTAGAAATGACGATTCCGTCTGGATATGATGGATGCAATAGAAGTAGAAGTCAAGAAACTAATATAATGTGGCTTTATTCGAGAAGTTGAATATCCAGATTGGGTAGCGAATGTCGTTCTAATCATGAAGAAAATGGAAAGATCTGGGTCTGTGTAGATTATCGAGATCTGAATTTGGCCTGTCCAAAAGATAAATTTTTTCTTCCCATCACAGACGTCATGATCGACAATACATACAGATTTGAACGTATGTCCTTCATGTTTGGGTTCTCTGGATACAATCAAATTAAGAGATCACCTGATGACAAAAAACACATTTCTGTTCGTATACCATTGGGAGTTTACTGTTATACAGTCATGCCCTTTGGCATGAAGAATGCGGGTGCAACGTATCAATGAGCCATAAGTATAATTTTCCAGAAGCATTTAAGAAAAATAGTAGAATGCTACGTGGATGATATTGCTCTCAAGAGACATCTTAAAGATGATCACCTTCAAGATTTGAAGACTGTGTTCGAATTAATGCACCATCACCAATTGAAGATGAATCCAACTAAATCCTTTCTAGGAGTCTCCAGTAGCAAATTTCTCGGATTTGTTATAACCTCCAAAGGTATTCACATTGATCCCAATAAAATTAAAGCTATCCTTGAAATGCAGCCTCCATATAATCTCAATGAACTTCGTGGTCTGCAAGACCGTCTGGCATACATTAGGAGATTCATCTCCAATCTCTTGGGACAATGTCGACCCTTCACTCAGTTAATGAAGAAAGGCGTATTCTTTGTCTGGAACGGAGCATGTCAACAAGCATTCAACGACATCAAATAATATTTAACAAATCCACCAGTTCTGGTGTCTCCGATTGTAGGAAAATCCTTTTTGCTATATGTTCGAGCAATGGATCACTCCCTAGGAGCTCTTCTTGAACAGAAGAGTAACGAAGGCCATGAACAGGCGATCTATTATCTCAGTGGCATGATGGTCGGCGCTGAACATCGATACAATCCGGTGGAAAAAGAATGTTTTGTCTTGATGTTTGCTATTCAGAAGACACGATATTACGTTTCAGGTCAAACCATTCATGTCATATCCAGAGTAAATTCTCTCAGGGTATTGATGACCAAGCCAAGTACACTTAATTCTCGATTAGCCACATGGGCAATGTTGCTATCACCTTATGACATGATATATGTCCCACAAAAAGCAGTGAAGGGTCAAGCGTTAGCTGACTTCCTGGCAGCTCATTCTGTACCAGAAACTTCCAAACTGTACGATAATATCCCAGATGAAGTCTTAGTGTCTAATATGGCAATGGGAGATGACACCTGGCAAGTATTCTTTGATGGCGCATCAAGAATATGATCCAAATGCAATATAGTAGCTATAGTTGGCTTAGTCCTAATATCTCCTGACAAACTACTCATTCATCGAGCATATTCTCTCAGTGAACCATGTTCTAATAATGTGACATAATACAATGCTTTACTCATTGGTCTCCAATTAGCTAAGAATTGGACATAGAATAACTTGAAGCCTATAAAGATTCTAAGCTGATAGTCAATCAAATAAGGGGAGAGTACGTGGTTCGGCATGAATACCTCATCCCTTATCATCAAGCAGCAACAGAACTAGCATTTTTTACTTTTAAAGGATTCTTCATCGAGCATGTGCCTCGGTTACAGAATATGAAAGCAGATGCTTTGGCCGGCTTAGCAGCTTCGTTGGCCATTCCCCTAAAGAGACGACAACCAATTATGATAACAGGACGAGAATTGTTCTATCCAAAAAATAACTTATACATTGAATAGAGTTACGTCATAAAGTTAACCTCTATGGATAAAGATTGAAGAGACCATTTTATCGACTATCTTGCTTATGTGATTCTTCCAGAAAATTCGAAAGAAGCTACTTCTATTAAAAGACGTTCACTCCGATTCTACTATGATGCCTCATCCAAAATATTATACCGTCATTCAAATGAGGAATTGCTGCTACATTGCCTTTCCAACCCTATAGTGAGACAATCACTCCATGAAGCTCATGATGGCATCTGTGGAGCTTATTAGCCAGGTCCTAAATTACAAGACCGTCTCAGGAGAATGGGTTATTATTGGCCCACCATGGTGACATATGTCATAGATTATGCTCGTAATTACAAGTTATGCCAAATCTATGCTGATTTTATCCACCAACCAACATAGTTTTTATACCCTATAGCTGCCTCCTGGCCTTTTGAAGCTTAAAAAATGGATATTATTGGTCCGATCAACCCATCTTCTTCTAAAGGACTTGATTTATACTTGCAATAACCGATTACTTCTCCAAATGGGCAGAAGCAGTCCCACTCATCGAAGTTAAGATGTCCAATGTAATTAACTTCGTCAAACATCATGTTATCTATCATTTCGGTATTCTTCGGAGGATAATACATAAAAATGGGCCACAATTCATCAGTCAAGCATTTTATTGGTTTTGTGACAAGAATCGAATTCAAAATGTTGCATTTACAACCTACAATCCAGTAGCCAATGGCTTAGCAAAAGCCTTCAGTAATACCATAATTAAACTCCTTAAAAAGTTTGTCTTATCCAACAAACACGATTGGAATGAGAAACTCGGATAGTGTTTATGGGATTATCGTACAATAGTTCAAACTCTAACTGGTTGTACGCTATTCTCTTTGGTCTATGGATATGAATCAGTTCTTCTACTCAAAATCTAGATACCTTCTCTTAGAATAGCCATTGCTAATGAGCTAATAGTAGAGAATAATGATCGATTACGCCTGCAAGAATTAGAAGCATTGGATAAAAAGTGCCTGTACGCTCAACAACGTATTGAGCTATACCAAGCACACATTTCCAGAGCTTTTAATCGAAAGGTCAAAGAAAGAATATTCCTGGTTGGTGAATTGGTCCTTTCAGTATGGAGACCTATGATCACAACCAACAAGAGCAAAGACAAATTCTAAGCTAAATAGGAAGGTCCTTATGTGGTGGAGACAGTATTCTCCAACGGAGCCTACAGGTTCGCTGAGTCTAATAGAGATTTGTAATGATGTCTATCAACGACAAATTCCTCAAGAAGTATTATATCTAAGCACGACATATTCCTTTCCATCTTCAGCAGATTTAAAATAACATGTACAACAAATATATCTTTAATCCCCAACAACTCGTAGCCTACATGGTCTCTCAAACTATTACCTATATTCATTCTTGAATAAAAAATGGATAATGGCTCCTCAAAATTTCCCAGGGGGACAATACTCAGATCTAACGGAACACCCCCGTTGAGATCATCTAAATCATTCTCTCCAACAAAAATATTCCATTCTTAAAGCCCAGTTATTTTAAGGATATCCTATTACTGATCCACAGTTGGGTTAGGAATAATCTCACATGTTTATTCATAAGTCAATAAATGTAATATGATTCATGTCCATATTACCTCTGAATCATGCTCCATTTACTATCCCCTAAAGAGAAGACAATAGTTCACCCTTGAACTACTCTCTCTTCTCTTCCCCAGTAGAATAAACTAGTGAGCTCTCATGCCCATATCACCTCTGATAGTATTGCATCCTATAAAATTTATCATTTGTACTCAGCATAAGGATGCCTTGAGTGATAAATCTACCAAAATTTCTCATAGAGTTATTCTGCTATGTCCATAATACCTCTAAGCAAATATATTCGGTGGGATCTTGTTTGAAAATATATCACGTCCATATTACCTCTGATCTCGTTTTTACTCTAACATATTATTTGTATCTAATAGTAGATATGCAATAAATAACGGGTCCACAACAAACAAACATTGTTCAAAGCTAAAATTTTCAATATATTTTTATTGAAAAACTTACAACAAAATAAAACAAGGAAGAGCATAAGATAGATTTCACTCAGGAGGAGTAGAAAGATCAAGGAGGAATTGGGTCTGTCAAACTACTTGCTGGTATTTTTTCAATGTCGCTCTCCTATGTGATTTGAGCATTCTAGAGTCATCTGTAGCAAAAGGAGCCATAGAAGCATATGACTCCATCATCTTATTTTGAGCATGGTCAAGGTCATTCTTGTTGTGCTCAAGCTCCAAAAGCTGTTCTATTGCTAAGTTATAATGTACCAGTTCTTCCTGACGTTAGTCCACAGTCACCTTCAACTCCTCTGTCGCTTGCTTGAACTGGGCTTCGATTTCTTGAATTTGAGTTTTGAGCTGTATCATCCTGTCATTATGTTCATCGTGGGTAGAATAATGAAGAGACAAAGAAGACATCACTTCTTTCATAGAAGCATTTATCCGGACAGTCTTCTCAACATGGATCTTCATATGCTCCTAAAAAGTGGTCTGAAGTTCCATTAACTCAGTAGTAATTAACTTATATTCAATATGAATTAGAGTCGAGATGTCTCTACTGTTAAGTTGCAGATATTTATTAATAGACTGCTCAAGGCGTATCAAGATTTGCTCCAGAGTAGCAGCCCTAGCTTCATCCTTAAATTTTTTGATAAGTTGAATCATGGACAAGCTAGCATCTTTCACATCCTCAAAGGATAAACCTTTCTCGAGCACCAGATTTATCAACTCCTTCAATGTTGCATAGAAAAAGATGTATAAGATTCTACTAAAGAATTAAAATGGGTGCTTGAACTTGGAGTCACGATAATTTCCGCTAATCCTCGACCATGATGAATGAAGGTAGTTGTCATGATAGTTGTAGCCTCAAAACTGGAGACAAAAGAGGAAGAACCCGCTGCTCGTTCTCTCGGGCTAATAGTGGAAGTCATTTCAGCAATACTGGTCATTTCTACCACAAGAGTAGTTGAAGCTATTGGTGGCATTGATGCGATATACGTAGCCGGAACTGTGATATCAGCAACAAAAGTTATTTCAGCCTGCGAAACAACCGTCTCTTTAGCCCCTTCAGAGCAACTCCTACCACAATTTTATCATCTAAAAAAAAATTGAACAAACAATATGATCAATAAACAATATATTATAATTAAGATATATGCACGTCGAGCTAAGAAAAGAAGTGTCACCTTGGCCTATGCTAGCCGGAGCTATCACTGCATGAATTCGTGACAATGAAGCATGCAATGTAAGAATTTGTGGCATAGAAAGAATAGAGAGACACGTACCAACACCAGGTGGTACATATTCATCTTCAGGAGTCTGCCCCTCCAAAGAATTCCTCAGGCCTATCAACGAAGCCTCCAACTCAGACAAATTGGCATGAATGAGCAAATCATTGTAATCACTCATAGTCATGCTCGCTTCTGAAACTACAGGTTCAGTATCAATATGCTCTGTAGCTTCTTCAAGCCTAGCTGTAACTATAACAGATTGAGACTGAGCCTGAATATCATGTCCAAACATATCTTCGGGGGCTGTAGCAGCAATGTCAGCTTGTTACTCAATCTACTCACTAACTTTAACCTGAGAAGGTAAAATTATTTCTATACCAACATCTTCTTCCTTTCCACTGACCTTGGAATCAGGACTTCCCAGAGCAGGTTAATCCTTTGGATCCACGGACGGAGCAACCCGATTCTTTGGGTCCATCGATGGAGGAGGTATGAATGCAATCGACATAATAAATTGACCCATAACATCAATGATAGGATCTGCAAAATTGACTATTGCAACAGTAGGGTCGACACTTATTCCTGTAGCAATAACAGGGGGAAATGGAAGTGCTAATCCTTTACACCACTGGAGAAGAGACGGATGGTCCAAGCCGCTCCGGCGAACTAATCAGTTCGTCAATCAAATTCCTTCTTTAAGGAGCAGAAATCTTCGATTGCGGCTTCCTAGGCTTTACGATGACAACCCTCTTCTTGGCAGGTCGGCCCTCAGTAGGGGACATAATCTTATGCTTCTGAGATTTCTGAACTACTATGGCAGGGGCGGGTGCATTTGGTTGCATATGTGGAAGAGCTTCCAATATCTCATCCAGTGGTGCATATACCTCCTCTTTGATTAAAGAAGGTCTTATTGGCTCCGGATTGACTCCTTCCATTGGGTTTTAGAAACTAACCTGCATATCAAAGTCCTCGTGAAATTGGTTTATAGAAGAATAAAACTGGGCAAAGGAATGCAATAGGCTAAAAGAGGGGTGGGTGCAGGTAGAGTAAAAGTAGCTCCTGTACAACCCATGATAAAAATCTCCATCCCCAGGCGCCATTGATTAAATCTCCAGAGTTTGTAAGACACGAAGTAGCATTTTCAACGTGCAATTGGCCATAGCCAAATTACCTTGCAAAGCGTCAAGGTAGATACGGTTAGAAGGTGCAGCCGTTGCCATTTCTATATATCAAATAAGAGGGCCAGATAAACATCAGCCAAGAAAAGACCCCTAATGGCAACCTCGATATGGTGGTCCCCCCGTCAGTAAAACTCGAACCATGATGCTCACTTGCAACATTGGGAACAACGCAATAAAAGCTCCAACTGTTCCCCATGTTTAAAGCTCGCGTAGTCTAAAAAGGTGTAATATAGGTCCATTTAGAAAGCCTATATCTACAAAGGAACATGTGTTCTATCCCGTCAGCCTAAGTCAAGCTGGGAGCCATCAAACACTGGTTGTGTAAAATTAACCAACCCATCAGATAGGTAAATGAAAGCTCTGTTCGAGGGAATTCCTTTCATCGAGGATCTACTGCCAAATTATGTGCAAGTTCCTGTAAACCAGCGTTCAAACGACATACCATAGCTAGTAGCAAGGCCAGTCGATGCTTGAAAACCAGACGGACTTGAGGTAATAAAATATTCCTATAGAGGCGATCCACTGAGCCTGAACCCCCAGGGATTACCCATCTTCGGAGCCATAAAGAGAAATATCCGGCCAACAAAGCTTCAGACGAGATATTTGTACAAGTATATCTGAGATAGCTAGTAGTTAGTGTGCCTGCTACAAAACTTCCCACACGATCCTCAAAGGACTTATCCTCAGCATTATGACTTACCATGAGTTCTTTAACTCTGGTAGAACTCAAAGGTCAAAGCGGTCGGATCTCTGTACATTCTTTCTCACATATATCATTGAAGAGGTATTGAAACCACTTCCTGATAAAGATAATGCCAGAATTAGTATTATAGTGATGGTTGCAAGCCAGGTACTAGCACATCAGTTCTTCATACACTTCAACTAGATGCGGCTCAGTCTTTGCTAAATCTGTCAGTTCCGCGTTGGCAGGCACGTACTCCTCATAAGGAAACTCCCATGTTGGCAGTGCAGATATGTATTTTATCTCATGTAAGGCGAACCCCCACTCGTTACGAGGAGTGAAAACAGTTCCAGTACTAGAGTTATATCGCTCTAACAAAGCCAAGAACATATTGGCGTTGGGTGTAATGCTATAGAAAGTCGTTAACAAGGCATTGTATAAACCCGAAGATACGATATTTTTGGTATATTGGTCCAATATTGTTACTACCACATTTTATAGGAAAGGGTATTTTAGTAATTTCATAAATTAATTAAATATTGTGCATGATAAATAATTATTTGTTGTATTATTTAATTATTGTTAGATATTAGTTATTTATTTTGGACTTGTGTTAGTGGACCTAACTAGTTTAGTTTAGACTCATGGACCAACATGTATTAATTGTTAGATTTGAGCCTAATTAGAAAGCCTATTGATTAGGAGATTGACTAAAATTAATTAAACCATTAGACTAGAAGCTTTCCTCCTTAATTATTTCTTCATGAGAGGCCCCAAGGGGTATATTGGACATTACATAGTAGCTTGAAGAAGGGGTAGAGGGGGCCGGCCTATTAAAGAGGGGGGAATTGATTTCTCTCTCCTCTTTTCATTTCAAAACTAGATCTATAATTTCTCTCAACCAAATTCCTTTATCCACTTTATTTTCCTATCAAATTTTATTCCAATTTCTTCCCAAATTACTATTGGAGGCTAGTAGAGCAAGGATCTAGAAGGAGGAAGCAAGAATCTACAAAGAGGAGCAATGATCTACAAGTTGGAGGCTAATTTTATCATATTTGGAGGTTTTATTGGGAATCCATCTCCCAATAGGTAAAATTCATTTTTTCTCCTTAAATTAGGTTCTAAATATGAGATTTAACCATGATAAATCAACCCATATGCATAAGCTACCCATAGGATTTTGTTTTGTGTTCATAGGAGGCCTATTGAGAAAGTTATGCTGCTTTTTGTGTCAATTTTGGGAGAATTCCGAGATTGACATTTGTTGTGTGTGTCAATTGGTCCTATAAATTAATTTGACATGTGCTTGTGTGTTTGGGGCTAGTGTCGTATCCATAATTGGGTACGTGTAGGTCAAATCCTAACAATTTGGTGATACATGTTGATTTGGGGGTTTTTCCTCCGACACGGAACTTTGAACATGTCGCATTTTGATACGGACACGTAGAATTATATTTGACTCTTCGTATTATTCATAAATGATATATATGACTTGTTCGTGTCCTTCAGGTACGTTTAGATATGTGGTGGACTTGTGTCGCATGCGTATCCTAGATCTAGTATGATATGGGATGATACGTTCATGTGTGTGCAATTTAATTATAGATCTAATTCTTTTGTGTTCTTATTCATGGACAAGTGTATATATATATATATATATATATATATATATATATATATATATATATAATGTTGTGTATATATATTTATGAAATGTTGTATCTTAGATCTATGTATCTATATATATACAATATGTGTATATATTGTATGTAACTATTCTCCTACATGTATATATATTTATATATGGTAGTATGTATATATTAAGTAGATATTTATATGTTGTTATATTGTATATTTATATATGTCTATTGTATATTGTGTATGCGTTTATATATACGTATACGTATGTGTGTTGTTATAATTATGTTACTATGTATGTGTATATTTCTATATAGATATTATGTACATATATATGTATGGGTATATGTATATTTATTAGTAGTATTATATGCATATTGTATATATATATATATATTATGTGGTTTATATATATATATATATATATATATATATATATATATATATATATATATATATATATATATATATATATATATATATATATATTGTAATAGAGGGCAGGAGCTATAGCGACAACAACGTGTGTCGCAGAAGTAGCAGCAACTGTCACTACCACATTCCGAAGACAGGGGTATTTTCGAATTTTTACAATATTTAATATTATGGTAGTTACAATTAAATAATTTTATGACAATTTTTTTATTTAAATAATTATGTGATGTGTAATTGAATATAGTATTAGATGCAGTGTTCATTTATTTTTTTTGCTAGCAGACTAGACCTAGAAGCCCAGTAGATGACCACCTGTCCGAATTATAGAATTCTGGATTTTATTATTTTATCTAGAATTTATTTATTGGAGATTGTAATTAATTACCGTATTTTATTTAATATTTTTGTGCATTGCCTTTGTTTCGATATTTGGATCACTACCCTGACTTTTGTCTTCCAACAAATTTCACAATCTTGCCCTAGACATGTCCGCCTTCCTTTCTGCTATTTTTGCAACTCATAATTTTGCTCCCTGTGCATTAATTCTGGCCGCACAAAAATCGTCGCGGACGTTATTTAATAAATCCCTATTTTGTATCGTTGTGCGTTCCAATTTAAATTGGAGACAATTTTGACTTATTTTTCGTGCGACCTAAATTAGGATAATATTCTGTTCTGAGTCTTCTTCACTATTGGTATTGATGACCTGACCTGATTTTGGCCCCATGTACTCCTAATTAATTTTTGAACACAACTTGCATTTTATTCTAATTAAATTGAGGATACTATTTAAACCAATTCTAAAATCCCAATTTAATTCCAGTGCCCTGCTAATTGAGCCCACACCGATCATACAGCGCCCCCTAACCCTACAAAACACCGGACACCGAATCGCCCACAAAATTTTTGTCATTTTATGTGTTTGTGCAATTTCCCGAATTTAAGGGGCTAAGTTGCAATTATTCAATTGTAGGTGTCATCACCCCATTGTCCAAGACCAAATGGAAAGGTTATTTATTTGTGGACCAAATTGCATTTTTTTCCACTCTACTTTACATGAAAACAATTTCCTTCATGTTTAATCTGGACCACCCATTTAATTGGGTGCATCCTCACCTTTAATTTACCCACACCCTCATCCTATTTAATGTCCTATCTACATCATAAGCCCTAATCCCAAGAGAAACCTAGGTAGCCTCCATCCTCAACCTCAACCGTAGGAAGAAAAATTTCTTCCTTTCTTCTTCTCTTTTCTTTCTCCTTCTCTTTCCTTTCTTCTTCTTCTCCTTCTTCTTCTTTTACTTTTTGAATTCAAATTCAAATAGTTAGGGGGGGAATACTGTTCATTCCCCCATCACCACTGATCAGCCCTCGACTCCTTCCTGCGGTGTCTCCGGCGGCCCTCTTCTCAGCCGACCCCTCCCGCTGGCCTGCGCACAGCCGGCCAGGCCATCTCCACCATCAGCCGAAGCTTCCCGGCGGCGCTGCCTCGACGAGTCCGGCGGCCGCTGCCCGACCCGACGGCTGCTCCTCCCCACTCTTCTTCCCGCTGCTCGTGCTCCTCCCTCCATCTCCTCCTTCCATCAGCCGGCTGCACAACTCCCCGAACCCCTTCACCGTGAGCTCCACCCCGCAGCAGCCATCACCCGGCGGCCAACCCAGGCCGGCCCTGCTCCTCCATTGCCGAGCCCGAACTCCTCCGACCTCCGGTCAGCCAGCCCGGTCAGCCACCTATCCCATCTTCATCCAATCACCACCACCACCTCCATCACTTTAGCGCCACCACCTCCTGTAGTACTCCGGCGAGACTCCGTGTCACGACCCGCACCCGGAATTTGGGCATGAGTCGTGGGTACGTCCAGCCTACGCCGCAGCATCGACGGTAGAACACTGTCTAGGTCACAAACATAGTATATCCTGTCAAGAGTCTCAACTCCGTACGGAGGACAATGATAAAAACCACAGTTCTATAATATACTCAATCACAAGCTAATAGAAATAATGGCATGATGAGAATAGAAAAGAGTTCCAATAAAAACAACCACAATAATCCAACTCAAATCCTGGGTCTAAATGACCTCACAAAGTCACAAAATAAATAGTACAACTCAGTCTCTGTCTAAAACAGTAAATACAGAAAATAATCTAAGAACAGCCAGGTAAATTCTCCTCTAGGCTAGGCAACTCCTCTGGGGTTTCTGGAGTGAAATCACCCTCTACTCCTGGGCCGTAATGAGTGGGGCAAAGATCCTCCAGGTCCTCTGAAAAATGTTATCCAGTCAGGATTGGAGCGAAGCACAAGCACTAACAGCAGTTTCATTAAATTGACAAAATCTATAAACAGTGTAAGAAATACAAGATAGAAATAAATGCTGAAAATGAGAAGTACAGGAGAAATGAAATAGACAATAGAGCATCTAGCAATGAACAATAAACAGTGAATGCTAGAACAAGTAAATCTGAATAAAGATAACATCTAGCTAAGTGTTTGAAATATCAGTTTATTATGTGATCGGCTTGGGACTAGATCAGGCTGGTTATATATGATTAGCTATGATTCTTGAAGGTCAGGCTAACCATATGGTTAGCTATGATGCATGATAATGGTCAGGCTAATCATATATAACAGCTATGAGGCACGATGATGGTCAGGCTGCACCCGACGTGAGAAGTGGGGTAAGCTATGATGTACGATAAGTTTGGATATGATCACATAATCTACTAATAGTTCCCCATCCCCCAGCTAGCACGATGGATTCCAACCACGACTCCTCATGATGGGGATCTAGGGTGCTAACCCGTGTATCCATAGTGTCGGAATCAAGTATGTAATACACTACAATTTATAGAAGTAATCAACAATGAAAACTGTCAGAGAATGTACTCGCCTGTGGTCCTGAGCAAGGTGTGAGGATCGATGTCCAAGATGAAATCACAAGGACCTAATTATGGAAATTCAATGTCAAAATATGTATAAGTGAAAAATGGATAAAATATACTAATGAATGCTTCTAGGTTAATTTCTAAGCCATTCTAGCTCAACCAAGTCATACTAGGTCCAAACTAAGTCAATTGGTCTAAATTGGCCACTAACTAGCTAACACTAGCTATTCTAGGTATTTACCTAAGTTTCTAAGTGATACTAGCTATTATATAACTAACATTCCCTATTAACTACTAATACTAACTGACATTCTAATTTGCTAACTGGTACTTAATATATATACTAACTATACTAAATGATCACTAACATCCTAAATAATATTATAGAAGATACTACTTATAGTTATATACTCACTGGCATATAAATACTGACTGTTATCTAACTTAACTGATATCAAGCATCTAATCAAGATAATATAACCAACCACTAACTAAACTCTAATTATCTACTTATATACATAACTCTAACTGACTCTCTTTTGACTGACACTCCAATACCTACACACACATATTACCTCAATGTACCCACTGACAGCAACACACTCACACAGGTTGAATACTATTACACAGAGACACATAGGTTCAAGCACTGTCATATACACACAGAAATTTAGTTCACAGGTTCTGAAATAAACCCACACACACAGTACACTCTATTAAAACTGGGACAACTCTACCCAACATGCACACACACTGACTGTTCCCCCTTACTGAGAACACACAGGTAAACTCCCCTCATCCAACCTGACACTAAGTATCAACTAAAGTCTGATACTCACACTGAACCCTCACATACATCACTGCCTCACCCATCAACCATGCTGTACTGTGGAAACCAACACAGCTAGTTCAACATTGGCACACACTGGCACATAAACATAGCCACACATACTCTAAAAATTACTGATACATAGGAATCCTGGCCTGACTCTACACTCCAATGCACATACTACATTCACACACCCACATTAGCTTGCACTGACACAGGGACACCTAGGTATCTAATCTGACACACAGGCATATTAGTTCCCAGGGTCCATACACAAGTCCCTCACACATTAACACATAGGATACTGTGTATGTATCCTAGAACCTAGCTATACTCACTGCACCAAGTACACACTAATTTATACCTAATACCCAGATATCTCTAGGATACACACTGTACACTAACTAAAACGCACACAGACATATAGGTATTCTGAAATTCTGAGACACACATACTGACCTCTCCATACCTGATACACATACACACAGACACTTCACACCAATACACAACCTACACAGAAACACACACCCTCCCCCTAGTTACACTTACTGTACAAAGACACACAGGCACATTCTAACATAACTTAACTCTCTGAACTTACTGATACCTTATTCACAACCTCCAATTCACACAGCCACACTGTGTTAGGTACCCAGGTTTCACATAATACTACATTCCTTTACACTCACAGTTCACTGCACACAGCCAATTAAACCCCTATGCACAGAATTACACACACAACACAAGTTGCAATATACTGATAACAAATCCCCAACCAAGAATACCCCAACACACACAACCAAAACCTAGACACTAATGCAAAGACACTGGTTCACAGAATCAGGGAGACACTGCCCTGAATTCCCTCAATGCACACTCAGTTCATTCCCATAGGCAATACTTCCCAGGCCCGACTGCACATAACCTATTAACAACACAATAGATATATATATACATATAGATTCATATATCAACTATGCAGAAATTAAATAAGTTAGATAGGTAAACCTTAAGGAACATTTCATCAAACACTAGGAGTACAGAAAAGTGGTTTTGCATAATAACCCATAATTCCTCTAATCCAAACCCTAAAATCGGGTTCAACCTACACATACGAGATAAAATCAGTCTCCCTACAAATACCTAGGGTTAGGGTTCCTGAAAAATTGGGAAAAACCTATGTGGGTCACCAAAACACTAGTTTCTCCTAGGTTTTCACCTAGAATCCCTAAATTTCGAGATCTACACAGCAAGGGTGTTTCCTAATGGGTATGAACAACAGAAAACAGAATTAAAATGAATAGAAATAGGGTTTTACCTGCAGGGATGGTTTCTCCAATGGAAGTTCTTCTTCCCCAAGGCTTTTTGACCCAAGTTCCTTGCTTTCCTTGCTTTGGAGGAGGAAGATGGAAGCCCTAGGGTTAAATCTCGAAAATTGGATAGGGAGATGGTTTCTCTTGATGGAGGCTAGGGTTTCTTCTACTACATGAAGAATGGTGGCTCCCTTTTATATAAACAACTAGGTTAGGGTTTCCAAGCTTAGTTTTAGGTTAAACCTTTATGTTAAGTCATGTAGAACCTAGTTACTAAGGTTTGGTCAGTCCAGGGTTTGAGGTCCAACCTAAAGTTTGAATTCTAGGGTTTCTCTAGAATTAGTCTTCAAATTAGGGTTTAGTCATTAGGGTTTGACCTAATGGGTTCTAGGGCTTGACCTAAAACCAAAAATCACTAACAATATGAATAGTTTATATAACTCAGCAGATTAATTAAATAAATAATTATTCAAAATGGTGAAATTACACAAATGCCCTTGCCTGGAAAAGTGGTAGTGACAAGTCTACCCTCCTAAAAGAAATTTCGTCCTCGAAATTGGACTGAACTAGAACAAGAATAAAATCAGAAAAGGAATACCTCAAGTCTAGAAGAGATACGGGTATTGCTCGCGCATTTCGTCCTCTCTCTCCCAGGTCGACTCTCCTGGAGAGTGATGTCTCCATGCAACACGAACCAAAGGAATAGTTTGGTTCCGCAACACCTTCTCTCTGCGGTCCAAGATCTCTACGGGCTGCTCGGGGTAGCTGAGCGTCGGACCAACCTCAATCTTCGAGTGATCAAGTACGTGACTAGGGTCGGCCACGTACCATCTCAGCTGCGACACGTGGAACACATTATGCACTCCTTCCAATACAGGCGGCAAGTCTAGTCTATACGCCACTGCACCTACCCTCGCAAGAACATCGAAGGGTTCGATGTAGCGTGGGCTAAGCTTTCCGCCTCCGCCAAAACGAATTATTCCACGCGTCGGAGAAATCCGTAGGAATACTAGATCGCCAACCTAAAACAAAACAGTCTCAACACGCAGTCTAAACAAACAAACACAAGCCAAAAAATAACAATCTATACCTGAAACTCAAGGGGTCTACGGTGGCTGTCGGCCCAATGCCGCTGTCTGTCCTGCGCCACTCGCAGTCTGTCTCTGATGAGTTTTACCTTTTCTGCTGCATCCACGACCATTTCTGGTCCTAGCAAGGCTCTCTCTCCAACGTTGTCCCAAGATAACGGTGTACGATACCTCCGTCCATAAAGAGCCTCAAATAGTGACATCTCGATGCTGGCCTGGTAACTGTTGTTGTAAGCAAACTCTACCAGGTGCAGATGATCCTCCCAAGAACCTCCGAGATCTAAGACGCAAGTGCGTAGCATATCCTCGAGAGTCTGAATAGTTCTTTCAGACTGCCCGTCTGTCTGGGGGTGATATGCGGTACTGAACTTGAGCTGAGTGCCCAAGCTAGCCTGCAGACTCCTCCAGAAGTGGGAAGTGAAACGACTATCCCGATCTGAGACGATGCTCACAGGAACTCCATGAAGCCTAACAATCTGCCGCACGTATATCTCTGCGAGCCTCTCTGTCGACGTGCCCACCCTGAAAGGTAGGAAATGGGCTGATTTGGTCAACCTGTCCACGATGACCCAAATCGCGTCCTTCCCTCTTGGAGAACGTGGAAGCCCTGAAACGAAATCCATGGTCACGTGCTCCCATTTCCATTCTGGAATCGGTAAAGGTTGAAGCAAACCTCCTGGCCTCTGCCGGTCTGCCTTTACCTGCTGGCACACTAGACACCGGGATACGAAGCGTGATACCTCGCGCTTCATTCCATACCACCATACGTGCTCCCTCAAGTCTCGATACATCTTGTTGGCACCGGGATGCATCGAGTACTGAGAGCGGTGTGCCTCTTGCAAAACCTCCTCGCGCAGCTCCCCGCTAGGCACACATATCCTCGTGCCGTGCCGTAAAGAACCGTCATCTACGATAGTAAAGTCGTCCGACAATCCTGTCTGAACCTGTGCTCTAATACTCTTCAGAGCCTCATCCTCGTACTGTGCAGCTCTGATCCTGTCCATCAGTTCGGACTGTATCTGCAATCCCCACATCTGAATCTCAGTACCGGAAACTAACACCTTAATCTCCAAACTCTCCAAATCCGCCAACAAATGTCTATTAGTCGTCAAGTACATAGCCATCGGATACCTGCTCAAGGCATCGGCGACTACGTTGGCCTTCCCTGGATGGTACTGCAATGAGATGTCAAAGTCCTTCATCAACTCTAACCACCTCCTCTGCCTCATGTTCAGCTCCTTCTGTGTGAATACGTACTTCAAGCTCTTGTGGTCTGTGAAGATCTCCACACGCTCTCCGTACAGATAATGCTTCCACAGCTTTAGAGCGAAGATAACTGCTGCCAACTCCAAATCATGGGTGGGATAGTTCTTTTCATGAGGGCGTAACTGCCTGGAAGCATAGGCAATTACCTTCCCGTGCTGCTGAAGAACGCATCCCAGACCCTTCCCTGAAGCATCACTGTATATGGTGAAATCACCTGTCCCTGCTGGCAACGTCAAAACTGGAGCTGTTGTCAACCTCTTCTTTAGTTCATCAAATGCAGCCTGGCACTCCTCCGTCCAGACAAAATCCACATCTTTCCTAGTTAATCTGGTCATCGGCGCTGCAATCTTGGAGAAGTCTTGTACAAACCTCCTGTAGTATCCTGCTAGCCCGAGAAAACTCCTGATCTCAGCTACCGAACTGAGGGTAGCCCACGACTCCACTGCCTCAATCTTCTTTGGGTTTACCGAGATTCCGTCACCCGATACCACATGCCCAAGAAATTCGACCTTGTCAAGGAAGAATTCACACTTAGAGAGTTTCCCGTACAGCTTCTCCCTCCTGAGAGTCTCTAAGACCAACCACAGGTGCTCTTCGTGCTCCTCTGGGGTCTTGGAATACACAAGAATATCGTCGATGAACACTACCACGAACTTGTCAAGGTACTGGTGGAATACCTTGTTCATCAGGTTCATGAATACTGCCAGTGCATTGGTTAAACCAAATGGCATCACCATGAACTCAAACTGGCCGTATCTGGTCTGAAAAGCTGTCTTCGGCGTGTCTTCTTTCTTCACCTTCACCTGGTGATAGCCTGACCTCAAATCTATCTTTGAAAACACTCTCGCCCCGCTCAATTGATCGAAAAGATCATCTATCCTCGGCAGCGGGTACTTGTTCTTGATAGTGATATTGTTCAAAGCTCTATAATCAATGCACATACGCACCGTGCCGTCCTTCTTCGGTACGAACAATACCGGAGCTCCCTATGGTGATGAACTGGATTTGATGAACCCTTTGTCCTGCAACTTCTCAACTTGCTTCTTCAGTTCTGCCAGCTCGCTGTTGTTGACTCTATAGACATGTTGTGAAATGGGCTCCGCTCCTGGAACCAAGTCTATAAAGAATTCAACATCTCTGTCTGGCGGCAAGCCTGGCAACTCTTCTGGAAATACATCCAGGAACTCCGCTATCCGAGGATGTGGCAACTCCTCTTCTTCTGCCCTGGCTCCGCAAAATGTGCCCCTGCTCTGTTCCGCTGCTCCTCTGACGACCTCAAACTCCGGCTCTCCTGGTGGTCTAAACAATACTCTGCCTCCATAACAATCTATAGTAGCATGATGCCTACTCAACTAGTCCATTTCGAGTACAATGTCATACCCCGGAAGTGGCATAACGAGTAAGCTCACGCTCAACTCTCGGCCTCCTACTGACACTCTCCGGTCCTTGCAGTAATCATGGACTAGTATAATACCTCTACCAGTCATGATCTTGCAAGTCCTAGCTAATGGTTCTGTGTCTAAATGATGTCGAAGTGCATATGATACAGACACAAAACTATGGGAAGCGCCAGAGTCGAATAAGGTAAATGCGGGAATACAATCGAGAAGAACCGAACCTGTGATCAAGTCTCCTGCTGGCTCGATCTCCTCGACTGCCATGGCGTATGCTCGCCCCTGGGGTGCACCTCTCTGCTGCTGATGCTGGGCAAACTTCTGATATTGCGGTGGAAGTGGTCCCCTCTGTTGTTGGCCTCCTGGTGCGGTAGGCACCCTGTCTGATCCTCTCTGGGCGGCTGCTCCACCCTGACCTGGACGAAAGGTAGGACAATCCTTCAGCTGGTGTGTCGTCGATCCGCAGGATGGACATGAGCCCAATCTCTTCCTGCAGATATCTCTAGTATGTCCCATCTTCCCGCAGTACGCGCACTGGATGGCGGGCTGGTTCTGTCTCTGTTGCTGCTGCTGGACCTGCCCTAGGGCTGGTGCCTGATGTTGCTGCTGAAAGGGTCTCTGCTGTTGCTGCTGAAAGTGTGGACGCTTGCCCGGTCCCGTACTACTGTTTGCTCCTCCGGAACCATCGCGTCCCCTCTTGGGCCTGAGGCCCAAGTCGTCCTCGGCTACTTGGGCATCCATCAATATGCCCTCGTAGGTAGCTGTGCGACGTCCCGACGTGCGAGACTTGATCTCCCTTGTCAGCCCCTTTCTGGATTTTCGGGCCCTGTCTCCCGGATCTCTAATCATCGATGGCGCGAAGCGGCTCAGGCGGAAAAACTCTGCGGCATACTCGTCGACGGACGAGCTCCCCTGGGCTAAGTCATGGAACTGACTCTCCAAAGCTCCCAGGGCGACATCAGGAAAGAACTTTTCTTTGAAGATCTCCTTGAAAGCTTCCCAAGTGAGTCCCCTGCGCAAGAGTCTCGGCTCCGTGCGAAACCATGTCAAGGCAATATCGAACATCTGGCTGCCCGCGACCTCGATCTGGAGGGCCTCCGGAAGCTGCGCCAAGCGCAAGTTCCTCTCGATGTCCTCTAGCCAATCATCGGCGTAGAGTATCCCTTCTGTTCCCTTAAACTCCCGAGGCATCATCCTCTTGAAATCCACAATGGTGCCCGGCCTCTGGTGGTGCTGATCAGGACGCTGCTGCTGTTGAGTGACTCTCTCCACAGCCTGGAGAGCCACTTGGTGAGCATTCTCCATGTTCACCCTCATCATCTCTGTCTGGGCCTGGTGTGCCTCAGCCTGCACTCTCTGGGCCTCTGCCGACGTCCTCTGGGCATCGACCATGCCCTGAATCAAGGCGAACATCTGTGCCCCATCGACAGGCACACCTCCTGGATGCTGAACTGGTGGTGGTAGTGCCGTCGTAGCTGGGGGGACCCTCTGAACTGGTGGTGGAGGACCCCCGAATGCTGCAGACACTCCCACATGTACTGGAGATGTAGGAGGTGCTGCGAATGTCTGTCCGGCAGGGCGAAAGGTGGCAGACCTCTCTGAAGCTGCTGCTCCGAGTCTCTGGGACCTGGTCCTCGGCATCCTGAAGACAGATCGAAAGATTTAATTAAGGCAATAGATACGATATCATCAAGGAAGGACAGAAAAATTCTAAAGGAAAAATTATTAAGAGTAATGTCATAAGAATCAGAATTTCCTAATTGTGATTGAGCATATCCTCGGCCTAATTCCTATTTCCTAAAACAGGCTCGTAGTAATACTCTAAGAGAGCACCACTACGATATCGCTCTAATGCGGCTCTAGGACTCGACTACTGACCTGCATGGGCCACCACTAAAAACGTGTCACGACCCGCACCCAGAATTTGGGCTTGAGTCGTGGGTACGTCCAGCCTACGCCGCAGCATCGACGGTAGAACGCTGTCTAGGTCACAAACATAGTATATCCTGTCAAGAGTCTCAACTCCGTACGGAGGACAATGATAAAAACCACAGTTCTATAATATACTCAATCACAAGCTAATAGAAATAATGGCACGATGAGAATAGAAAAGAGTTCCAATAAAAACAACCACAATAATCCAACTCAAATCCTGGGTCTAAATGACCTCACAAAGTCACAAAATAAATAGTACAACTCAGTCTCAGTCTAAAACAGTAAATGCAGAAAATAATCTAAGAACAGCCAGGTAAATTCCCCTCTAGGCTAGGCAACTCCTCTGGAATTTCTGGAGTAAAATCACCCTCTACTCCTGGGCCGTAATGAGTGGAGCAAAGATCCTCCAGGTCCTCTGAAAAATGTTATCCAGTCAGGATTGGAGCGAAGCACAAGCACTAACAGCAGTTTCATTAAATTGACAAAATCTATAAACAGTGTAAGAAATACAAGATGGAAATAAATGCTGAAAATGAGAAGTACAGGAGAAATAAAATAGACAATAGAGCATCTAGCAATGAACAATAAACAGTGAATGCTAGAACAAGTAAATCTGAATAAAGATAACATCTAGCTAAGTGTTTGAAATATCAGTTTATTATGTGATCGGCTTAGGACTAGATCAGGCTGGTTATATATGATTAGCTATGATTCTTGAAGGTCAGGCTAACCATATGGTTAGCTATGATGCATGATAATGGTCAGGCTAATCATATATAACAGCTATGAGACACGATGATGGTCAGGCTGCACCCGACGTGAGAAGTGGGGTGAGCTATGATGCACGATAAGTTTGGATATGATCACATAATCTACTAATAGTTCCCCATCCCCCAGCTAGCACGATGGATTCCAACCACGACTCCTCATGATGGGGATCTAGGGTGCTAACCCGTGTATCCATAGTGTCGGAATCAAGTATGTAATACACTACAATTTATAGAAGTAATCAACAATGAAAACTGTCAGAGAATGTACTCGCCTGTGGTCCTGAGCAAGGTGTGAGGATCGATGTCCAAGATAAAATCACAAGGACCTAATTATGAAAATTCAATGTCAAAATATGTATAAGTGGAAAATGGATAAAATATACTAATGAATGCTTCTAGGTTAATTTCTAAGCCATTCTAGCTCAACCAAGTCATACTAGGTCCAAACTAAGTCAATTGGTCTAAATTGGCCACTAACTAGCTAACACTAGCTATTCTAGGTATTTACCTAAGTTTCTAAGTGATACTAGCTATTATATAACTAACATTCCATATTAACTACTAATACTAACTGACATTCTAATTTGCTAACTGGTACTTAATATATACACTAACTATACTAAATGATCACTAACATCCTAAATAATATTATAGAAGATACTACTTATAGTTATATACTCACTGGCATATAAATACTGACTGTTATCTAACTTAACTGATATCAAGCATCTAATCAAGATAATGTAACCAACCACTAACTAAACTCTAATTATCTACTTATATACATAACTCTAACTGACTCTCTTTTGACTGACACTCCAATACCTACACACACATATTACCTCAATGTACCCACTGACAGCAACACACTCACACAGGTTGAATACTATTACACAGAGACACATAGGTTCAAGCACTGTCATATACACACAGAAATTTAGTTCACAGGTTCTGAAATAAACCCACACACACAGTACACTCTATTAAAACTGGGACAACTCTACCCAACATGCACACACACTGACTGTTCCCCCTTACTGAGAACACACAGGTAAACTCCCCTCATCCAACCTGACACTAAGTATCAACTAAAGTCTGATACTCACACTGAACCCTCACATACATCACTGCCTCACCCATCAACCATGCTGCACTGTGGAAACCAACACAGCTAGTTCAACATTGGCACACACTGGCACATAAACATAGCCACACATACTCTGAAAATTACTGATACATAGGAATCCTGGCCTGACTCTATACTCCAATGCACATACTACATTCACACACCCACATTAGCTTGCACTGTCACTACCACTTTTCCAGGCAAGGGTATTTTTGTAATTTCACCCTTTTAAATAATTATGAATTTAATTATTCTGCTAAGTTTTATAAAGTAATTATATATAGTTAATAATATTTAGTTTTAGGTCTAACCCTAGAAATCCATTAGGACAACCCTAATGAGTAAACCCTAGTTAGAAAACCCTATTCTAGCAAAACCCTAGAATTCTAATTTTGGATGAACCCTCAAAACCCTAGAATGACTTAACCTGAGTCTATTAGGTTCTACATGAGAGGAAGGGGGTTTAACCTAAAAAGACTAGGCATGGACACCCTAAAACTAGGTTTAATATAAATAGGAAGCTTTTCTCAAAGCCATCCTTCATGTAAACAGGAGAAACCCTAGCCTCCACTAGAGAAAAACCATCTCCCATCCAAAAATTCGAAACCCTAACCCTAGCTTCCATTTTTTCTCCTCCAAAGCAAAAGAAGCAAAGAACGTGGGTCAGGGAGCCTTGGAGAAGAAGAGCCTCGTTGAAGAAACCTTCCCTGCAGGTAAAACCCTAGTTTTACTCATTTAAATTCTGTGTACAGATGATGATGGCCCTTAGGAACTCACCCTAATGTGTAGAGTTTGATTTTTTAGGGTTTTGTTTAGGTTTAAGTACCCCAACAATTGTTTCCCCAATTATTAAGAACCCTAACCCTAGATTTTGGTATGTAGACTGATTTCATCTCCTCTGTGTAGGTTGAACCCGATTTGTAGGGTTTTTGGATTAGGAATTTATGGGTTGTATGTATTTTGGTTTCTTGCACTGCATGTGTTCGATGGAATGTTCATTAGGGTTCATCCATCTAAGGTAGTTGATGTATGCATATCTTGGTTTATAGACTATATATATAATACCATTGCCTGTGTTCTAGTTATTTGTTGGTTTTCATGTGTTAGAGGTGAGTTCTGAGCAGTCGGGTTGGGTAAATTCTGAGCACAGGGTGTTTGAGGCTCCTGTGCATAGTCGGGTATGTGCAGGCCAGTATGTGTGTGTCTTGGGTTTCATTGTGTACTCAGGGAATAGGGGTTTATGGCTGTGGCTGTGTTATGTATCAGTCAATTGTTGTGTGTGTAGGTGTTAGAGTAAGGGGGAGTATGTATCAGCAGTACCTATATGTGCAGTGACTTGGGGTTGTGTCTGTGTTCAATTTCTGTGTGCAGGGTGTGGTACCAGTTTTACCTATGTGAATCAGTGTGTTATTGATACCCTTTATTACTGATACAATCACTGAGCCCTGATACTTGGCCTGATATTCTGTGTATAGTTGTGTAAGTGTCTCAGTGTAGATCAATATGTATTAGATGCCTGTGTATATCAGTAGGAAATTGCTATTTCAGATTTCTGAATTCTGTGTGTGCATTGGGGTTAAATCCAGTTTGTCTGTGTGTATTAGAGTGTCTCTAGGATACTGAATTTGGGTAGCAATGTGTGTGGAGTGAGTTAAACTAATTCCCTGTGTGTTTGGCTGTGTGAACTCTGAGAGAGGGGAGGAAATCAGGTGTGTGTGTGTGTACACTGCCAGTTTAGGGTGTCTATGTGCAGTGTAAAACCTGTTTGAGGTGTGTATCAGTAAATAGGATTTGGATATCAGCAATTTCAGTTTGTATGTGTGCACTAGCACTGAAGAGGTTCAGTATAATTGCCTGTGTGTGTGTGTTGTTATAGAGGGGTGTGTGTGTATACTGTCAGAAATTGTAAACTGTGTGTGCAGGTGAGAGAGAGAAGTGCCTGTGTAATTCAAACTAGGAACCTAGATAGGTCTGTGGCAGCATTGTACCATGTGTGTGTGTAAGTATCAGTATATATATATATATGTGTGTGAGGATGCTTTAGTGGTGTGCAGATTTCAGTTGTAACTGTGTGTTCAGTATAGATTTCAGTATGTGTGTAAGGTTGCATCAGTGTTTTGATTTGGGGAAATCTGTTAAACTAGACTGTGAAGTACCTGTGTCAGTTAACCACTTAATTCCCTGTGTGTATGTGTATGAGTTTGGTCAGTGTGAATGGTGTCTGTGTATCAGATTGAGGAAGAGAGGTGTAGGTAATATGTGTGTGTAGGAGATTAGCATAAGATGTGGGTAAATGCTAAGGGTGTCAGTTAAGATATATACTCAGCATATATATGTAAGTTATTTATACACTAATAGCATATAGTATAAGAAATAGTAACTAGTTTCAGCAAGATACCAATATACCACACTATATGAGTTATATATAATGATAATACCTAGTATAATGAATATTAGCTAGTATTAGTAGTATTACTAAATATAATCTAATATTAGTAAGTATAGAACATATCATATAGTGTATTTAACTAGTATAGACCTAGAAATGGCCTAACACCTCAATTCAACCTAGCTAAGACCTAGAATAGCTAGTTAGTAGCAAAATTAGACCAATTGACTCAGTTGAACCTAGTATTGACCAGTAACCCTTAGACATGACCTAGAAACCTCGTTTTTAAATTGTTAAGCATGTTATTCTTTAATTCATTAATTAACATTGAGTTTCCATAAATAGGTCATTTTGATTCCATTTTGGACCTCGATCCTCACATTCTGCTCAGGACCACAGGCGAGTACATTCTCTGACAGTTTTCATGGTTGATTACTTCTATAAATTGTAGTGTATTTCATACTTGATTCCGACACTATGGATACACGGGTTAGCACCCTAGATCCCCATCACGAGGAGTCGTGGTTGGAATCCATCGTGCTAGCTGGGGGATGGGGAACTATTAGTAGATTATGTGATCATATCCAAACATTTATATGCACCATAGCTCACCCCACTTCTCACGTCGGGTGCGGCCTGACCACTTATATGCTCCATAGCTGTTATATATGATTAGCCTGACCATTATATGCACCATAGCTAACCATGCGGTTAGCCTGACCTAAAAGAATCATAGCTAATCATATATAACCAGCCTGATCCAGTCCTAAGCCGATCACATAATGAACTGATATTTCAATCACTTAGCTAGATGTTTTATCTTTATTCAGATTTTACTTGTTCTAGCATTACTACTTATTGCTCATTGCTAGATGCTTTATTGTCTATTTCATTTCTCCAGTACTTCACATGTTCAGCTTTTATTTCCATCTTGTATCTCTTACACTGTTTATAGATTTTGTCAATTTAATGAAACTGCTGTTAGTGCTTGTGCTTCGCTCCAATCCTGACTGGATAACAACATTTTCAGAGAACCTGGAGGACTTTTGCCCTACTCATTACGGTCCAGGAATAGAGGAGGATTTTACCCCAGAAATCCCAGAGGAGGTGCCTATCCTAGAGGAGAACATGCCTGCCCATGCTTAGATTATTTTTCTGCATTTATTGCTTTAGACTGAGACTGAGATGTATTTATTTTTATTGGTGACTTTGTGAGATCATTTAGACCCAGGTTTTGAGTTGGACTTATTGTGGATGGTTTTATTAGAACTCTTTTCAATTTCTCATCGTGCCATTATTCTTATAGCTGTGATTGAGTATATTATAGAACTGTGATTATTTATCATTGTCCTCCGTACGGAGTTGAGACTATTGACAGGATATACTATATTTTGTGACCTAGACAGCGTTCTACCGCCGATGCTGCGGCGTAGGCTGGACGTACCCACGACTCATGCCCAATTTTCGGGTGCGGGTCGTGACACGTTTTTAGTGGTGGCCCATGCAGGTCCAGTCATAGTCTTAGACTATTTTAGGAAATAGGAATTAGGCCAAGGATATGCTCAATCACAGTTAGGGAATTCTGATTCTTATGATACTATTCTTAATGATTAATTCCTTTAGAAATTTTTCTGTCCTTCCTTGATATCATATCTATTGCCTTAATTGAATCTTTCGGTCTGTCTTCAGGATGCCGCCAAGAAGATCACAGAGACTCGGAGCAGCAGATACAGAGAGGTCTGCCACCTCTCGCGCTGCCGGACAGACATCAGCAGCACCTCCTACATCTCCAGGACAGGTGGGAGTGTCTGCAGCATTCGGGGGTCCTCCACCACCAGTTCAGAGGGTCCCCACAGCTACGACGGCACCACCACCTCCACCACCACCAGCTCAGCACCCAGGAGGTGTGCCCGTCGATGGGGCACAGATGTTCGCTTTGATACAGGGCATGGTCGATGCCCAGAGGACGTCGGCAGAGGCCCAGAGAGTGCAGGCTGAGGCACATCAGGCCCAGACAGAGATGATGAGGGTGAACATGGAGAATGCTCACCAAGTGGCTCTCTAGGCTGTGGAGAGAGTCACTCAGCAGCAGCAACATCCTGGTCAGCAACAACAGAGGCCGGGCACCATTGTGGACTTCAAGAGGATGATGCCTCGGGAGTTCAAGGGGACAGAAGGGATACTCTACGCCGATGATTGGCTAGAGGACATCGAGAGGAACTTGCGTTTGGCGCAGATTCCAGAGGCGCTCCAGATCGAGGCCGCTGGCAGCCAGATGTTCGACATTGCCTTGACGTGGTTTCGCACGGAGCCGAGACTCTTGCGCGGGGGACTCACTTGGGAGGCTTTCAAGGAGCTCTTCAAAGAAAAGTTCTTTCCTGATGTCGCACTGGAAGCTTTGGAGAGTCAGTTCCATGACTTAGCCCAGGGGAGCTCGTCCGTCGACGAGTATGCCGCAGAGTTTAGCCGTCTGAGCCGCTTCGCGCCGTCGATGATTAGAGATCCGGGGGACAGGGCCCGGAAATTCAGAAAGGGGCTGACAAGAGAGATCAAGTCTCGCACGTCGGGACGTCGCACAGCTACCTATGAGGGCATATTGATGGATGCCCAAGTAGCCGAGGATGACTTGGACCTCAGACCCAAGAGGGGACACGATGTTTCCGGAGGGGCAAACAGTAGTGCGGGAACAGGCAAGCGTCCACACTTTCAGCAGCAGCAGAGACACTTTCAGCAACAGCACCAGGCACCAGCTCGAGGGCAGGTTCAGCAACAGCAGCAGAGGCAGACTCAGCCCGCCATCCAGTGTGCGTACTGCGGGAAGATGGGATATACTAGAGATATCTGCAGGCATAGATTGGGCTCATGTTTGTCCTGCGGATCGACGACACATCAGCTGAGGGATTGCCCTACCATTCGGACTCGTCCAGGTCAGGGTGGAGCAGCCGCCCAGAGAGGACCAGGCAGGGTACCTACCGTACCAGGAGGCCAACAACAGAGGGGACCACTTCCACCGCAAAATCAGAAGTTCGCCCAGCATCAGCAGCAGAGAGGTGCACCCCAGGGGCGAGCATACGCCATGGCAGTCGAGGAGATCGAGCCAGCAGGAGACTTGATCACAGGTTCGGTTCTTCTCGATTGTATTCCTGCATTTACCTTATTCGACTCTGGCGCTTCCCATAGTTTTGTGTCTGTATCATATGCACTTCGACATCATTTAGACACAGAACCATTAGCTAGGACTTGCAAGATCATGACTGGCGGTGGTATTATCCTAGTCCGTGATCACTGCAAGGACAGGAGAGTATCAGTAGGAGGCCGAGACTTGAGCGTGAGCTTACTTGTCATGCCACTTCCGGGGTACGATATTGTACTCGGAATGGACTGGTTGAGCAGGCATCATGCTACTATAGATTGTTATAGAGGCAGAGTATTGTTTAGACCACCAGGAGAGCCGGAATTTGAGGTCGTCAGAGGAACCGCGGAACAGAGAGGGAGCACATTTTGCGGAGCCAGGACGGAAGAAGAGGAGTTGCCACATCCTCTGATAGCGGAATTCTTGGATGTATTTCCAGAGGAGTTGCCAGGCTTGCCGCCAGACAGAGACGTTGAGTTCTCTATAGACTTGGTTCCAGGAGCGGAGCCCATTTCACAACATGTCTATAGAGTTAACAACAGCGAGCTGGCAGAACTGAAGAAGCAAGTCGAGGAGCTGCAGGACAAAGGCTTCATCAAATCCAGTTCATCACCATGGGGAGCTCCGGTATTGTTCGTACCGAAGAAGGACGGCACGGTGCGCATGTGCATTGATTATAGAGCTTTGAACAATATCACTATCAAGAATAAGTACCCGTTGCCGAGGATAGATGATCTTTTCGACCAGTTGAGCGGGGCGAGGGTGTTTTCAAAGATTAATTTGAGGTCAGGTTATCACCAGGTGAAGGTGAAGAAAGAAGACACGCCGAAGACAGCTTTTCGGACCAGATACGGCCAGTTTGAGTTCATGGTGATGCTATTTGGTTTAACCAATGCGTCGGCAGTATTCATGAACTTGATGAACAAGGTGTTCCACCAGTACCTTGATAAGTTCGTAGTGGTGTTCATCGACGATATTCTTGTGTACTCTAAGACACCGGAGGAGCACGAAGAGCACCTGAGATTGGTCTTAGAGACTCTCAGGAGGGAGAAGCTATACGGGAAACTCTCTAAGTGTGAATTCTTCCTTGACAAGGTCGAATTTCTTGGGCATGTGGTATCGGGTGACGGGATCTCGGTTAACCCGCAGAAGATCGAGGCAGTAGAGTCGTGGGCTACCCCCAGTTCGGTAGCTGAGATCAGGAGTTTTCTCGGGCTAGCAGGATACTACAGGAGGTTTGTACAAGACTTCTCCAAGATTGCAGCGCCGATGACCAGACTGACTAGGAAGGACGTGGATTTTGTTTGGACAGAGGAGTGCCAGGCTGCATTTGATGAGCTGAAGAAGAGGTTGACGACAGCTCCAATTTTGACGTTGCCATCAGGGACAGGTGGTTTTACCATCTACAGTGATGCTTCAGGGAAGGGTCTGGGATGTGTTCTTCAACAGCACGGGAAGGTAATTGCCTATGCTTCCAGGCAGTTACGCCCTCATGAAAAGAACTACCCCACCCACGATTTGGAGTTAGCAGCAGTTATCTTCGCTCTAAAGCTGTGGAAACATTACCTGTACGGAGAGCGTGTGGAAATCTTCACAGACCACAAGAGCTTGAAGTACGTATTCACACAGAAGGAGCTGAACATGAGACAGAGGAGGTGGTTGGAGTTGATGAAGGACTTCGACATCTCATTGCAGTACCATCCAGGGAAGGCTAACGTAGTCGCCGATGCCTTGAGCAGGTATCCGATGGCTATGTACTTGACGACAGATAGACATTTATTGGCTGATTTGGAGAGCTTGGAGATTGAAGTGTTAGTTCCCGGTGCTGAGATTCAGATGTGGGGATTACAGATACAGTCCGAACTGATGGACAGGATCAGAGCTGCGCAGTACGATGATGAGACCCTGAGGAGTATCAGAGCACAGGTTCAGATGGGATTGTCGGACGACTTCACTATCGCAGATGATGGTTCTCTACGGCACGGCACGAGGATATGTGTGCCTAGCGGGGAGCTGCGCGAGGAGGTTTTACAGGAGGCACACCGCTCTCAGTACTCGATGCATCCCGGTGCCAACAAGATGTATCGAGACTTGAGGGAGCACGTATGGTGGTATGGAATGAAGCGCGAGGTAGCACGCTTCGTATCTCGGTGTCTAGTGTGCCAGCAGGTAAAGGCAGACCGGCAGAGGCCAGAAGGTTTGCTTCAACCTTTACCGATTCCAGAATGGAAATGGGAGCACGTGACCATGGATTTCGTTTCAGGGCTTCCACGTTCTCCAGGAGGGAAGGACGCGATTTGGGTCATCGTGGACAGGTTGACCAAATCAGCCCATTTCTTACCTTTCAAAGTGGGCACGTCGACAGAGAGGCTAGCAGAGATGTATGTGCGACAGATTGTTAGACTTCATAGAGTTCCTGTGAGCATCGTCTCGGATCGGGATAGTCGTTTCACTTCCCACTTCTGGAGGAGTCTGCAGGCTAGCTTGGGCACCCAGCTCAAGTTCAGTACCGCATATCACCCCCAGACAGACGGGCAGTCTGAGAGGACTATTCAGACTCTCGAGGATATGCTACGCACTTGCGTTCTGGATCTCGGAGGTTCTTGGGAGGATCATCTGCACCTGGTAGAGTTTGCTTACAACAACAGCTACCAGGCCAGCATCGAGATGTCACCGTTTGAGGCTCTTTATGGACGGAGGTGTCGTACACCGCTATCGTGGGACGACGTTGGAGAGAGAGCCTTGCTAGGACCAGAAATGGTCGTGGATGCAGCAGAAAAGGTGAAACTCATCAGTGACAGACTGCGAGTGGCGCAGGACAGACAGCGGCATTGGGCCGACAGCCACCGTAGACCCCTTGAGTTTCAGGTATAGATTGTTGTTTTCTGGTTGTGTTTGTTGGTTGTTTAGACTGCGTGTTGAGACTGTTTTTGTGTTAGGTTGGCGATCTAGTATTCCTACGGATTTCTCCGACGCGTGGAACGATTCGTTTTGGCAGAGGCGGGAAGCTTAGCCCACGCTACATCGGACCCTTCGGTATTCTGACGAGGGTAGGTGCAGTGGCATATAGACTGGACTTGCCGCCTGCATTGGAGGGAGTGCATAATGTGTTTCACGTGTCGCAGCTGAGACGGTACGTGGCCGACCCTAGTCACGTACTTGACCACTCGGAGATTGAGGTTGGTCCGACGCTCAGCTACCCTGAGCAGCCCGTAGAGATCTTGGACCGCAGAGAGAAGGTATTGCGGAACCAAACTATTCCTTTGGTTCGCGTAGCATGGAGACATCACTCTCCAGGGGAGTCGACCTGGGAGAGAGAAGACGAAATGCGCGAGCAATACCCTTATCTCTTCTAGACTTGAGGTATATTCCTTTCTGATTTCATTCTTGTTGTAGTTCAGTCCAATTTCGAGGACGAAATTTCTTTTAGGAGGGTAGACTTGTCACTACCACTTTTCCAGGCAAGGGTATTTTTATAATTTCACCCTTTTAAATAATTATGAATTTAATTATTCTGCTAAGTTTTATAAAGTAATTATATATAGTTAATAATATTTAGTTTTAGGTCTAACCCTAGAAATCCATTAGGACAACCCTAATGAGTAAACCCTAGTTAGAAAACCCTATTCTAGCAAAACCCTAGAATTCTAATTTTGGATGAACCCTCAAAACCCTAGAATGACTTAACCTGAGTCTATTAGGTTCTACATGAGAGGAAGGGGGTTTAACCTAAAAAGACTAGGCATGGACACCCTAAAACTAGGTTTAATATAAATAGGAAGCTTTTCTCAAAGCCATCCTTCATGTAAACAGGAGAAACCCTAGCCTCCACTAGAGAAAAACCATCTCCCATCCAAAAATTCGAAACCCTAACCCTAGCTTCCATTTTTTCTCCTCCAAAGCAAAAGAAGCAAAGAACGTGGGTCAGGGAGCCTTGGAGAAGAAGAGCCTCGTTGAAGAAACCTTCCCTGCAGGTAAAACCCTAGTTTTACTCATTTAAATTCTGTGTACAGATGATGATGGCCCTTAGGAACTCACCCTAATGTGTAGAGTTTGATTTTTTAGGGTTTTGTTTAGGTTTAAGTACCCCAACAATTGTTTCCCCAATTATTAAGAACCCTAACCCTAGATTTTGGTATGTAGACTGATTTCATCTCCTCTGTGTAGGTTGAACCCGATTTGTAGGGTTTTTGGATTAGGAATTTATGGGTTGTATGTATTTTGGTTTCTTGCACTGCATGTGTTCGATGGAATGTTCATTAGGGTTCATCCATCTAAGGTAGTTGATGTATGCATATCTTGGTTTATAGACTATATATATAATACCATTGCCTGTGTTCTAGTTATTTGTTGGTTTTCATGTGTTAGAGGTGAGTTCTGAGCAGTCGGGTTGGGTAAATTCTGAGCACAGGGTGTTTGAGGCTCCTGTGCATAGTCGGGTATGTGCAGGCCAGTGTATGTGTGTCTTGGGTTTCATTGTGTACTCAGGGAATAGGGGTTTATGGCTGTGGCTGTGTTATGTATCAGTCAATTGTTGTGTGTGTAGGTGTTAGAGTAAGGGGGAGTATGTATCAGCAGTACCTATATGTGCAGTGACTTGGGGTTGTGTCTGTGTTCAATTTCTGTGTGCAGGGTGTGGTACCAGTTTTACCTATGTGAATCAGTGTGTTATTGATACCCTTTATTACTGATACAATCACTGAGCCCTGATACTTGGCCTGATATTCTGTGTATAGTTGTGTAAGTGTCTCAGTGTAGATCAATATGTATTAGATGCCTGTGTATATCAGTAGGAAATTGCTATTTCAGATTTCTGAATCCTGTGTGTGCATTGGGGTTAAATCCAGTTTGTATGTGTGTATTAGAGTGTCTCTAGGATACTGAATTTGGGTAGCAATGTGTGTGGAGTGAGTTAAACTAATTCCCTGTGTGTTTGGCTGTGTGAACTCTGAGAGAGGGGAGGAAATCAGGTGTGTGTGTGTGTACACTGCCAGTTTAGGGTGTCTATGTGCAGTGTAAAACCTGTTTGAGGTGTGTATCAGTAAATAGGATTTGGATATCAGCAATTTCAGTTTGTATGTGTGCACTAGCACTGAAGAGGTTCAGTATAATTGCCTGTGTGTGTGTGTTGTTATAGAGGGGTGTGTGTGTATACTGTCAGAAATTGTAAACTGTGTGTGCAGGTGAGAGAGAGAAGTGCCTGTGTAATTCAAACTAGGAACCTAGATAGGTCTGTGGCAGCATTGTACCATGTGTGTGTGTAAGTATCAGTATATATATATATATGTGTGTGAGGATGCTTTAGTGGTGTGCAGATTTCAGTTGTAACTGTGTGTTCAGTATAGATTTCAGTATGTGTGTAAGGTTGCATCAGTGTTTTGATTTGGGGAAATCTGTTAAACTAGACTGTGAAGTACCTGTGTCAGTTAACCACTTAATTCCCTGTGTGTATGTGTATGAGTTTGGTCAGTGTGAATGGTGTCTGTGTATCAGATTGAGGAAGAGAGGTGTAGGTAATATGTGTGTGTAGGAGATTAGCATAAGATGTGGGTAAATGCTAAGGGTGTCAGTTAAGATATATACTCAGCATATATATGTAAGTTATTTATACACTAATAGCATATAGTATAAGAAATAGTAACTAGTTTCAGCAAGATACCAATATACCACACTATATGAGTTATATATAATGATAATACCTAGTATAATGAATATTAGCTAGTATTAGTAGTATTACTAAATATAATCTAATATTAGTAAGTATAGAACATATCATATAGTGTATTTAACTAGTATAGACCTAGAAATGGCCTAACACCTCAATTCAACCTAGCTAAGACCTAGAATAGCTAGTTAGTAGCAAAATTAGACCAATTGACTCAGTTGAACCTAGTATTGACCAGTAACCCTTAGACATGACCTAGAAACCTCGTTTTTAAATTGTTAAGCATGTTATTCTTTAATTCATTAATTAACATTGAGTTTCCATAAATAGGTCATTTTGATTCCATTTTGGACCTCGATCCTCACATTCTGCTCAGGACCACAGGCGAGTACATTCTCTGACAGTTTTCATGGTTGATTACTTCTATAAATTGTAGTGTATTTCATACTTGATTTCGACACTTTGGATACACGGGTTAGCACCCTAGATCCCCATCACGAGGAGTCGTGGTTGGAATCCATCGTGCTAGCTGGGGGATGGGGAACTATTAGTAGATTATGTGATCATATCCAAACATTTATATGCACCATAGCTCACCCCACTTCTCATGTCGGGTGCGGCCTGACCACTTATATGCTCCATAGCTGTTATATATGATTAGCCTGACCATTATATGCACCATAGCTAACCATGCGGTTAGCCTGACCTAAAAGAATCATAGCTAATCATATATAACCAGCCTGATCCAGTCCCAAGCTGATCACATAATGAACTGATATTTCAATCACTTAGCTAGATGTTTTATCTTTATTCAGATTTTACTTGTTCTAGCATTACTACTTATTGCTCATTGCTAGATGCTTTATTGTCTATTTCATTTCTCCAGTACTTCACATGTTCAGCTTTTATTTCCATCTTGTATCTCTTACACTATTTATAGATTTTGTCAATTTAATGAAACTGCTGTTAGTGCTTGTGCTTTGCTCCAATCCTGACTGGATAACAACATTTTCAGAGAACCTGGAGGACTTTTGCCCTACTCATTACGGTCCAGGAATAGAGGAGGATTTCACCCCAGAAATCCCAGAGGAGGTGCCCATCCTAGAGGAGAACATGCCTGCCCATGCTTAGATTATTTTTCTGCATTTATTGCTTTAGACTGAGACTGAGATGTATTTATTTTTATTGGTGACTTTGTGAGATCATTTAGACCCAGGTTTTGAGTTGGACTTATTGTGGATGGTTTTATTAGAACTCTTTTCAATTTCTCATCGTGCCATTATTCTTATAGCTGTGATTGAGTATATTATAGAACTGTGATTATTTATCATTGTCCTCCGTACGAAGTTGAGACTATTGACAGGATATACTATATTTTGTGACCTAGACAGCGTTCTACCGCCGATGCTGCGGCGTAGGCTGGACGTACCCACGACTCATGCCCAATTTTCGGGTGCGGGTCGTGACATGCACTGACACAGGGACACCTAGGTATCTAATCTGACACACAGGCATATTAGTTCCCAGGGTCCATACACAAGTCCCTCACACATTAACACATAGGATACTGTGTATGTATCCTAGAACCTAGCTATACTCACTGCACCAAGTACACACTAATTTACACCTAATACCCAGATATCTCTAGGATACACACTGTACACTAACTAAAACGCACACAGACATATAGGTATTCTGAAATTCTGAGACACACACACTGACCTCTCCATACCTGATACACATACACACAGACACTTCACACCAATACACAACCTACACAGAAACACACACCCTCCCCCCCTAGTTACACTTACTGTACAAAGACACACAGGCACATTCTAACATAACTTAACTCTCTGAACTTACTGATACCTTATTCACAACCTCCAATTCACACAGCCACACTGTGTTAGGTACCCAGGTTTCACATAATACTATATTCCCTTACACTCACAGTTCACTGCACACAGCCAATTAAACCCCTATGCACAGACTTACACACACAACACAAGTTGCAATATACTGATAACAAATCCCCAACCAAGAATACCCCAACACACACAACCAAAACCTAGACACTAATGCAAAGACACTGGTTCACAGAATCAGGGAGACACTGCCCTGAATTCCCTCAATGCACACTCAGTTCATTCCCATAGGCAATACTTCCCAGGCCCGACTGCACATAACCTATTAACAACACAATAGATATATATATACATATAGATTCATATATCAACTATGCAGAAATTAAATAAGTTAGATAGGTAAACCTTAAGGTACATTTCATCAAACACTAGGAGTACAGAAAAGTGGTTTTGCATAAGAACCCATAATTTCTCTAATCCAAACCCTAAAATCGGGTTCAACCTACACATACGAGATGAAATCAGTCTCCCTACAAATACCTAGGGTTAGGGTTCCTGAAAAATTGGGGAAAACCTATGTGGGTCACCAAAATACTAGTTCCTCCTAGGTTTTCACCTAGAATCCCTAAATTTCGAGATCTACACAGCAAGGGTGTTTCCTAATGGGTATGAACAACAGAAAACAGAATTAAAATGAATAGAAATAGGGTTTTACCTGCAGGGATGGTTTCTCTAATGGAAGTTCTTCTTCCCCAAGGCTTTTTGACCCAAGTTCCTTGCTTTCCTTGCTTTGGAGGAGGAAGATGGAAGCCCTAGGGTTAAATCTCGAAAATTGGGTGGGGAGATGGTTTCTCTTGATGGAGACTAGGGTTTCTTCTACTACATGAAGAATGGTGGCTCCCTTTTATATAAACAACTAGGTTAGGGTTTCCAAGCTTAGTTTTAGGTTAAACCTTTATGTTAAGTCATGTAGAACCTAGTTACTAAGGTTTGGTCAGTCCAGGGTTTGAGGTCCAACCTAAAGTTTGAATTCTAGGGTTTCTCTAGAATTGGTCTTCAAATTAGGGTTTAGTCATTAGGGTTTGACCTAATGGGTTCTAGGGCTTGACCTAAAACCAAAAATCACTAACAATATGAATAGTTTATATAACTCAGCAGATTAATTAAATAAATAATTATTCAAAATGGTGAAATTACACAAATGCCCTTGCCTGGAAAAGTGGTAGTGACACTCCGGCCAACCCCGCAGTAAGCTCCTCCTCTCTTCCCTCTTCCCTTTCCCTGTAATACATGTATATGTGTAATCAATCTATGTATTAGTATATACTATGTGGTAATATATAAGTACTCTATGTATATATATATATATATGTATTCATACATCATATATGTGTATTCATTAATAAATATATGTATATGCATGAATATTGGTTATTTTCATATAGTATAAAATTAAGTAATGTTTGTTAATGTATGTAAGTATTTAAGGTATACGTATATGCATATATTAACATGTATATGTATGGTATATAGATATATTTAGTGTATTCTATGTTAATGTACATGTATTTGTATATATTATTTAATGTGTAGATATATATATATATATATGTATATAGATACGTATACGTACAATGATATATGTTGAATATTGTATTGTATTTTTCATATAAAAAATATGTATTATTTTGGTAATATATATATACCTATATATAAATGTATGTTTTTGGGGTGCAAATATACATATATTTATTTGGTATAATTTCATATAGTATATACATATTAAATGTATTTTTGGAATATGTATAAACATATATATGAATATCAGTATTTTGGTATATATTCAAAATAACCGTATTTTGGTATCAATATATATATGTAAATTTATATTTTTATTTGGTATATGTAAGTATATATACATATATATAAACTTATTTTTGGTATAGGTATAAACATGTATTATATATGTGTTTTAGTATTTAATATTATATATATATATAATGTATTGGCATATATATATATATGTATATATATTTTTGTATAAACCCTTGGCATAATTTTAATGTATATATATATATATATATATTGTATATGTCTTTAATTTGATATATATATATATATATATATATTGTAAGTACATATGTAAATTAAGATATGTATATTTACGTATCTATCTACTAGGTGACCCTAGTTGACTAGTGCCATGCCTGGCATAGCCCTGAGTTGGTATTTTGTTTGTGTGTTAGTGTAGCATCTGATGCAAATGTGATATGGTGATATGTTTATAGGACTGTTGGTTCACCCAGGGGATACTCTGGAACAGGACATCAATAATTACCAGCTAAGGACCCAAGGCAAGTACATTCTCTGATAATTTCAAATTTCTTGATAATTTCTATAAATTCAATAAATCTTGAAATATTACAACTTAATCCTTGACACTGTGCTACACGGACTAGTATAGCTTGGATCTGCAGTCATGAGATGTTACATTGATTATCGTATTGACATTGTACACGACATGTATATTAGACATCGTACATGATAGACTGGACTTGCTCGTGTATCGTGACGTGTCATGGTTGGATCCACAGTACTAGTTGGGGGCGGGGAAGTAGTTAGTAAGAAATGTGATCATAACCTCTTATTGTAGTGTAGAACAATGTAAGTGTTAATGATGCTCTTCACCCATGATTAACCAGGCCCTGTAGCTACCGTACATGTTTCCAAGCCGATCACATTTTGAAACTACTATTTCAAACACTTAGAATAGATTACAGTTCCCTATTTAAATCATATACCACATCACCCGTATATGATACCGTACTCTGTTCTTTTCATTTTCATACATGTACTGACTGTATCATATTGCCTATTGCCTGTTTTTTTATATTGCCTGTCTCTCTTTAATTGCCATTGCATTTATTTCGCCGTCTTCTCAGTAGCTAGCATTACATGTTTATTGCTTATAGTCCTTATCAATTAAATGGAACTGTTATTTGAGATTTGTACTTTGCTCCTTCCTGACTGGAAACATTTTTCTAGACTATGCCTTAGAGGACCGCTGTCCGACACTTTATGGACCATATGGTGAGTAGCTGCAGACTTGGTAGTTAGTTGTGATTCCGGAGGCCTAGCAGGAATCACTAATTCTTCTAGTTTCTGATTAGTTCTTTCAGCAGACTACTTGGTACCGGATTTGTCTCCAGCATTTTTGATGAGACTTGGATAACTGTTGAGTTAAGTTATTACATTCTGGATTTGTGTTGTATTAAATTTTTGTTCGATATCTTATCGTGCTGTAATCCTGTGATTGAGTATGTGTTCATTTTATTGTGTCATTCGTGCCTCCTTATGGAGATTAGATGCATGTGTGAGATTGGCTAGATAGTATCAAGACCTTGACAGCGTTCTACCGCCGATGCTGCGGCGTAGGCTGGACGTACCCACGCACTCGTGCCCCTAAACCGGGTGCGGGTCGTGACACATTTTTAGTGGTGGCCCATGCAGGTCAGACTTCGCAATTTGAGCGATGTCGTGGTAGTGCGACAACTTAGTTGTACTACTGCGTGCCTGCGATAGGATCTAGGACATAGGATACTAGGACGTGAGCGAATACTCAATCACAATTCCTTGAGAGATTCCTGGGATGTCCCCTGAGAATCTTATTTTAATTCCAATTTAAAAATCCTTCCCTTGTTCCGTCCATTCTCACTTATTGATAATGAATTTGATTGTTGTTGATTAGGTATTAAGTTAGGATTTTGGTTTCATAGTAGGGTTTGATTTCATATCAAGATGAATTTGCAGACTAATTTATGGTATTATTTGATGACACACGTCGATGAGGACAGTGAGAAAGGTAACACTAGGGCTATTGGACTACAAGATACGGATTTAAATTTTAAATTGAGGATTGAAAGTGAATTTTTAATTTTTGAATTTTGAGAAGTGAAATATTGTCATTAAAACTTTTTGAGGAATTCAGATTCAATTTGATGAACCTAAACAAGCTGTAAGGATTTTTGAGTGATTAAATTTTTATTTCAGTATTTAGATAATTAACCTTGAGGAAAGTGTATGCATTTTTACTGTAAATTTATTCGAGGAGTTATTTTGAGGAATTTTATTTGAGGAAAGGATTTTATAGTGAGAGAGATATATTAGTATATAAGTATATAAGATGCATGTGTAAGGATCTGTTGGCTTGAGCATGATTGAGATTTTACTGCCAACTGGCTTAGGTGTTCATCTAGGATTGTATTAGAGAGAGCAGTACTTGGTATAGTGTGTTATAATTGTTATGCACTTGAGTGATAGGAATAACTAGTATCAGCGATTGCAGTAGGTAGGGAAGCTAGCAGTGAGTGCGCTTGTGATAGAACTGTGGTACCTAAGGGGTTAGAGGTATCAACCTTGGATGCATCTTTGACCTGTGCAATCACAACTAGGATTTTTCTTTCAACCTATTTATCTTGGATGTTGCTTCTTTAGAACTATAATGTCCTTCCTTGATGATATCGCATTTTGCCTAAATTGATTCTTTGGGATCTGTCTTCAGGATGTTGCCGCAGACACGATCTATGAGAGCGGGAACATCAGCTTTAGAGGGGTCTGCCACCTCTCCACCTGATGGACAGACAGCCGTAGTTCCTCCTACATCTCCGATGCACGTAGGTGATCCTCCTCCCCCACCTGTTCAGAAGATTGCCGCAGCTGTGACGGACAACCCTCCACTTCCACCGACTCCGATTCCCGGAGGTTTGCCCATTGACGGGACGCAGATGTTTACCTTGATCCAGGGCATGGTAGATGCCCAGAGAGTGACGGCAGATGCTCAGCGAGTTCAAGCTGAGGCTCAGAGGGTGCAAGCAGAAGCGCACCAGGCACAAACCGAGCTGATGAGAGAAAACATGGAGAATGCTCATCAAATGACTCTCCAAGCTTTGGAGAGAGTAGCACAGTACCAGCAGTTTCCTGGCCAGTAACAGCAGAGATCAGGCACTATAGTGGATTTCAAGAGGATGATGCCTCGAGAGTTTAAAGGTACCGAAGGGATACTCTACGCTGACGACTGGCTAGAGGATATAGAGAGGAGCCTGCGATTGACCCAGATTTCGGAGAACTTGCAGATAGAAGCCGCTGGCAGTCAGATGTTCGATATCGCACTCACGTGGTATCGCACAGAGCCGAGAATTACTGTGCAAGGACTTACTTGGGAGACCTTCAAGGAACTCTTCAAGGAGAAGTTCTTTCCCGACGTGGCATTGGGAACCTTGGAAAGTCAGTTTCATGACTTAGTTCAAGGAAACATGTCGGTCGACGAGTACGCTGCAAAATTCTGTAGATTGAGCCGTTTTGCATCGTTTATGATTCGGGACCCAGGAGATCGAGCCCAGAAATTTAGAAAGGGACTGACGAGAGAGATTAGGTCGCGCACTTCTGGTCGGCGTACCGCTACCTATGAGGCTATCTTGATGGATGCTCAGATCGCAGAAGAGGATCTGGATCTCAGGCCTAAGAGGAGTCACAATACTTTTGGAGATACGAATGGTAGCGCAGGACCGGCCAAGCATCCCGGTATTCAGCACCAACAGCAGTACCAAGTACCATTTCATATTCAGCAACAACCATGGACAATTCAGCATCCACCGCAGTACCTAGCACCAGTTCCTATCCAGCAACAACCATGGGCATATCAGTATCAACAACAGTACCAAGCACCAGTCCGTGTTCAACAGAATCAGCAACAGCCTCCAAGAGAGACACAACAGACTTGTCATTTCTGTAAGAAGCCAGGTCACCTTTGGGAGAGCTGTAGAACGAGACTAGGACTCTGTTTGCACTGCGGCGCTGCGGGACATCGAGTAAGGGATTGTCTTCTAGCCCCTTATCTTCTCGGCCAGCGCGCAGCTTCAGATTATAGAGATCCAGTTAGGCTACCTGTGGAACCGTATATTGCTCAGCACCCGCGAAGGGAACCACCCCAGCAGGGCGGGGCATTTGCGATGACGGTCGAGGAGACCGATACTACAGGTAATGTGTTAGCAGGTTTTGTTCTTTCCTTCCTTCTGTTTCTATCTATTTGATTGATTGACTGATACCTTAGTACCGTAGCTTGTATGCATGATTTCTTGTTAGAATGTAGTTAATGGTACCCCTGATATAGAGACTGCAATACCATGACAAGACACCATGACCGTACATATTCCCCTTAGGTTGCATGTTGTATGATTGTAGGAAGGATTTTTCTTGGACCATGATTATCGAGGTTTGACCATGACGAAGATTCATAAAGGAGTTATGACTTGACAGGAGAGACAAGATGATTAACAAGATGGTTAAAATTCGAGGATAAACACCGATTTAAATAAAGGGCCAAGAATTTAATATGGCAGAATTTATGATTTATTAATTCCAGGAAGATTATGACATGATTAAACGGGTTATAAAATTTGGAAATTTTGGGGGATTATCAATATATTTATTTGATTGCAAGTTATGAATTTTAAAATATTATATTTGGATGTTGTATTTGGAGAACCCTTAAGTACCGCATTGTTAAGTATTTTGAGGAAAGAGGAAATCGAGGAATAAAATTATTGATGGACTAATGTTTGAATTCAAACTTTTTGGACGAGATTACATTATATATAGGTGCATTGATTAAAATTAAGTTAGAGGAGTGGATATTAAATTCCGAGTATGGAATTATTAACTAAAAACTTTCGGAAATTTTTTTGATAAAAATGGACTTTGATTCTATTTCGAGGATTTTCCAGGTTATGCAATAATTTTAGAATTTTGACAAATTGTGAAAAGACCTTGTGGATTATTAACTGATTTCGTGGTTGAAGAATTTAAAATTTGAGAGAAATAATAATGTGTATGATTAAATACTACTTTGAGGATTCTGAATTTTGAGGACAAAATTCATTTAAGGTGGGTAGACTTGTCACTACCACATTCCGAAGACAGGGGTATTTTCGAATTTTTACAATATTTAATATTATGGTAGTTACAATTAAATAATTGCATGATAATATTTTTTATTTAAATAATTATGTGATGTGTAATTGAATATAGTATTAGATGCAGTGTTCATTTATTTTTTTTGCTAGCAGACTAGACCTAGAAACCCAGTAGATGACAACCTGTCCGAATTATAGAATTCTGGATTTTATTATTTTATCTAGAATTTATTTATTGGAGATTGTAATTAATTACCGTATTTTATTTAATATTTTTGCGCATTGCCTTTGTTTCGATATTTGGATCACTACCCTGACTTTTGTCTTCCAACAAATTTCACACTCTTGCCCTAGACATGCCCGCCTTCCTTTCTGCTATTTTTGCAACTCATAATTTTGCTCCCTGTGCATTAATTCTGGCCGCACAAAAATCGTCGCGGACGTTATTTAATAAATCCCTATTTTGTATCGTTGTGCGTTCCAATTTAAATTGGAGACAATCTTGACCTATTTTTTGTGCGACCCAAATTAGGGTAATATTCTGTTCTGAGTCTTCTTCACTATTGGTATTAATGACCTGACCTGATTTTGGCCCCATGTACTCCTAATTAATTTTTGAACACAACTTACATTTTATTCTAATTAAATTGAGGATACTATTTAAACCAATTCTAAAATCCCAATTTAATTCCAGTGCCCTGCTAATTGAGCCCACACCGATCATACAGCGCCCCCTGACCCTACAAAACACCGGACACCGAATCGCCCGCAAAATTTTCGTCATTTTATGTGTTTGTGCAATTTTCCGAATTTAAGGGGCTAAGTTACAATTATTCAATTGTAGGTGTCATCACCCCATTGTCCAAGACCAAATGAAAAGGTTATTTATTTGTGGACCAAATTGCATTTTTTTCCACTCTACTTTACATGAAAACAATTTCCTTCATGTTTAATCTGGACCACCCATTTAATTGGGTGCATCCTCACCTTTAATTTACCCACACCCTCATCCTATTTAATGTCCTATCTACATCATAAGCCCTAATCCCAAGAGAAACCTAGGTAGCCTCCATCCTCAACCTCAACCGTAGGAAGAAAAATTTCTTCCTTTCTTCTTCTCTTTTCTTTCTCCTTCTCTTTCCTTTCTTCTTCTTCTCCTTCTTCTTCTTTTACTTTTTGAATTCAAATTCAAATAGTTAGGGGGGGGGAATACTGTTCATTCCCCCATCACCACTGATCAGCCCTCGACTCCTTCCTGCGGTGTCTCCGGCGGCCCTCTTCTCAGCCGACCCCTCCCGCTGGCCTGCGCACAGCCGGCCAGGCCATCTCCACCATCAGCCGAAGCTCCCCGGCGGTGCTGCCTCGACGAGTCCGGCGGCCGCTGCCCGACCCGACGGCTGCTCCTCCCCACTCTTCTTCCCGCTGCTCGTGCTCCTCCCTCCATCTCCTCCTTCCATCAGCCGGCTGCACAACTCCCCGAACCCCTTCACCGTGAGCTCCACCCCGCAGCAGCCATCACCCGGCGGCCAACCCAGGCCGGCCCTGCTCCTCCATTGCCGAGCCCGAACTCCTCCGACCTCCGGTCAGCCAGCCCGGTCAGCCACCTATCCCATCTTCATCCAATCACCACCACCACCTCCATCACTTTAGCGCCACCACCTCCTGCCGTACTCCGACGAGACTCCGGCCAACCCCGCAGTAAGCTCCTCCTCTCTTCCCTCTTTCCTTTCCCTGTAATACATGTATATGTGTAATCAATCTATGTATTAGTATATACTATGTGGTAATATATAAGTACTCTATGTATATATATATATATGTATTCATACATCATATATGTGTATTCATTAATAAATATATGTATATGCATGAATATTGGTTATTTTTATATAGTATAAAATTAAGTAATGTATGTTAATGTATGTAAGTATTTAAGGTATATGTATATGTATATATTAACATGTATATGTATGGTATATAGATATATTTAGTGTATTCTATGTTAATATACATGTATTTGTATATATTATTTAATGTGTAGATATATATATATGTATATAGATACGTATACGTACAATGATATATGTTGAATATTGTATTGTATTTTTCATATAAAAAATATGTATTATTTTGGTAATATATATATACCTATATATAAATGTATGTTTTTGGGGTGCAAATATACATATATTTATTTGGTATAATTTCATATAGTATATACGTATTAAATGTATTTTTGGAATATGTATAAACATATATATGAATATCAGTATTTTGGTATATATTCAAAATAACCGTATTTTGGTATCAATATATATATGTAAATTTATATTTTTATTTGGTATATGTAAGTATATATACATATATATAAACTTATTTTTGGTATAGGTATAAACATGTATTATATATATCTTTTAGTATTTAATATTATATATATATAATGTATTGGCATATATATATATGTGTATATATATTTTTGTATAAACCCTTGGCATAATTTTAATGTATATATATATATATATATATATATATATATATATATATATATATATATATATATATATATATATATATATTGTAAGTACATATGTAAATTAAGATATGTATATTTACGTATCTATCTACTAGGTGACCCTAGTTGACTAGTGCCATGCTTGGCATAGCCCTGAGTTGGTATTTTGTTTGTGTGTTAGTGTAGCATCTGATGCAAATGTGATATGGTGATATGTTTATAGGACTGTTGGTTCACCCAGGGGATACTCTGGAACAGGACATCAATAATTACCAGCTAAGGACCCAAGGCAAGTACATTCTCTGATAATTTCCAATTTCTTGATAATTTCTATAAATTCAATAAATCTTGAAATGTTACAACTGAATCCTTGACACTGTGCTACACGGACTAGTATAGCTTGGATCTGCAGTCATGAGATGTTACATTGATTATCGTATTGACATTGTACACGACATGTATATTAGACATCGTACATGATAGACTGGACTTGCTCGTGTATCGTGACGTGTCATGGTTGGATCCACAGTACTAGTTGGGGGCGGGGAAGTAGTTAGTAAGAAATATGATCATAACCTCTTATTGTAGTGTAGAACAATGTAAGTGTTAATCATGCTCTTCACCCATGATTAGCCAGGCCCTGTAGCTACCGTACATGTTCCCAAGCCGATCACATTTTGAAACTACTATTTCAAACACTTAGAATAGATTACAGTTCCCTATTTAAATTATATACCACATCACCCGTATATGATACCGTACTCTGTTCTTTTCATTTTCATACATGCACTGACTGTATCATATTGCCTATTGCCTGTCTCTTTACATTGCCTGTCTCTCTTTAATTGCCATTGCATTTATTTCACCGTCTTCTCAATAGCTAGCATTACATGTTTATTGCTTATAGTCCTTATCAATTAAATGGAACTGTTATTTGAGATTTGTACTTTGCTCCTTCCTGACTGAAAACATTTTTCCAGACTATGCCTTAGAGGACCGCTGTCCGACACTTTATGGACCATATGGTGAGTAGCTGCAGACTTGGTAGTTCGTTGTGATTCCGGAGGCCTAGCAGGAATCACTAATTCTTCTAGTTTCTGATTAGTTCTTTTAGCAGACTACTTGGTACCGGATTTGTCTCCGGCATTTTTGATGAGACTTGGATAACTATTGAGTTAAGTTATTACATTCTGGATTTGTATTGTATTAAATTTTTGTTCGATATCTTATCGTGCTGTAATCCTGTGATTGAGTATGTGTTCATTTTATTGTGTCATCCGTGCCTCCTTATGGAGATTGGATGCATGTGTGAGATTGGCTAGATAGTATCAAGATATTGACAGCGTTCTACCGTCGATGCTGCGGCGTAGGCTGGACGTACCCACGCACTCGTGCCCCTAAACTGGGTGCGGGTCGTGACATCAACAGCAGCCGCTAAAGCGATAGCAGGAAGCGTCGCAACAGCAGCCGCAATATCCAGCAGCAGCAGCAAGAGCTTTGGTGACAAACTGCAGAAGTTCGTCACTATAACAGCAGTATCAGCAGCCGTATCAGGGGCTATAGCGACAATTTTTGGCGACAGCTGTAGAGGTTCGTCACTAAAATAGTAGAGTATCAGCAGCAACGACGGTTTTTCGCAAAAACAGGCAGGGGCCTTTAGCAACAGTTTTGGCAGTTATATATATATATATATATATATATATATATATATATATATGTAAATATGTTCCTAATTGCTATTTGTATTATAGTATACTATATATAAATATATGTAGTGTAGCATATATTATTTTGAAGGGTAGTTAGCATAAGTAAAGTATTGGGTATTACCTTTTGATACCAAGGTAAGTACTAAGGTAATTGGAGATACCCAAGGTATTGGGTTTGGGTATCAATATTATGGGTTAGTGTGGTGATACCAAGTTGGTTCAAAACCAAGACATCTATTTAATAATTGTAATTAGGATTATATATAATTAATATTGTTTGACATATATGTGATGCTTTACCTATTGTTTTACGTATCCAGAGATACGGTATCCTAGTACCCTAAGATATAGTTTATGACCTTGACTTTAGTATTTGAACCCAATATCCTTGTGTTAGACTTTTGCAACCTAGTAATAGATAATTGACCATAGTTTGACCATAGTTGACCATAGTTTGACTTAGAGTTGACTTAGTTTGACTTAGTTTGACTTAGTTTGACTTTTGACTTAGAGTTGACTTATTGACCTAGAAGTTGACTAGTTTAACTTATTTTCTTTTCAAAATCTTGTATTGATGTTGTATTCCATATCTAGGTCTCCGAGGCACCATATCAGACATCTGTGAGACTATTCTTTGGACTTTAGGCGAATATATTCTCTGATAGTTTCTCATTTATGATATCCTCTATGTTTATTGTATCTATTGTAGATATCCATATTTCTTGACACAATGGTTATGTGGATTCGTATATCCGGATCTCGTCATAAGATATTATTCCTTGTATATGGTGTATCTTATGCAAGTCTTATTTCATTGGTTATCTTGTGCATGTACAGACACTGATTCTCGGAGAGATTTGCTACTTTTCTAGAGAATCCCGTGCCATAGCATACCATGGTTGGATCTATTATACCAGTCGGGGGTGGAAAGTATTTTAGTGTAGATATATGATCATACCCTCTTTGTGCATGTCTTGTTCCTTGTGAGTGTTGATCATACACCACACGTATGATCAGCCAGGCCATTATACTCTTGTGCAAGTTTCCAAGCCGATAATATGTTAAAGCTAGTACTCACACACTTAGACATTAGTATTTTTGTTCATTGACATATTGTTCATTATTACATTTATTCCAGTATTTTCTTATTTTATATCTCTTAAATCTATTATTGCATCTTGTATATTCACATCTATTTACTGTTACATAGTTTTTATCAATGATTATAACTGCTGTTAGAGATTACTCTGCTCCTTTCCTGACTGGATATATATTTTTCCAGATAACACTGAGAACTGGTACCCTACACATTATGGATCTCAGGATATTGTGGGTTTAGAGTCAGAGACCCTGGTTCAGGAGGGACTTATCCCAACTGAAACAAATGACCCGAGTTTAGTAGCTTCTTAGTATTCTTGGTACTAGATTTGTCTCTAGCTTATTTGTTACTATTTCTTTCAGACTCATTAATGTATTATTTAGACTCATGAGTTGTATGTGACTATTCTATTCTTTTTCTGATTTATGCTCGTTCCATCTTAGATCTGTGAGTGAGTATATTGTTATTGTTGGTGGTTCATTATATTGCTAGATAGATTACCTAGACAACATTCTACCGTCGATTTTGCGGCGTAGGCTGGATATTGTTTCCGACTTGTACCCTTATACCGGGTGCGGGTCATGACACGTTTTTAGTGGTGGCCCATGCAGGTCTTTGAGGTCCCAATTAGTGTAATTCGTAGTGGTGCTCTGAATTGAGTGCTATTACGAGCCTGTATCAGGATATAAGATATATGCTATAGGCTGAGAATACTCAATCACACCTAGGAAAAATTCTTTTGATTCATTCAACTATTCTCCTTTGATATTGACACTTGATCTCTTAAACTGTCCTTTCCTTGAGTGTCTTACATCATGTGTCATATTGATTCTTTCTTTCGCTTTGTCTCAAGATGGCGCCTAAGACTAGATCGCAGCAGGGGAGAGCAGTTTCTGAGAGGTCTGCGATATCCCGAGGGCCCGCACCAGTCACTTCTCTGGTGATTGGAGTGTCAACTGCTTTCGGAGGTCCACCACCTACTCAGAGGACTGTGCCAGATGTATCTGAGGGGCTTCCACCTCCACCTCCTGTGCCAGCAGAGGCGACACAGATGTTTACACTATTTTGTGAGATGCTCGAGGCAAAGAGGCCTCAGTTAGTGGCACATCAGAGGCAGACCGACATTTTACGGTAGGGCATCGAGAGTTCTTATCAGCTTGCTTGTGCCGTAGTCGAGAGAGGAGTTCCGGTCCAACAACAGGATATTGCTTAGGTTGTTTAGCTTCGGCCGGGCAACATTCAGGACTTCAAGAAGCTGGAGCCTAGGGTCTTCAAGGGGACGGAGGGCATCGTCTATGCTGATAATTTGCTCGAGGACATTAAGCGTCTTATGAGAGTATCCCGTCTTTCTGAGGATCTGATGGTTGAGGCGGTAGGACTTTAACTGTTTGACGTCTCTCGTACTTGGTTCAGGAATGAGCCGATACTTATTGATGTGGGACAGTCTTGGGAGGTATTCAAGGACCTCTTCAAGAAAAAGTTTTTCGCTCAGACAGACAGGCTAGACTTGGGGAGACAGTTTGAGAGTCTTATTCAGGGGAGCATGTTTATAGAGGAGTATGCTGCAAAGTTCGGCAGGTTGAGCCAATTTGCAGAGTATTTGGTGAGAGAGCCGGAGGTTTGGGCTATTCGTTTCTGTGAGGGTCTAAACTGGGAAGTGCAGATCCTTATTTCGTCTTTTTATGAGACCTACTCGGAGATACTTGCGGAGGCACGCAAGGTTGAGCGTGAGTTGGATTTGAAGCTCAAAAGAGACCGTAATTCTTTTATGGAGGCAAACAGCAGTACAATATTTGCAAAACATCCTTATTTCTAATCCAAACCTTTCCAGCAGCCACAACAGCACTAGACTCCAGCTAGGGCACCATTTTACCAGGCACCACAGAAGCAGAGACAGTTACAGCAATCTTTCTGCCATTTCTGCAAGAAGCCCGACCACATCTGAAAAGTTTGCAAGAATAGGTTGGAAGTTTGTTTGTATTGTGGTACTGAAGGGCATCGACTGAGGGAGTGTCCTTCCAATCCTCATCGTGCAGTTCAGGTAGCAGTTTTAGCTCCGAGGGCACATGCGAGACCACCTGCAGTATAGCCGAGGGGACCACTTCCGACACAATAATAGCGTTATGTCAAGCATCAACAGCAGGAAGGTGCACATCAGGGACGAGCATTTACTATGACCGTCGAGGAGGATGAACCCACCAGAGATGTCATCGCAAGTTCTATTCTTCTTGATTCCATTCCAGCTTTAGCTTTATTTGATAGTGGTGCTTTCCATAGTTTGTATCTATTTCTTTTGCTCTGAAGCATGGTTTGGTAGCTGAGTCTTTTATAAGATCATGACCGGGGGAGGCATTATCCTGGTTAATGATATTTGCAAGGATCAAAGAGTTACTCTGGTAGGCTGGGAGTTGAGTGCGTGTCTACTTGTAATGCCACTTTCGAGCTACGATATTATACTCGGGATAAATTGGTTAAGTAGGCACCGTGCTAGCATATATTGTAGAGGAGGTAGAGTTTTGTTTAGTCCGCCAGGAGAGCCAGAGTTCGAGTTTGTTAGAGGAGCTGCAGAGTAGGGAGAAAGCATTATTTGTGGAGCTATGGTGGAAGACAAGAAGTTGCCGTATCCGTTGATAGCAGAGTTCTTGGATGTGTTTCCTGAGGAATTGCCAGGGTTGCCACCAAATCGAGATATTGAATTCTCTATAGACTTGGTGCCAGGTGCAAAACCAGTTTTGTAACATGTCTATAGAGTAAACAACAGCGAGCTGGTCGAGCTGAAGAAGCAAGTGGACGAATTACAGGATATGGGGTTTATCAGATCGAGTTCTTCACCGTGGGGAGCCCCAGTATTGTTTGTACCGAAGAAGGATGGATCGGTGCACATGTGCATTGATTATAAGGTTTTGAATAATCTTATTATCAAGAATAAGTACCCTTTGCCACGGATTGATGATCTGTTCGATCAGTTGAGTGGTGCCACGGTATTTTCTAAGATAGATTTGAGATCAGGTTACCACCAGGTGAAGGTGAAGCCGGTGGATATACCGGACTGCTTTTAGAACTCGGTATGATTAGTATGAGTTTATGGTGATGCCATTTGGGTTGACTAATGCACCGACGGTATTTATGAACTTGATGAACAAGGTGTTCCATCAGTACCTTGACAAGTTTGTGGTGGTGTTCATCGACGACATACTCATATACTCGAAGACACCGGAGGAGCATGAGGAGCATTTGAGGATTGTGTTAGATGTGCTGAGGAAGGAGAAGCTATATGGGAAGTTGTCCAAGTGTGGATTTTCCTGGACAAGGTGGAGTTCTTGGGGCATGTTGTGACTGGTGATGTTATTTCAGTGGATCTGACGAAGATCGCAACAGTGGAATCTTGGAAGACCCCGAGTTCGGTAGCAGAGATCAGGAGTTTCTTGGGATTGGCAGACTACTACAGAAGTTTGTGCAGTATTTTTTGAGGATTGCCGAGCCGATGACTAGACTCCCCAGGAAGGATTTAGAGTTTATTTAGACGAAGGATTGTCAGGTTGCTTTTGAGGAATTGAAGAATAGGTTGACGTCTGCTCCTATTTTGACGTTGCCATCAGGGTCTGGAGGTTTCACTATTTATAGTGATGCGTCGGGGAAAGGTTTGGGTTGTGTTCTTCAGCAGAATGGGAAAGTGATTGCCTATGCATCCAGGCAATTGCGACCTCATGAAAAGAACTATCCTACCCATGATTTGGAGTTGGCAGCAGTCATCTTCGCCCTGAAGTTGTGGAAATATTATTTATATGGAGAGCGTGTAGAGATCTTCACAGACCACAAGAGCTTGAAGTATATTTTCACGCAAAAGGAGTTGAATATGAGGCAGCGTCGATGGTTGGAACTGATGAAGGTTTTTGATATATCTTGATAGTAACATCCTGGGAAAGCTAATGTAGTTGCTGATGCTTTGAGCAGGTATCCGGTAGCTGTGTTCTTGACGCATGATCGATATTTGTTGGAGGACTTGGAGAGCTTGGGCATTGAGGTAATAGTTCCTGGTTTGGCTATGCATATATAGGGATTGCAGATACATTCTGATTTGATAGATAGGATCATGGAAGCACAGTATGAGGATGTATCTCTGAGGAGCATCAAAGCTCAGGTAAGAGCAGGATTGGAGGATAATTTTACCATTGCTGAGGATGGATCTTTGCGGCATGGAGTTAGATTGTGTGTGCCTAGTGGAGAGCGACGTGAGGAGGTATTACAGGAAGCACATCACTATCTATATTCCATGCATCCAGGTACCAATAAGATGTATCGAGATATGCAAGAGAGTGTGTGGTGTTACGGCATGAAGAGAGAAGTGGCACAGTTTGTATGAAGATGCTTAGTGTGCCAGCAGGTGAAAGCCAAGATACAGAGGCCAGGAGGTTTACTTCAGCCATTACCCATTCCAGAGTGGAAGTAGGAGCACATTACTATGGATTTTATGTCCGGTCTTCCACGATCTCCAGGAGAGAAAGACGCAATTTGGGTCATCGTTGATAGGTTGACCAAGTCAGCCCACTTTTTGCCTTTCAAGGTGGATTTGTCTACGGAGAAGTTGGCAGAGATGTATGTGAGGCAGATCGTTAGGATACATGGAGTTTCCGTCAACATGGTCTCGGATCGGGATAGTCGTTTCACTTCTTATTTTTGGAGGAGTGAGTTTTGGCACTCAGCTCAAGTTCAGTACTGCATATCATCTCTAGACAGATGGGCAGTCACAGAGGACTATTTAGACTCTCGAGGATATATTGTGTACTTGTGTACTAGATTTTGGCGGTTCTTCAGAGGACTATCTCTATTTGGTAAAATTTTCTTATAACAACAGCTACCAGGCTAGTATAGAGATGTCACCTTTTGAAGCTTTGTACGGTCGGAGGTATCGTACTCCCTTGTCATGGGATGATGTTGGAGAGAGAGTTTTTCTTGGGCCAGAGATGGTTGTGGATGTAGCAGAGAATGTTCAGTTGATCAGAGACAGACTTCGTGTGGCGCAGGACAGACAACGGCATTGGGCCGATAGCCACCGGAGACCTTTGGAGTTTGAGGTATAGTTTAGATTTTTGTTTTGTGCTTGTTATTGGTTGTTTGTTATAGATTAAGTTCTGAAGGTTTTTTTGTTCTAGGTGGGTGGTTTGGTATTTCTGAGGATTTCTCTGACACGAGGCACGATTCATTTCGATGGAGGCGGGAAGCTTAGTCCGCGATTCATCGGACCTTTTACTATTTTAGAGAGGGTCGGTGCAGTTGCTTATAGACTAGACTTGCCACCTGCATTGGAGGGAGTGCACAATGTGTTTCATGTGTCGCAGTTAAGACGGTACGTGGCAGATCCTAATCATGTATTGGATCACTCGGAGATAGAGGTGGGCCCTACTCTTAGCTATCCAGAGCAGCCATTGAGATTCAGGATCGGAGAGGGATGGTGCTGAGGGACCAGACTATTCCTTTGGTACGCGTCGCATAGAGGCATCACTCTCCGGGGGAGTCTACCTGGGAGAGAGAGGATGCTATGCGAGAGCGTTATCCATATTTGTTTGTGCCTTGAGTTATGTTCTTTCATAGTTAGTTCTGTTCTTTAGTTCGGTTCATTATTATGTTCTGTTATTTTCTGGGGGTAGTTTTCATCTTTGAATTTCGAGGAAAAAATTATTTTAAGGAGGGTAGACTTGTCACTACCACATTTTCTAGGAAAGGGTATTTTAGTAATTTCATAAATTAATTAAATATTATGCATGATAATTAATTATTTATATTATTTAATTATTGTTAGATGTTAGTTATTTATTTTGGACTTGCGTTAGTGGACCTAACTAGTTTAGTTTAGACTCAGGGACCAACATGTATTAATTGTTAGATTTGAGCCCAATTAGAAAGCCCATTGATTAGGAGATGGATTAAAATTAATTAAACCTTTAGACTAGAAGCTTCCCTCCTTAATTATTTCTTCATGAGAGGCCCCAAGGGGTATATTGGATATTACATAGTAGCTTAAAGAAGGGATAGAGGGGGCCGGCCTATTAAAGAGGGGAGAATTAATTTCTCTCTCCTCTTTTCATTTTAAAACTAGATCTAGAATTTTCCTCAACCAAATTCCTTCATTCCTACTTTATTTCTCTACCAAATTTCATCCTAAATTACCATTGGAGGCTAGTAGAGCAAGGATCTAGAAGGAGGAAGCAATGATCTACAAAGAGGAGCAAGGATCTACAAGTTGGAGGCCAATTTCATCACATTTGAAGGTTTCATTGGGAATCCATCTCCCAACAGGTACAATTTAGTTTTTCCCCTTAAATTAGGTTAATATGAGATTTAACCTTGAGAAATTAGCCCATATGCATAGGTTACCCATAGGATTTGGTTTTGTGTTCATAGGAGGCCTATTGAGAAAGTTACGATTTTTTTGTGTCAATTTTGGAAGAATTCCGAGATTGATATTTGTTGTGTGTGTCAATTGATCCTATAGATCAATTTGGCATATTCTTGTGTGTTTGGGGCTAGTGTCATATCCACAATTGGGTGCATGTAGGTCGTATCCCAATAATTTGGTGATACGTGTTGATTTGAGAGTTTTCCCTCCGACACGGGACTTTGAACATGTCATATTTTGACACAGACACGTAAAATTGTATTTGACTCATCGTATTATTCATAAATGATATATATGACTTGTTCGTATTATTCGGGGTACGTTTGGATATGTAGTGGATCGTGTCGCATGCGTATCCTAGATCTAGTGGGATACGGGGTGATACGTTCCATGTTTGTATAATATAATTATAGATCTAATTATCTTGTGTTCTTATTCATGGAGAAGTATAATTATATATATATATATATATATATATATATATATATATATATATATATATATATATATATAATGTTGTGTATATATATTCATGTAATATTCTGTCTTAGATCTATGTATCTATGTATATACCATATGTATATATATTGTATGTAACTATTCTTCTACATGTATATATATTTATATATGGTAGTACGTATATGTTAAGTAGATATTTATATGTTGTTATATTGTATATTTATATATGTATGTTGTATATTGTGTATGTGTTTATATATACGTATACGTATATGTGTTGTTATAATTTTGTTACAATATATGTGTATATTTCTATATAGATATTATGTACATATATATGTTTGGGTGTATGTATATTTATTAGTAGTATTATATGCATATTGTATATATATTATGTGGTTTATATATATATATATATATATATATATATATATATATATATATATATATATATATATATATATATATATATATATATATAATAGAGGGCAGGAGTTATAGCGACAGCAGCATGTGTCGCAGAAGCAGCAGCAACAGCAGTAACATCAGCAACAGCTGCTATAGCAACAGCAGGAAGCGTCGCAGCAGCAGCAGTAATATCCAACAGCAGCAGCAAGAGCTTTGGTGACAAACTGCAAAAGTTCGTCATAATAACAGCAGTATCAGCAGCCGTATCAGGGATATAACGATGATTTTTGACGATAGCTGCAGAGGTTCATCACTAAAACAGTAGAGTATCAGCAGCAACAACAGTTTTTAGTGATAGCAGGCAGGGGCCTTTAGCGACAGTTTGACAGTTTTATATTATATATATATATATATATATATATATATATATATATATATGGTAATTAATATATATGTAAATATGTTTCTAATTGCTATTTTTATTATAGTATACTATATATAGATATATGTAGTGTAGCATATATTAATTTAAAGGGTAGTTAGCATAAGTAAAGTATTGGGTATTACCTTGAGATACCAAGGTAAGTACCAAGGTAATTGGAGATACCCAAGGAATTGGGTTTGGATATCAATATTATGGGTTAGTGTGGTGATACCAAGTTGGTTCAAAACTAAGTCATCTATTTAATGTTTGCAATTAGGATTATATATAATTAATATTGTTTGACATATATGTGATGTTTTACCTATTGTTTTACGTATCCAGAGATACGGTATCCTAGTACCCTAAGATATAGTTTATGACCTAGACTTTAGTATTTGAACCCAATATCCTTGTGTTAGACTTTTGCAACCTAGTAATAGATAATTGACCATAGTTTGATCATAGTTGACCATAGTTTGACTTAGAGTTGACTTAGTTTGACTTTTGACTTAGAGTTGACTTATTGACCTAGAAGTTGACTAGTTTAACTTATTTTCTTTCCAAAACCTTGTATTGATGTATTCTATTTTTAGGTCTCTGAGGCACCGTATCAGACATCTGTGAGATTATTCTTTGGACTTCAGGCGAGTATATTCTTTGATAGTTTCTCATTTATGATATCCTCTATGTTCATTGTATATAGTGTAGATATCCATATTTTTTGACACGATGGTTACACGGATTGGTATATCCGGATCTCGTCATGAGATGTTATTTCTTGTATGTGGTATATCTTGTGTAAGTCTTGTTTCATTGGTTATCTTGTGCATGTACAGACACTGATTCTCGGGAAGATTTGCTACCTTTCTAGAGAATTCCGTGCCATAGCATACCATGGTTGGATTTATTATACCAGTCGGGGGTGTAGAGTATTTTAGTGTAGATATATGATCATACCCCCCTTGTGCATGTCTTATTCCTTGTGAGTGTTGATCATACACCGCATGTATGATCAGCCAGGCCATTATACTCTTGTGCAAGTTCCCAAGCCGATCACATGTTAAAGCTAGTACTCACACACTTAGACATTAGTATTCTTGTTCATTGATATATTGTTCATTATTGTATTTATTCCAGTATTTTTTATTGTATATCTCTTGTATCTATTATTGCATCTTGTATATTTATATCTATTTACTGTTACATATTTTTTATCATTGATTAGAACTGCTGTTAGAGATATACTCTGCTCCTTTCCTGACTGGATTTATATTTTTCCCAGATGACACTGAGGACTGGTACCCTACATATTATGGACCTCAGGATGTTGTGGGTTTAGAGTCAGAGACCCTGGTTTAGGAGGGACTTATCCCAACTGAGACAGATGACCCGAGTTTAGTAGCTTCTTAGTATTCTTGGTACTGGATTTGTCTCCAGCTTATTTGTTAGTATTTTTTTCACTCATTGATGTATTATTTAGATTCATGAGTTGTATGTGACTATTCTATTCTTTATCTGATTCATGCTCGTTCCAACTTAGATCTGTGATTGAGTATATTATTATTGTTGGTGGTTCATTATATTGTTAGGTAGATTACCCAGACAACATTCTACCGCCGATTCTGTGGCGTAGGCTGGGCGTTGTTCCCGACTTGCACCCTTACACCGGGTGTGGGTTGTGACAAATATCTATGTCGTTGCTCGACGCCAATAAATATTTTCATTGGTCAACCATCCTGGAAGTCGAACGTTCTTCTGAGGATAAGTGCCTCCAGCATCAGTATAAATATTGGCGAACAAAGGAGACTAAATAGGTTGAATCAATAAAGAATCTTCGCTTGGTACGTTCCCAGGATAAAGTCCTCGCATTTGAACTGAATATCCATCATCGAAACTGAAAAAATGACCTTGTTTGTAGCTAATTTTCCCTCGCTTAGCTCCATTAGTAAGGGGAGTCAAATCCTACTTTATCTTCTGTGGATAAGTGGCATGGGAGAAGATAGACAGCAAAAAACTTCTCTACATCTTTGGGAGATACATGACCCTACCATGAACATAGAACAACCAGTTCTCCTTCTTTTTCTTAGGCTAAGAAGATTAATGAATGGCATCACCAAACAAGAAAGTCGGCTTACAATATGTCTCATTCGCAAAGGAAGTGAGAGTTCGCCGCTTATCAAAGACGTCAACAATCGCTCCCCTTGTCCGGCTATCAATAATTGGCGTATGTTGGACATCTTCTTATCAGATTGGGGAAACTCAGTGTATGGTAAGTCTTCTAGTTAATTTGTATGCAAAAGTCCAGCAGTGGATCCCATCAGTTCAGCCAAATGATCCATACCCAAGTCAACTGCAAAATCCACAAACGAAGAGTCAACAAATATCATGAAAAGCAGTACGTAAAAATAACCCTATTATGAGTCATTTAAGAATCTAAAGGAGGCGTATTTTTCCTAAATGTTTAGGAACTATGCGCAATTTTACGAAGACTTCAGGAAATAAGCAAATTTTATGTGCTAATTTGCCCAATCAGATGGATAATGCACCAATCTGTCAAAATAGACAAAAAGTGTGCTGACTCGCCAATAATTGGGATAGTGCGCCAAAATGGCTGTTCCACTCTGAATGAGGGAAAGTGCGCTGAGATGATTGTTTCCCCTCTGAACGAGGAAAAATGCGCCAAGATAACTGTTTTTGCTCTGAACGAGAGAAAATGCGTCAAAGTGGCTATTTTTTCTCTGAACGAGAGAAAAGAGCACGTGTACACGTATCTCGGTATTCTATGTCTTCGTTCTTCTTCTTTCTTTTATCATTCTGCCATTGTTAAAATCTTACATTGTACATGTAAAAGAAAAAGAAAGAAAATAGGGAAGAAGAAGACAGCCGCCATGCCTATCTGTCATGTCCAGTCCCAAAATACGTAGGACTAGGAATACGTAAGCATGCCAGCCGTATGTACAATGCAACTCCAATATGTTGTAAAATTATAACACATACATGTGCTGTAATATGAATATTAATTCATAAGTATTTCATATATTGTCAACACAAGTCACATACATCTATATCTTATCTACAAGCACAAGTAAAGTAATATCAAAATAAATAGCTAAATCTCTCAAGTATGAAGTATCAAAAGAATAATAGTCGGGTAGAGACAAATCTACTACCCATCGACTATATCAAAAACTAAAATGATAGAGGAGATAAAAACCCCAATATGAAATAAATGTCAATAAAGAAATAACAACTAAGGATCCATCAGCAATAAAGTAATCACTGGTACTCAGAAGGGAAGGCTCAACAGAGAATGATGCGTCAGGCCCGGGTTCATACTCCTGCGGATAATCCTGCTCGTCTATACCTAGAAGTGGACCAGGTCCTCAAAGGGACGTAACAAGATACAAAAAGTATATGCCATAATATACTAAAAATAACATCCAAAGGGTCGCCTAACTGTCTATGTTAAATTGACTTTTGATAACAACTTTCCAATATATGGGTTATCTGGCTAAAAATGGGATTGACGTGACTCTCTTGGAGAATCAGTGGCCTAAAAAGCGTAACGTATTTCGATCGTCAGAGGTCGTCGGTAAATAATATAATATAAGGGTCATCTGACCACGCATCTTCGGCGTAGCGTACATGTTAAAAAAGGGAAAGTGTAAAGGAGCTCATATGCCTACTTGTTGTTCTCCCCACCCTATGATCTATCTATGTCATATCCATGCCACGGTGATACCTCTAATAACTGCCAAATCTTCTAGCATGCATTTCTATCAGCAGTTATTTCTAATCCGTCGTACGTCCCATACGTACAGGTGGCCAGCCTATCACCCAAGTTCGTGTCCTACATGAGTCACACTCGTGTAACAAAAGTGTCACGGCCAATTAAACATAAAATTCCTCAACATTATGGGGTGGTCTCGTAACACTAGGTCGTCATACAAAATATTAAATAAGTGACAAAAGGCGACACAACCGTCATTGCACCTAAGTTATTCTTGGACGCGCAATTTTATATAGAAAAATAAAATAACTAAATGAACAACAACAAATATGCATGCTAATAATGAATATAAATAAATAGCACAATGGCAAGGTATACTTGCCTAGCAAGCAATCTGTGTAATGTAGGCGTCCTGACATCAAGCACAAGGGATCAAAAACTACAGGCTCTAAAAGAAAGTCTCCAGATACTGAATAAACATCACCAACGTCTCCGAAATCAGCGAGATAGTAAGAAAACTCTATCCTTTTGTCTAATTGGACACAGGGGGAAAAATGGTAATTTCGGGTTAAAGCGGTATCCGTATAGGGCCCACTATGCACCAAAATACGTGTCAGGGGAAAAGTCTCTAAATAGGACAAATTATAGGTCAAAGCAATCCTAAACGACGATACGAACTCAACAGTATGTCCAATTTTGGATTCTGGTGAGCCGATCATAATTTTGCCCGTCAAGTTAACCGTGGGGCCCGCGAATAGGCTGCTCGTTAAAATATCTCAGAATCGCGTGAAACTTGGGTCTCAAGACCAGCGTGATACCAAGAATCCAATGGCGTAAGTTTTGTCACATTTCGACGAGCGTGTACCAACTAATAGAGAAATTAAAAAATACCGATATGGGAGGACTTTTTATATATATAATTTGATTTTGATGTGCACACATGTCCAAATCAACTTCCGTGAAAGCCCGCACGTCAGGGTATACCTTACGCTCCTTTTGGTGTAACTGGTACGCGACGTGGTGGTCCAGTTTGTCGGGATGCACTTTGTATCGCAAGTTTCTAAGTTCTTAAAAAATTGTTTTTCGTGATTTTAAATCAAAATTTTTGCACAGAACTAATGATCAAATATATGCAAATAATATGTCATTAAAATCCTGGTTATATTGACTTCGTGTTAGAAAAAGAAAATTAAATTTTGGTTGGATCGATTTGCCGACAATTAGAAGGATAAGGTTGCACAATTTGAAAGATGAAAGAAATTTTTTAGTCATCATACAAATAGCGAGCGTTAAGGTTTTGGAGAAACAAGATATGAAAGTAAATAGAGAAACTCTTGATAATATCATGGTTTCCTAAAGGAATGTGGTATGTTAGTCTTTGTGTTTGAGGTATGATCAAGAAAAATGTTCTAATCATTCAATAGGTTTTAATTAGGTAAAGAGCTATGATAATTGATCAATGATGGAGCGAGGGATTAACTCAAGATGGGAAAGTATATAGATAGTTGGATGAGATGGCATAGTCGGTGGCTCATGAAGACTCAAGTAGGATTCAACGATGATCATAGATTCCAGGAGATTTACTAAGCTGAAGGTAGGGTACCCTTACTCTTACCAAGGTATCGGTTCATTCCTCTTGGTTTCTAATATCAAGTCAAGAATCTAAATTTATAGTCCACTTATATTATCTCACTATGAAAGTTAGGTTTAGTCCTAATATTCAACCTTGGATTTCTATTGGTTCCTCAATACTAGGGTCAATCAATATGGTCAAATTTCTAACTGACCCTAGTAGTGTATATACTACTCTCAAGTCATTACTAAATATCTCAAGGGATAATAGTCAATCAGATTACATATGCTGGATGCTAGGGTTTATTAGGTATGCTAAACTTTTTAGAGCTGCAAATATTCTAATTTGTTTTTTAGTATGTTTGCTATCATAATTATCTTCTAACCTAACAACAAAGATTCCTATATTGTGGCAGAAGGCTATACTCAAGAAACTATTAGGGAAGTACATTGAATATGAAGAGGTGAGGGAACAATGATACCGATTTTAAGAGAATTAAGCGAGTACAATTTTGAAGGTCAAGGAAGGTAGGTGACTTCAAGAATTCAGAACAAAAATAAAGAGGGGAGTCAATATGTGATTGAGATCCGATACTCTAATCCTCTTTGTAGGCTTGCTCAGTACAGTAACGTAACCGAGACAACATACTCTCGACCTACATGGTCTACGACTAAAAATATGTCCCGCCCCAGTCCCAAAATACATAGGACTAGGAATATGTAAGCATGCCAGCCGTATGTTCATGGAAACTCTAATATATTAGAAAATTATAACACATACGTGCGCTGTAATATGAATATTAATTCACAAGTGGTTAATATATTGTCAACACAAGTCACATGCATCTATATCTCATCCACAAGCACAAGTAATGGAATATCAAAATAAATAGCTAAATGTCTCAAGTACGAAGTATCAAAAGAATAATAGTCAGGTAAAGACAAATCCACTACCCATCGACTATATCAAAAACTAAAATGATCGAGGAGATCAAAACCCCAATATAAAATAAATATCAATAAAGTAACAGCAGCTAAGGATCCATCAGCAATGAAGTAATCACTGGTACTCAGAAGGTAAGACCTCCTCAACAGAGAATGATGCATCAGGCCCGGGTCCATACTCCTGCGGATAATCCTGCTCGTCTATACTTAGAAGTGGACCAGGTCCTCAGAGAAAAGTAACAAGATATAAAAAGTACATGCCATAATATACTGAAAATAATATCTAAAGGGTTGCCTAACCGTCTATGTGAAATACACTTTTGAGAATAACTTTCCAACGTATGGGCTATCTGGCTAAAATTATGATTGGCGTGACTCTCTTAGAGAATCAGTGGCCTAAAAAGCATAACGACTTTCGATCGTCAGCGACCTCCTGTAAATAATATAATATAAGGGTCATCTGACCACGCATCTCCGGCTGAGTGTACAGGTTACATAAGAAAAAGTGTAAAGGATCCTATATGCCTACTTGTTGTTTTTCCTACCCTATGCACTATCCATGTCATATCCATGCCATGGTGATACCTCTAATAACTGCCAAGTCTCCTAGCATGCATTTCTATCAGCAGTTATTTTCTATCCGTCGCACATCCCATACTTACATCTGGCCAGCCTATTACGCAAGTTTGTGTCCTACATGAGACTCATACTAGTATAAAAATGTATCATGGCCAATGAAACATAAGAATGCCTCAACATCATCGGGTGGCCTCGTAACACTAGGTCGTCATGAAAAATATTAAATAAGTGACAAAAGGCGACGCAACCATCGTTGTACCCAAGTTATTCCTGGACGCGCAGTTTTATATAGAAAAATAAAAAACTAAATGAACAATAACAAATATGTATGCTAATAATGAAAGTAAATAAACATCACAATGTCAACGTATAATTGCCTGGCAAGCAATCTATGTAATGTAGGCATCCTGACATCAAGCACAAGGGATCAGAAACTACAGGCTCTGAACGAACGTCTTCGGATGCTGAAATAAACATCACCAACGTCTCCAAAATCAGCGAGATAGTTAGAAAACTCTACCCTTTCATCCAATTTGGACACAGGGGCAAAAAGGATAATTTTAGGTCAAAGCGGTATCCATATGGGGCATACTTTGCACCAAAATGTGTGTCAGGGGTAAAAGTCTCTAAATAGGACAAATTATAGGTCAAATAAATCCTAAACGATGATATGAACTCAACGGTATGTCCAATTTTAGATTCCGGTGAGCCAATCACAATTTTGTCTGTCAAGTCAACCGTGGGGCCTACAAATAGGTGGCTCGGTTAACTGTCTCTGAATCACGTGAAACTTGGTTTTCAGGACCAATACGATACCACGAATCCAATGGAGCAACTTTTGCCGTGTTCCGACGAGCGTGTACCAACTAATGGAAAAATTATAAAATATCCATACAGGGTGTACTTTTACAGATATGGTTTGATTCCGATGCGCACACACGTCCAAATCAACTTCAGCGAAAGCCCACACGTCAGGATATACCAAACGCTCCTTTTAGTGCAACTGGTATATGATGTGGTAGTCCAGTTTGTCGGGACGCACTCTGTATCGCAAGTTTCTAAGTTCTTAAAAAACTGTTTTTCATGATTTTAAATCTAAATTTTTGTACAGAACTAGTGATCAAATATATGCAAATAATATGTCGTTTAAATTCTGGTTATATTAAATTCGTGTAAGAAAAAAAATTAAATTTTAGTTGGGTCGATTAGGAGAAAATTGCCTTCCAAGATAGTATGTTGGTTTCAAAAACTGTCAATTCATATGTATCTAAAACAGTTATTTTTCGAAAATCTTTAGATAAATTTATATCAGAAATATGATGGTTGGAATAAAACTACTTGAAGACATTAGAAGGTGTTCATGTTGTGGTTGAATCTAAACAACTGGATCAAAATTCGGTCTCGTATGTAGGAAGAAATAGAGTTCGAGATATGAGTACCTGACTATGGTTGATGTAGGTCGGGTGGTCACGCGTGTCACATCAACGGCGGCGGGCGGTTCGACGAAGGTGCTCCAGCATTCGAGGCTGTCGCAGGGGTGAGGAGGACGAGTAGGGAAAAAAACTTTGAGGGTAGGGTTAGGGTTTTGCTCATATATATATATATATATATATATATATATATATATATATATATATATATATATATATATATATCGAGAGGGGTTGTGGGCGGTCCCTAGGTCGCGGTTGTGAAGGCTGGTGGGTCGGGTAGGATAAGTGATGTTGACTCTCGTGTGTTATCTACAGGTTTGCATGGGATAGAGCCACACAAATTCAGTCACCTACAACTCTAGTCCATGATAAATGAAATAAAAAGCAATAAAACTTTAATTATTAAGTGAAATCAGATCAAAAGTGAACTAACTGAAATTTTAAGGTTGTGGTGAGTGATTATAACTATTACTACTACTACTACTTATTATTGGTACGTCGTCCGTATACATATTATTATAAAAGAAAAAAATCCTAGAAAATTAGGGGAGGTTACATTGTACCCAAATTACAAAAATTTCGTTCTCGAAATTAAATTCAAGTACGATTTTAGAATAAGAGAAGGCAATATGGTATAGTATGGTCTAATATAAAATATTGTACCTCAACCTCGGAAAGAGGAAGATGTAACTCATGTATTAAATTCTAAGGGTCAGTTTGGGCTGCCTTAAGTAAGGTAATATGGCACGAATAAATTTTAGTACAAGAAGAACTTGCATATGGATTCGAGGATACGATATGAAAGATGGGTACACGATATGAAGTGGCATTGATAGGACGGAGGATGAACTGTCACTACTTAGTTACATGAACGATCTTGAGCTGTCTATGACATAATGGTCTAAAAAGGATGTCCTTCTATTCTAAACATTCTCCATAGCCACTATAGCCTATATTTGTTCTAATTGAAGTCGTCAAAATTTTAAATTCTACAAATTTGTATCTAAGTTAAGTCAACCACAATCTTCTCAAAAATTTAATTAGCAAAATTTAATCAAATCCATCGTAATCTTCTTAAAATTAAAGGAATCATTGTTTAAATCAAAATTCAACCTATCATAATCTCTCTTTGAGTTTCAAATAATCAAAATCTAAATTTAAGTCAAATCTATATGATATCTCCAAGATTTAAATAACCGATATCAAATTTCAAATCATGATTCCAACTATCATAATCTCCTTTAGATTTTTAATAATGAACAACTCTAATCAAATCTTATTCATAGTTCAAACTTAAGAATTTTGTACTTATCCAATTTCAAATTCAATTTCTATCCTCAATATTTCAAATAGGTGATCCAACCATCAAAATTTAACTTTTAATTCAAATCATCAATTCAACCTCAATATTTCAAAATTTATTCCATATGTCATTCTTATCTTTAAAGTTAAATCTCCACCATCATAATCATTCTTCTAAAATTTCTCAAAATTAAAATGACTTAATTCTCTTGATCTTATCTTACTTGTTAACTTTCATAACCACCGTCTAAGATTTTCACTTTTATATAAAATTTTAGCTTATGTTGACAATGCAACTCCTATCCAACTTAGAATTCACCGATCTATCACACAAGACTATACTTTTAAGAAATACTTCCTCAAATTATTTAATCATGTGATCAAATCCTCAAAAATTTTAACATAAAATATCATATATTTTGTCACGACCCGCACCCGGTGTAGGGGCACGAGTAGTGAACAACGTCCATCCTACGCCACAACATCGACATTTGAACACTGTTTGGGTAAACTATCTATCTAGCAATCAAGATATAATAATGCCACCAATGAAATATGAATACTCAATCACAGATCTATAAGATGGAACAATCACATAAAATAATATAAAGAACTGAAGAGTCAAATACAACTCACAAGACAAAATAATATCCAATGAGTCATATAATAAATACTAACAACAAAATGCTGGAGACAAATCCAGTATAAATAAATCTATCTACTGAGCTATGGGTACTGGGTCATCTGTCTCAACCGGGATGAGATCCTCCTGAACTAAGGTCTCTGGCTCTAAGCCAACTATGTCTTGAGGCCTGTAGTGAGTGGTATACCACTCCTAAGTGTCATCTGGAAAAAATATATCAGTCAGGAAAGGAGCAAAGTATATCTCTAACAACAGTTCCAATAAATGATAAAAGCTATGTAACAATAAATTGAGCGAATATACAAGATACAATATACAGGTATAAGAGATATGCATAAAAGGAATACTGGAATTAAATATAAGAAATTGTCATGACCCGTACCTAGTGTAGGGATGCAAGTAGAAAATAATGTCCAGCCTACGCTGCAGCATCGACGGTAGAACGCTGTCTTGGTCTACTATACTATCTAATTATCTCATAATAATGCATAAACCTCCAATAATATCTCAACTCCAAGAAGAGTGTAATAAACTTAATTCAACACAATACTCAATCACAATTCTATAGCACGATAAGATATAAGGAAGTCTAACATAACTATACAGTCAAAAATATATAACAACAATAATAGAACAATATCTAAATCTCAATCTATAAGCCGAAAAAAATCTGGAACCAAATGCTAAAGAAAACTAACTATGAATGACTAGTGATCCGGATAAACCTTCTGGCAATTACTCCAGAACTACTGGGTCCAGGGCTGCACAATCTACAGGTCGAAGTCCATAGTATATCGGACACCAATCTTCCGGATCCTCTGAAAAATATTTTTCAGTCAGGAATGGAGCAAAGTACATCTCTAACAGCAATTCTAATCAATGATATAAACTATGTAACAGTAAATAGATATGAATATACAAGATGCCATATACATATACAAGAGATACACTATAAAGGAAATACTGAACATAAATAAAATAATGAGCAATATGGAATGAACAAGAAATACTAATAACTAAGTGAGTGAGTACCAGCTTTAACATATGATTGGCTTGGGAAATTGCACAAGAGTAAATAGCTTGGTTAATCATACGTGCGGTGTATGATCAACACTCACAAGGAATAAGACTTACACAAGGAGGGTATGATCACATATCTACACTACATACTCTCCGCCCCCGACTGGTATAGTGGATCCAACTATGGTACGTCATGACACGGGTTTCCACAAGAAGGGCGCTACTCTTCTCATAAACCAATGCCTGTACATGTACAAGAAGAATAATGAATAAGGCTTGCACAAGATACACCATACATACCAAGGAACAATATCTCATGACGAGATTCAGATATACAAATCCGTGTAACTATCGTGTCAAGAAATCAAGGATATCTACACTAGATACAAGAGACATAGAGGATATCATAAATAAGAAACTATCAGAGAATGTACTCGTCTGTGTAACACCCTGTTCCGCTCAAGCGGACTGCCGTCTCAATCGGCAATCGTGCAGCTGTCCTGACCTGCTTTTCCTCGATCAAGAAGCAAAGGATATCCAGACTTGTCCCTAAAGGAATCCGGCTTGGACTTTCAGAGGCTCGCTCAGACGTATCGCTCTACCGAGGCGAATCATCGCTAAGGTGGGTGGCTACGGTGAACTTGTCTTTGCTTAGCCAGCACACATAAAATCTGGAATATTTATGCTAGTCGCTAGGTGATTCACCCCCTGCATGCTAATAAATCCAACGCACCTAGCTAAGGGAATAACCCCAACTTGTATGGCTTGCTAGAACATGGAAATGAAATACTGCTTATGTTCAGACCCCCGCATGCTAAGTCCCTTAACGGTTTCATCTCTCGGACTACCTTCGGGCCCGAGCAACGTGCCTGCTTATGTTCCTAGAAACGCATGCTTGTCTGCTTGATAGTTATCGTGTTTTCATCCAAACCCCGGAAGACTACTACGTAGTCGTTCCGTGCCTGAACGAACCTGCAAGTATCCGGGACCGTTAGGTCATCAAGGCAGCCCCGAACCAGGGGAATGCATCAAGACAAGTTATTGTACAGAACCAAGATTCAAGTATCCCGTATACTCGTGTACTCGTGTTCCCGTGCACTCGTGTTCTCGTGTTCTTGTGTTCTAGTGCACGCGTGTTCTCGTGTATCTCGTGTAATCGTGTTGCCTGAGATTGGTTAAATCGTGTTGCCTGAGAATGGTTAAATCGTGTTGCCTGAGATTGGTTAACCCTGAAGTGCATGTCGCGGACAACTCGAAAACGAGGCATAGTTCCACGGACGGTCACCGGGGCACTGGGGCCGCTCCGATCCGGATGGAACTTCAAGTGTGGTTCATCGTGTGCAGGCGAGTGGTTTGCAGCGCATCGTGTACTCGGTTGCATTCCACTTGGCCTAGGACCACATCATGTGTAGTCTCTCGTGTGCTGGCAAGATGGTTTGCAACATATCGTATACTTGGTTGCATTCCATCTTGGCCTTGGACTACATATGAAATCCATCGTGTACGGGGGAGATGGTTCGTAGGCATCGTGTGCTCTCGTTGCGTTCCACTTTCGTCTGGGATTAGTCCTTTATGGCTATGCCAGCGACTCCTGTTCATATAGATAAGTCATCCTCGCTTAGCGGCTATTCGCGTGCGAGTCATTGCATCAAGAACAACTGAGCACACCGAATACTGTCCCGTTCAATAACTTTCGTGTTGCATGTTGCATATGCTATGCTCCTGAATGCTTATACTTGCCCGTGCTTGAATTAATCATGTTTGCCTTGGACAGGGAAGGAGATGGTAAGTTGGTAAGTCTCGCCGTGTTTCCTCTAACATCGCACGGCGCACTGCCCGACACGTTAGGCTATTCAATATCTGCATGAAACTGATCCTAAGGCAACTAGAAAGACAACTTAATAGTTGTGCACGAAACCTGTGTTACGTGTTTGGATTTGTCGAGCGGGCGAGTAGCTTCCCCACCAGTGCATTCAATGTACTGATAATCCACCAGTTTGATATGCAGGGTGCGGGAGAACCTCGTGCGGTGCGGACGCCTCCTTCGTGCGTGCTAAGGCTAGGAGTTCCCTCTGAAGCCTTGCAACGGTGCATCCGGGACTGAAGCACATATACAAGACATAAGTTGTGAACATCGCCTGACCATCGCCTGTACAAATCATTTCACAGTTGTAGCCACTTGGCACGCTTTTATTGTTTCAGAGAGAGGCTTGAGCGACTTGTAATCTCGGCTATACGCCGCCTGTAATACATGATTCACATCAATAAAGAGATTACTTTACTTGTTTCGATGCTTCCGCTATATTTGTCAACTCAGTGAACCTGTTACCGATCGCCTATGCGTTCATGACTCCGCTGCACTCGGACAATCTGTGCGACTCTGTGGTTTAGAACTCTAACCGCCAGCCAATGAACCATGGCCTTGCACGGGCGTGGCTCACGCTCGTGCGGCATCACGCCCGGATGGGTTAAGCGATCGTTCCGCGGGAGCGCTGGCGAGGGTGATTCCCGCCTAGCGGGAACGGCCGATTGCCTGCGGGAGATCGGGGCGTGACATGTTGGTATCAGAGCCTGGCTTCTACGCCTTTGGACTTCGATTCGATATCTCTGTTTCGAAAGCTCGTTCGTGGGTTATGTGCACGCTCTCTCTCAATGCCTCGATGGGATGTTCCAACAATAAGTCTAAATACTTTCAAAATATATTTTGAATGATATGCTTGCTTGTCTGGTTGTATGCTACGAGTGGCCCTTGTGCCAACCTGTGCGAACCACTTGAGAGTATCGCTAGTAGCTTGTCCGAGATTTTCACTAACCCTAAGTTTGGTTGAATGTATCTATTCGAGGGATGCCTTGAATTAGTGCACCATCCAAGACTTAAGAAAAAGGTGAAACTCGAGTGCTAAGACTTCGCTATCACTGAGCTGGTTGACGTGTTCACGCTAGAGGGTACCTTCGAAAGTGCGCACGATCTAGTCTAAGCGGTATGCTGATTTCGAAGCTTGTGCAAGTGAATATCCAAATGAACAAGTACAAATGACTTGTCTAGGATTGCCTCAACCCTAGATTACTGCTTGTCCTTAGTAAGTCTCGAGGACGAGACTTTTTCTAAGTTGGGTAGGATGTAACACCCTGTTCCACTCAAGCGGACTGCCGTCTCAATCGGCAATCGTGCAGCTGTCCCGACCTGCTTTGCCTCGATCAAGAAGCAAAGGATATCCAGACTTGTCCCTAAAGGAATCCGGCTTGGACTTTCAGAGGCTCGCTCAGACGTATCGCTCTACCGAGGCGAATCATCGCTAAGGTGGGTGGCTACGGTGAACTTGTCTTTGCTTAGCCAGCACACATAAAATCTGGAATATTTATGCTAGTCGCTAGGTGATTCACCCCCTGCATGCTAATAAATCCAACGCACCTAGCTAAGGGAATAACCCCAACTTGTATGGCTTGCTAGAACATGGAAATGAAATACTGCTTATGTTCAGACCCCCGCATGCTAAGTCCCTTAACGGTTTCATCTCTCGGACTACCTTCGGGCCCGAGCAACGTGCCTGCTTATGTTCCTAGAAATGCATGCTTGTCTGCTTGATAGTTACCGTGTTTTCATCCAAACCCCGGAAGACAACTACGTAGTCGTTCCGTGCCTGAACGAACCTGCAAGTATCCGGGACCGTTAGGTCATCAAGGCAGCCCCGAACCAGGGGAATGCATCAAGACAAGTTATTGTACAGAACCAAGATTCAAGTATCCCGTATACTCGTGTACTCGTGTTCCCGTGCACTCGTGTTCTCGTGTTCTAGTGCACGCGTGTTCTCGTGTATCTCGTGTAATCGTGTTGCCTGAGATTGGTTAAATCGTGTTGCCTGAGAATGGTTAAATCGTGTTGCCTGAGATTGGTTAACCCTGAAGTGCATGTCGCGGACAACTCGGAAACGAGGCATAGTTCCACGGACGGTCACCGGGGCACTGGGGCCGCTCCGATCCGGATGGAACTTCAAGTGTGGTTCATCGTGTGCAGGCGAGTGGTTTGCAGCGCATCGTGTACTCGGTTGCATTCCACTTGGCCTAGGACCACATCATGTGTAGTCTATCGTGTGCTGGCAAGATGGTTTGCAACATATCGTGTACTTGGTTGCATTCCATCTTGGCCTTGGACTACATATAAAATCCATCGTGTACGGGCGAGATGGTTCGTAGCGCATCGTGTGCTCTCGTTGTGTTCCACTCTCGTCTGGGATTAGTCCTTTATGGCTATGCCAGCGACTCCTGTTCATATAGATAAGTCATCCTCGCTTAGCGGCTATCCGCGTGCGAGTCATTGCATCAAGAACAACTGAGCACACCGAATACTGTCCCGTTCAATAACTTTCGTGTTGCATGTTGCATATGCTATGCTCCTGAATGCTTATACTTGCCCGTGCTTGAATTAATCATGTTTGCCTTGGACAGGGAAGGAGATGGTAAGTTGGTAAGTCTCGCCGTGTTTCCTCTAACATCGCACGGCGCACTGCCCAACACGTTAGGCTATTCAATATCTGCATGAAACTGATCCTAAGGCAACTAGAAAGACAACTTAATAGTTGTGCACGAAACCTGTGTTACGTGTTTGGATTTGTCGAGCGGGCGAGTAGCTTCCCCACCAGTGCATTCAATGTACTGATAATCCACCAGTTTGATATGCAGGGTGCGGGAGAACCTCGTGCGGTGCGGACGCCTCCTTCGTGCGTGCTAAGGCCAGGAGTTCCCTCTGAAGCCTTGCAACGGTGCGTCCGGGACTGAAGCACATATACAAGACATAAGTTGTGAACATCGCCTGACCATCGCCTGTACAAATCATTCCACAGTTGTAGCCACTTGGCACGCTTTTATTGTTTCAGAGAGAGAGGCTTGAGCGACTTGTAATCTCGGCTATACGCCGCCTGTAATACATGATTCACATCAATAAAGAGATTACTTTACTTGTTTCGATGCTTCCGCTATATTTGTCAACTCAGTGAACCTGTTACCGATCGCCTATGCGTTCATGACTCCGCTACACTCGGACAATCTGTGCGACTCTGTGGCTTAGAACTCTAACCGCCAGCCAATGAACCATGGCCTTGCACGGGCGTGGCTCACGCTCGTGCGGCATCACGCCCGGATGGGTTAAGCGATCGTTCCGCGGGAGCGCTGGCGAGGGTGATTCCCGCCTAGCGGGAACGGCCGATTGCCTGCGGGAGATCGGGGCGTGACAGTCTGTGGTCCAGAGCAAATGATAAGAAACGGTATCCGAACTGGTATCACATAGACCTATATATGAAATATTGTATTAATACAAGATGTTGGAATAAAATTAAGTTAAACTAGTTCAATTCTAACTCATGAAGCCATTTCTAAGTCAAAATAGTCAAACTAGGTCAACTCTAGGTCCAACTAGTCAAATTTGGTAAAACTAGCTATTTCTAAGTTGTATGAGTCCAACTCTAGGGTATTAGGTCAACACACTATAAACTAGGCTATACTAGCAAAACTAAGATACTATGAGACACACAAAATGCCGTATTATAAGATACGCAAGTTTTTAATATGAAAATAGTAATTTATATATATATAAGACAATACATATAGTAATTAATCTAACTAAAGCAAAATGGATACCTTGGCTTTGAACCAATGCGTATCTTACTACCTACACACCCATCTCGATACTCAAATCTAATACCTTGAGTATCAACCATTTACCTTGACATTACCTTGGTATCCCAAGGTAATTCAAATCCTAGTATATAGCTAAAATATAGTTAATACCCAACCACTAACTATATGCTAACTTGCAATACTATTAAAAACTATTAACTATCTAACATATAATACATATCAATACAATACTTATATATAATACTACATATAGCTAATCTAACAAGTATTACTACTTAGACTAACAAGTATCTATATACAACTACCCTACCAAGTAATTAACTACAATACTAATACTAGCTATATCTACTTACTAAACTCAACAATAACTACTAACCTCTAACCCAACTAGCTAACCTTAACAACTAAACTACTGTCTCTCTTAACCTTGCTATTTTCACTGCTACTGCAATGCTCTTCAGTTGCTAGATTGCTGCAGCAACATGCTGTGCACATACCCTTGCTGTTGAATGCTCTGTACTGGCTTACTGAACTAATACTTGCTGTAGATGCTGTAGTTGCTGCTACTGTGTTGTTGGTGCTGAGCTTCCTGCAGTATGCTGTGCACGAGTTGCTATCCAGGACTGATGCTTCTTGCTGCAGCATGATATTCCTGCTGAACTGCTTTGCTGCTCACTACAGTTGCATCCTCTGCCCTTCAGTTGTTGCACACTCTGCTAAAACTGAGACTGCTCTCTCTCTTGCCTTGCTGCCTGCACAGTTGGTTGTGCACGAGTTCTTGCAGGTTAGCTGCAACTGCTACTGCTCTGATTGCAGCTAGCTGCTGCATTGGATACTTCTCCTTGCTGTTACTGCTAATGTAGTTGGTGTACTGATCTTCCACTGCCTTCAGTTCATTGATGTACATTGCGTTATTGGTGATGCACTACTGCACTATTCAGATACTCAATTGATGCACACTGTTGTACTGCTTAGATACTCAGTTGATGCACACAGTGATACTCAGTTGATGCACACTGTTGCACTACTCAGATACTCAGTTGATATACACTGTTGCACTGCTCAGATACTCAGTTGGTGCATACAGTGATACTCAGTTGATGCACACTGTTGCACTGCTCAGATACTCAGTTGATGCACACAGTGATACCCAGTTGGTGAACACGGTTGCACTGCTCAGATACTCAGTTGATGCACACTGTGAATGGTTGCTCTGAAGTGGTGCCCAACCCCCTCTCAACACTGCTCACTCACTCACACACAAACACCTATGCACTCACACACACATCCATATATATACTAACTTACATATGCCACCAATATATATATATATATATATATATATATATATATATATATATTTATATATCCTCTCCTCTATGCATATATATATACAATCACATATATACAACCAAACTTATATAGATACAACTCTCTCTCTCTCTCTCTCTCTCTATATATATATATATATATATATATATATACACACACACACACACACACTCATACCTATATACATATACATATACATATACATATACATATCCATACATATAAATATATATATATATATATATATATATATATATATATATATATACATAAACTCATATGCATATATAAACACATAGTTATATATACTCATCTATACAATATAATATAAATACATACTCATATATATATATATATATATATATATATATATATATATATATATATATATATATATATATATATATATATATATATATTGAGGGCAATGAAGCAAACACGTGGAGTGCATCGCACCCGTATCACACTCATTTTATGATACGTTTGCGATACGGCTCCACCACACAACCAAATATATTTCGAAGGACACGAGCAAGTCTAGAATACTAATTATGCATAATACGAACAATAATTAAAGCAACTACGTGTCCGTGTCAAGAAGTAACATGCACAATTTCTCGTGTCGGAGAAAAACCCCCAAATCAACACGTATCACCAAATTATTGGGATACGGCCTACACGTATCCAATTATGGACACGACACTAGCCACAAACAAATAAATAAATAATAATTTGGTCTAATTGACCAATTAACATACACAACATGTGTCAATATCAAAATTCTCCTAAAATTGACACAAAATACACCATAACTTCCTGTATAGGTCTCCTATGAACCTAATTCCAATTCCTATTGGTAGCCTTAGCATATTGGGTGGTTTCTTATGGTTAAATCACAGATTTAGAGTCTAATAAAAGGAAAAAAAACTAAATTTTACCTATTGGAAAATAGATTTCGAATAAAATCTCCAAATTGATGAAAAGAGCCTCCAACTTGTAGATCCTTGCTCATCCTTGTAGTTCCATACTTTTTTCTTATAGATCCTTGTTTCAATGGCCTTCAATGATGATTTGGAAAGAAATTTGGGTATAATTTGGTAGGGATTTGATGTAGGAATATAAAATTTTGTTGAGGGAAATTCTAGATCGAGATTTGGAATAAAAAATGAAGAGAGAAAAAGTTTTCACCCACTTTATATAGGCCTCACTTGTCCCCTCCCTCAAGATACTATGTAAAGTCTAAAATACCCCTTGGGGCCTCTCATAAAAAATTAATTAAGGAGGGAATGTCTAGTCTAATGGGTTTAACTTAATTAATCAATTCTCCTAATCCATAGGCCTAATTATTGGGCTCAATCTAAACCAAAATTAAATATTGGGTTCATGCTTCTAATCTAAACTAGTTAGGTCCACTAACACAAGTCCAAAAATAAATCTAACATGCTAATCAATAAATAAATAATACAATAAATAAATAATATAATAAATAAATATTCAATATGCATAATATTGAATTAATTATCAAATGACTAAAATATCCTTTCCTAGAAAATATGGTAGTGAAAGAAATGAGCATCATGGAAATGAGCAAGAAATACTACTACTACTACTACTATTACTACTACTACTACTACTACTACTACTACTACTACTACTACTACTACTACTACTACTACTACTACTACTACTACTACTATGTGAGTGAGTACCAGCTTCAACATATGATCGGCTTGGAAATATGCAAAAGGATTAGGACCTAGTTAATCATACGTATGGTGTATGATCAACACTCATAATGACATACAAAAGGAGGATATGATCACATATCTATACTAACACTCCCCACCCTGACTGGTATAGTGGATCCAACCATGGTACAGTATGACACGAGATTCACTGGGTAGGTAGCTGGTCTCCTCAAGAATCAATGTTTGTACATGTACAAAAAAATCAAGGAACAAGGCTTGCACAAGATA
>JAYESA010000008.1:58289287-58294287 GCA_036927795.1 Iris macrosiphon
ACACAACCACCTACACGCACACTCACCCATATACATATAAATAACTATATATATATAAATATAAATCCAAAAACCCAAATACATACTCCCCAAAGCTAAGCCAACCCGCACACAAGCCCAAAACCTAGAAACCAAGTCGAAATGGTCATTTGGTTATTTCGATGAACACTTGGTGTGCTGCTCGCGCTACCTCGTGAAACGCATACCTAAACTACTCGGAATTGACCCAAACTTTACCACGAGTTCTAATCGATGTCTAGGACCTCACAAAAATGCTAACTCTCCGATTCTAGGCCCGTGGCAAAATTCTATATGCACGTGGAACCCACGACGAAAAAAAAAACCCTAAAATCTACCACACCAAGCCTCCAAGCCTCCAACCCAAGCTTCTACACCAATTCTAAGCTCTACACACCTAGGTTAGGGGAAAATGAGAGGTTAGGGTTAGCATTAAAGAAGAAAGTAAGTGAAGGAAGAGAGGGCAAGTGAAAAACTTACTTGGAAATAAGAAAAATAAAGAATAGAGAGTAAAGAAAGAGAATGGAGAGTAAGGAAACGAAGAAGAAGGAATGAAAAGGAAGGAGGAGGGGGCCGGCCATGTATAGAAATAGGGTTAGAGTTTTGCATTTCGGTATAAAGACCAAAATGCCCTTAAATTAAGTCATCCACACTAGGGTTTGGGTTTGGGTTTCCAAATACACTCTAATTAATTTCTAATCACTCAAATTAACTTATTAAAATATAAATAACTATTCTAAACCAATAAATAAGTCTGACAAGGGTGTTGGTTGGGTCTGACATGGGTCCACTAGGGTCTAACATGGGTCCAGACTAGCCAAAGTCCTAAAACAATTAATAAAAATAAATACATGCTTCTAATTAAATATTAATACAAATATTTATGATCAATACACAATTTACCAAATTAAAATAAAAAAAATATCCTACCCTGGAAATGGGGTAGTGACAAGCCTATCCTCCTTAGAAAAGTTTGTCCTCAAAATTTAAAGTCGATCGCACTTCTTCTATTTCAAACTCTCAACAATCACAGTCAAGAAATTCTACCTAAACAATATGCAAGATCATGATCCTACTAGTCGTGTTATCACAGTCTCAATCAGGGTCACTACACTATCTACCACAGCACAAAAGAAAAGTCTAACAGGTACTAATGAAGCACACCATAAGAAATGAAAAAGGACAAGAAGAAGAACTAAAGAGACAGACCTGCTAATCCGACACCCGTAGCATTGGCCTCCTCGACCGTCAACGTAATATCCCTGCCCAGTTGGGATATCTCCCTCTGCTGGTACGGGGCATGATACTGTGCCACAGGTGGCCTAGCTCCAACTCTCCGATCCTGTGCTCTACCAAATGGAGGTACAGTAGGGCAATCTCGCATCTGGTGAGCAGCGGATCCACAAACAGACACACCTTCAGCCTCCTCCTACAAACATTCCAAGTGTGTCCTGCCTTCCTGTAGTAGGCACAAGTGGGCATTCTCTGATCCTGACCCTTCTACCCTATCTTCTGCACATAGGGACGCTTAATCGGTCCTACACTACCACTTGCACTACCTGAATCATCCCTGCCTCTCTTGGACTTGAGCTCCAAGTTATCCTTTGCCCTCTGAGCGTCCCCTACGATCTGCTCGAAAGTCACCTCATGGTCACTCCTAGTCAAAGACTTGACCGCCATGACCAAGCCCTTACCAAACTTTCTCGCCTTTGCTGCCTCACTCAAGGCCTCTACAAATATGCCCAGATGACAGAACTCTGCTGCATACTCGTCCACTAGCATGCTCCCCTGGACGAGTGCCTCAAACTGGCTCTCCAAGGCACTAAGAGCCACATCTGGGAAAAACTTCTCCTTAAAAAGCCTCCCAAGTAAGCCCTGGTGCCGCGATCCTCGTATCAGTACGATATCACGTCAAAGCGAGGTCGAACATCTGACTGCCCGCTGCCTCTATTTGCATGCTGTCTGGAGTCTGTGCCAGCCTGAAGATCCCCTTGATATGCTCGATCCAGTCATCCGTGTACAGGATCCCCTCTGCACCCCGGAACTTCTTGGGCCGCATTCTCTGAAAGTCAACGATGCTGCCCAGCCTCGGATGCCGTGCCTGCTCTGCCTGTGGTTGGATCTGAGCCACTTTGTCTACTGCCGTCATGGCCACCTGGTGGGCATTCTCAATGCCCAACCTCATCACATCCACCTAGCTATGCTGTGCGTCCATCATTTCCCTGAAGAACGTAAATAACTGTACGACGTTAACTGGTACAGGAGGTGGTGGAGGAGGTACCACCGGAACGATTGGTGTTGTCCTCGGATCGACAGGTAGAGGAGGATCCTCGAGAGAAGCAGATGCTTCCTCAACCGTAGGAGTGGTGAGTGGAGCGGTAGCAGCTGCCTGAAGTCGAGCAGGACGAGAGGTGGCAGACCTCTCGGTGGCAACTGCTGGGACGGTACGATGGGATCGTATCTTCGGAGGCATCCTGAACACAGATCAAAAGAAGTCAATATGATGCAAGATACGATATCATCAAAGAAGGACAGTAATATTTCAAAGGAAACAATTTCAGAATAATTAGAAATAGCAAATATTAGATTGGAATTGTTCTTAGTCGTAATTGAGTACACTCTCATCCTAGATCCTATATCCTAGAGTAGGCTCACAGTAGTACAACTAAATTGTTGTACTACCACGACATCACACTAATTATGAAGCTCGAGACCTACATGGGCCGCCACCAAAAACGTGGCACGACCCGCACCCAAAAAATTGGGCATGAGTCATGGGTACGTCCAGCCTACGCAGCATGATCGGCGGTAGAATGCTGTCTATGTCTACTATCTAGCTAACAATCTCACATAATAATATATAAGTACCTGTCAAGATCTTAACTCCAAACGGTAGAACAATATGATAAAGATAATACAAATACACAATCACGATCTAAGCATGATATGATAACAAGAAAGTCTAACAACTACAAAGTCTAAACAACAACTACTACTAAATTCAACAACAATAATAATAATAACAATAATATCCTGAATCAAATATAATACAAAGTCTCAAACCAAAAACCGGGGACAAATCCGATACCAAAAGCTAATAAATACAACTGAGGTCCTAGTGATCCCGGCTATCAATCCAGAAATTACTCATGAACTAGGGGTCCCTGTCTGCACCATCGATAGGATGAGGTCCATAAAACGTCGAACACCAATCTTTCGGATCCTCTGAAAAATATATCCAGTCAGGATTGGAGCAAATACACCTCTAACAGCAGTTCCAGTTAAATGATAAAAACTATAAAGCAGTTGTAGCAAGTAGCAAAAGGTGAAGTAAATAAAGTATGAACAAGGAAATATATACATATATATCAACTGGTGCATAAAGGTAAAGATGCATGAAAATCAGAAGCAAGATAATGATGATTGCATGATACAAGATATCTAAACTAAGAGCAAGTGTGTTCACAATGACGTGAAGTAAGTCCAGCAAGAATAAATATAATGAGTCAAGTCCACAAAGTATAAGTAAGACCAGTCAAGAAATACAAGAGAGTCCAGACTAGAAAGAATGAACTCGTGTCTCTGAAATACCTGCTTCGACATGTAAACGACTAGGGGTAAGTACGGCTCATCGCACACTGGGTGCGCGATAGCTATCATTCCAGATTAGACAAGAGGGAGTAATTCCAGATTTGGGAATATTTATATGTCTACTCGAGTATTTTTCCGCCCTGACTAGTACAAGTGAATCCAAGACCCGACACGTAATATAAATATGAGTCCAGCCAGAAATATAAGTGATGTCTGTAGTGAGTCCTGATGTGATGCCAGTAGGTGATTTCAGAAATAGAGGCCAAAAATATAAAATATACGTGTCGTAAGTAAATGAATCCAGAAATACTAATCAGCGTCGTGCCATAAAAATCAGATAATAATATACTAGAAGCTGAATCATAATAATTATCAGATAATAAAAACTATCAGAGAATGTACTCGCCTGGCGTCTTGAGCAACTGGCGATGATCGAGGACCGAACTGGAGTCGCAAGGACCTATTGCGAAAAAAGATTAAATGGGGTTCTAAGGAGTTAAACAGATATAAAATAACTAAAAACAAGCTTCTAGGATTATTCTAGGTCAAACGGGTCAAACCGGTGAAATCTGGATCAAAAAGTCAACACGTGTCCAAAAAGTCAACTCTAGGTTAAAACTAGGTCAAAGTTTGACTTTAGTGATCAATCGGGCCAACTACGGTCAACTCTAGGTCAAAGTAGGGTGCCCTTAAATTCTAGGTCAAAACTAGCTCATTAAGCTAGTAAACCCTAAAACTCGCCTCTTTGAGATACCAGGATACCCTCGGTATCCGATATCTCAACCTACGCTATATACCCCCGCCTATAGCCTCTAATATATATCCTAACACGTGTATATATATATAACTATATATATAAAACCAACTCTAATCTTATTCCTAGGCAAAAATCCAATACCTCGCCCCGATGCCCAATACCTTGAGTATCTCAAGGTATTGAGACACCTCGTATTACCCCTCTCTACTCTAACTAACTAGCTAACTATATATATATATATATATATATATATATATATATAACCTAGTATTTAGGCTATACCTCGATATCTTATCTCCGATACCTTACTACCTTCAATACCTTGATATCTCAAGGTATTGAGATACCTTACCTTACCCTTCTCTCCGTATCTCACTATCTAACATCTAACTATACATACATACATATATATATATATATATATATATATATATATATATATATATATATATATTATATAGATATAGATATAGATATATATACATATATGTATATCTCTAGCTATATCTAATAGGTAAAGGAGGGGGGGGGGGGTCATAGACGCTGCTGCTACTGCTGCTCCAACAAGCTGCTGCTGCTGCTGCTGCTGCCCCTACTCTACCTCACTCACACTACACACATCCACATATATATA
>JAYESA010000008.1:58296787-58419287 GCA_036927795.1 Iris macrosiphon
CGGATCCACAGAACAGAAATACCTTGAGCCTCCTCCTACAAACATCCCAAGTTTTTCCTACCTTCCTACAGTAGGCACAAGTGGGCACTCTCTGATCTTGACCTTGCTGCCTTGTCTTCTGCACATAGGGGCGCTTAGCCGGTCCCGCACTATCACTCGTACTACCTGAATCAGCCCTACCTCTCTTGGACTTGAGCTCCAAGTCATCATTTGCCCTCTAAGTATCCCCTATGATCTGCTTGAAAGTTGCCTCGCGGTCACTCCTAGTCAAAGACTTGACCGCCATGACCAAGCCCTTGCGAAACTTTCTCGCCTTTGCTGCCTCACTCAAGCCCTCTATAAATCTGTCCAGACGGCAGAACTCTGATGCATACTCGTCCACTAGCATGCTCCTCTAGACGAGTGCCTCAAACAGGCTCTCCAAGGCACTAAGAGCCACATCTGGGAAAAACTTCTCCTTAAAAAGTCTCTTAAAAGCTTCCCAAGTAAGCCCTGGTGCCGCGATCCTTGTATCAGTACGAAACCACGTCAAAGCGAGGTAGAATATCTGACTGCCCGCTACCTCTGTTTGTATGCTGTCTGGAATCTGTGCTAGCCTAAAGATCCCCTCGATATGCTCGATCCAGTCATCCGCGTACAGGATCCCCCTCTATACCCCAAAACTTCTTGGCCGCATCCTCTGGAAGTCAATGATGCTGTCCGGCCTCGGATGCTGTGCCTGCTCTGCCTGTGGTTGGATCTGAGCCACTCCGTCTACTGCTGTCATGGCCACCTGGTGGGCATTCTCAATGTCCAGCCTCATCATATCCACCTGGCGGTGCTGCACGTCTATCATCTCCCTGAAGAACGTAAACACCTGTGCGGCGTCTAACTGGTGCAGGAGGTGGTGGAGAAGGTACCACCGGAATGACTGGGGTAGTCCTCGGATCGACAGGTGGAGGAGGATCCTCGAGAGAAGCAGATGCTCCCTCAACTGCAGGAGTGGTGAGTGGAGCGATAGCAGCTGCCTGAAGTCGAGCAGGACGAGAGGTGGCAGACCTCTCGGTGGCAACTGCTGGGACGGTACGGTGGGATCGTGTCTTCGGAGGCATCCTGAACACAGATCAAAAGAAGTCAATACGACGCAAGATATGATATCATCAAAGAAGGACAGTAATATTTCAAAGGAAACAATTTCAGAATAATTAGAAATAGTAAATATTAGATTGGAATTATTCCTAGTCGTGATTGAGTACACTCTTATCATAGATCCTATATCCTAGAGCAGGGTCACAGTAGTACAACTAAATTGTTGTACTACTACGACGGGCATGAGTCGTGGGTACGTCTAGCCTACACCACAGCATTGGCGGTAGAACGTTGTCTAGGTCTACTATCTAGCTTACAATCTCATACAACAATATATATGTACCTGTCAATATCTTAACTCCAAACGGAGGAACAATATGATAAAGATAATACAAATACTCAATCATGATCTAAGCACGATAAGATAACAAGGAAGTCTAACAACTACAAAGTCTAAACAATAACTACTACTAAATACAATAACAATAATAATAATAATAATAACAATAATATCCTGAATCAAATACAATACAAATTCTCAAACCAAAAGCCGGGGACAAATCTGGTACAAAAAGCTAATAAATACAATTGAGGTACTAATGATCCCGGCTACCAATCCGAAATTACTCCTGAACTAGGGGGTCCCTATCTGCACCATCGACAGGCTGAGGTCCATAAAATATCGGACACTAATCTTTCGGATTCTCTGAAAAATATATCCAGTCAAGATTGGAGCAAGTACATCTCTAACAGAAGTTCCAGTTAAATGATAAAAACTATAAAGCAGTTGTAGCAAGTAGCACAAGGTGAAGGAAATAAAGTATGAACAAGGAAATATATAGATATATATCAACTGGTGCATAAAGGTAAAGATGCCATGAAAATTAAAAGCAAGATAATGATGACTGCAGGATACAAGAAATCTAAACTAAGAGCAAGTGTGTGCACAATGACGTGAAGTGAGTCCAGCAAGAATAAATGTAATGAGTCAAGTCCAGAAAGTATAAGTGAGACCAGTCAAGAAATACAAGAGAGTCCAGACTAGAAAGAATGAACTCGTGTCTCTGAAATACCTGTTTTGACATATAAACGGCTAGGGGTAAGTATGGCTCACCGCACACTGGGTGCGCGACAGCTACATTCCAAATTAGACCAGAGGGAGTGATTCCAGATTTAAAAATATTTACATGTCTACTCGAGTATTTCTCCACTCCGACTAGTATAAGTGAATCTATGATCCGACACGTAATATAAATGAGTCCAGCCAGAAACATGAGTGATGTTTGTAGTGAGTCCTGATGTGATGCCAGTAGGTGATTCCAGAAATAGAGGCCAAAAATATGAAATATATGTGTCGTAAGTAAATGAATCCAAAAATACTAGTCAGTGTCATGCCAAAAAAATCAGATAATACTATACTAGAAGCTGAATCATAATAATTATCAGATAATAAAAACTATCAAAGAATGTACTCGCTTGACGTCATGAGCAACTTGCGATGATCGAGGTCCGAATTGGCGTCGCAAGGGACCTATTACAAAAAGCAAGATTAAACGGAGTTCTAAAGAGTTAAAAAGATATAAAATAACTAAAATAAGCTTCTAGGGTTGTTCTAGGTCAAACGGATCAAACCGGTGAAATCTGGGTCAAAAAGTCAATACGGGTCCAAAAAGTCAACTCTAGGTCAAAACTAGGTCAAAGGTTGACTTTGGCGGTCAACCGGGCCAACTACGGTCAACTCTAGGTCAAACTAGGGTGCCCCTAAAATTCTAGGTCAAAACTAGCTCATTAAGCTAGCAAACCCCTCAAACTCGCCTCTTTGAGATATCGGGATACCTTCGGTATCCGATATCTCAACCTACGCTATATACCCCCGCCTATACCCTCTAATATATATCCTAACACGTGTATATATATATATAACTATATATATAAAACCAACTCTAATCTCATTCCTAGGCAAAAATCTAATACCTCGCCCCGATGCCCAATACCTTGAGTATCTCAAGGTATTGAGATACCACGCATTACCCCTCTCTACTCTAACTAACTAGCTAACTATCTATATATATATACTTATATATACTACTATATGTAAATATTAATATATATATATATATATATATATATATATATATATATATATATATATAACCTAGTATTTAGGCTATACCTCGATATCTCATCTCCGATACCTTACTACCTTCGATACCTTTACTTGATACAATAGGGGTATTGATCATATATCTACACTAAAGTACTCCCCACCATCAACTGGTATAATAGATCCAACCATGGTACGCTATGGCACAAGATTCCTCAAGAAGATAGCTAGTCTTTTCGAGAATCAGTGTCTGTACATGTACAAGATAACCAACGAAACAATACTTGCACCATATACACCATATACAAGGAATAACATCTCATGATGAGATCCGGATATACTAATCCGTGTAACCATAGTGTCAAGAGAACATGGATATCTACACTAGATACAATGAACATAGAGGATATCATAAATGAGAAACTATCAGAGAATGTACTCACCTGAAGTCCAAAGAATAGTATCACAAATATCTGATACGGTGCCTCGAAGACCTAGATATGGAATACAATATCAATACAAGGTTCCGGAAAGAGAATAAGTTAAACTAGTCAACTTCTAGGTCAATAAGTCAATTCTAAGTCAAAAGTCAAACTATGGTCAACTATGGTCAACTATAGTCAAACTATGGTCAACTACCTATTTCTAGGTTGCATAAGTCTAACAAAAAAATATTGGTTCAAATACTAAAGTCTAGGTCACAAAATCATATATTACAATACTACGATACTGTATCTCCGGATAAGTAAATCCATAGGTAAATATCACATACAAAAGCCAAAATACTATTATTAATAAAATCTCAAAGACAAACATCAAATAGGTACCTTGGTTTTGAACCAACTTGGTATCACAACATAAACCCATAATCTTGATACCCAAACCCAATACCTTGGGTATCCCCAATTACCTTGGTACTTACCTTGGGATCTCAAGGTAATACCCCAACTTGTTTACACTAACTACCCGTAAATATACATACACACTGTACTATTTATTATACACATAGTATATAATAAATACTATTAGCACATTAGGAAATATTTACATATATATATTAAATATGATATATATATATAATAAAAAACTGTCAAACTGTTGCTAAAAACCCTGCCCGCAGTCGCTGAAGACTGTTGTTGATGCTGATACACTATTGTTTTAGTGACAGATTCCTACAGTTGTCTCCAAAAACCGTCGCTGTAGCTTCTGATAGGGTGCTGATACTCTGCAGTATCAGTGACAGATACTTGCAGTTGTTGCTAACTGCTGTCACTAAAGGGCTGCTGCTGCTGCTGTGCGTTTATTGCTGCTGTGACACTTGCTGCTGTGACACTTGCTGCTGTCGCTAAAGCGGCTGCTGCTGCTATTTCTGCCTGCTGTTGCTGCCTTTCAGCGACGCTCGCTGTAGCTGTTGCTCTTGCGGTTGCTGCTGCTATTGGCATTTGCTGCTACTGTTGCGATGCTCTGGCCCGCTGGCGCTGAAACATACATACATACATATATATATATATATATATATATATATATATATATATATATATATATATATATATATATATACGTACATATAATCATTCACCATATATAACACACAATATATAATTATAATTATAACAACCTATAAATATCTATTTACATATGCATATTTATACATGCTTACCATATACAATTATATATACATATATAAGAATAGCTACATATAACATATACACATATAATATATACATAGATACATAGATCTAAGATACAAAATTACATAAATATATATACACCACCTTATATACATATCTATATATATATACAATTACATCTCCAAGAACACAAGAAATAGATCTACATATAATTTGCATAAACACATGTAGAGTATCACACCGTATCCCACTAGATCTAGGATATGCATGTGACACGAGTCTACCACACATCCAAACGTACCTCGAAGAACATGAACAAGTCACATATATTATTTACGATCAATACAAAGAGTCAAAAACAAATCTACGTGTCCGTGTCAAAATATGACATGTACAAAGTTTCGTGTCGGAGGAAAAATCCCCAAATCAACACGTATCACCAAATTGATGGGATACGACCTACACGTACCCATTTGTGGACACGACACTAGCCCCAAACACACAAGCACATGCCAAATTAATCTATAGGACTATTTGATTAAACAAATATAGAAAGAGGGTTTATACGAAACCGTTCTTTTGTTTACAAACAAGAAAAAAAGTACAATTAATCTTATACGAGGATATTAAGTACAATAAAAATAATTATGGGGAAGTATTTTTATAGGACTCTGATCTGCGGTCGATCACTTTGTCCCTTGGACCACACGATGATGAAGAAGTGCTGTAGAAGAAGAAGAAGCTTCAAAGGTTGCAAGGGGGATTGAAAACATATCTATTCATAGGTAATATGAACAAGATAGAATATGATTTCTCTCCTCTTCTCTTTTAAAATTAGTTAAATATATCTATTCAGAGGTAATATGAACATGATAGAATATGATTTAACTAACTCTGCCCCCCAGTGCCTTGCCCCTCCGTCTGATCTCTTTACCCTGTGACTAGGGGTCCCTATTTATAGGGATCAATCATGTAACTGCCTGGTTGACGTAAAAGCCAAACGTCAGGTTGGCGTAGAAGCCAAATGACAGGTCTTGGCATAAAAGGCCAAACTGTGAAGAGGATTGCCTCCTTCATGCTGCGGTTAGGACAACTGCTACCTACGTTCAAATAATCTTCTGAATCTACGTATGACACGTATCCCTTTATAAGGTAACGCGTATAACTGCTTCTCGAAGATCATGGCATACAAGCCACGTTGGTAACTGCCCCTGCGTAAAGATGGTTGGCGTAAAAGCCAAATAATTGTCTTGATGGCGTAAAAGCCAAATAACTGTATTGTTGGCGTAAAAGACGAAATGATGAAGAAGACTGCCTCCTTTACGCCGCAGTTATGACAATTGCTACCCACGTTCAAATAATCTTCTGAATCTGCGTGTGACACATATCCCTTTATAAGGTAACGCGTATAACTGCTTCTCGAAGATCATGGCATGCAAGCCACGTAGGTAACTGTCCCTGCGTAAAGATGGTTGGCGTAAAAGCCAAGTGACCGTCTTGTTGGCATAAAAGCCAGATAACCGTCTTGTTGGCATAAAAGCCAAATGATCGTCTTGTTGGCGTAAAAGCCAGATGACCGTCTTGTTGGCATAAAAGCCAAATGATCATCTTGTTGGCGTAAAAGACCAAACTGTGACTTATTGGCGTAAAAGCCAGATGACCATCTTGTTGGCGTAAAAGCCAAATGATCGTCTTGTTGGCGTAAAAGACCAAACTGTGACTTGTTGGCGTAAAAGCCAAATGATCTTTCATGACTGAGGTCTTGAGTGTATTCTGGGCTAAATAGCCTTATCACGTACCTTTGCAATTATAGTCGTATTGGCGTATTTCGAGGAGATAGCATACGACGTACTCTTATAGTTAAAAATAGCCTGGTTGGCGTAAAATGCAAGGATGGTGATGTGAGCGTATTAGTCACAGTCTTAGCTTTTTCCAGTCATGACAAATAGAACAAAATCTTGTGCATTAAATACAGAGATATGCCTCGAGCTCTGTACAAGAAGCAGCTTTTGACGTATCGTCTGATTTGTTTTGTCTTGAGCGTAAAAACTCATTTCTGTCAATGTAGAATAGGCAGCATATTCTTTGAATGCGTAAAAATGCCTTGTATCAAGAATATGTCGCTAAATGACAACCTGGATCTCGGTGCAAGATCATCATCACTGCCGCAGTACTTTTTGTCAGACGTCAGGTTCACTGATTTGACTGACAGATTCATCCGAGGAATACGAAGAGTTTCTCGTACAACTTTATGCTGTATTAAACTTTACGCACGAAGGTATAGCAACCTTTTACGTGACACAGCCTTGAAGCTCTGCTTTACGCGTACAACTTTCAAACCCTGCTTTACGCGGACAGCTTTGAAGCTCTGCTTTACGCGGACAGCTCTGAAGCCATATTTTATGCCACACAACCTTGAAGCTCTGTTTTACGCGTACAGCTCTGTAACCCTATTTTACGCCAAACAGTCTTAAAGCGTAAACTTTTAAGCGTACAGTTCTGAAGCCATATTTTACGCAGGGAGGGACTTCATATATGTATGCGGACAATTCCCAGTATTTTTCATGCTTCTACAAGACCCCCTTCAAAGTTTTTAAAACTTGAACAAGTTTTGAAATACTTTGAAAAAGAAGCATGAAAGAGAGTTTTGATAAGTGAATGAATATACTGTTAGAGGTGATATGTACGGGGTAGTACATCCCATTCTCTTGGAGAAATTTTGTAGACTTATTATCCAAGGCGTACCTAAGACTAGGTACAGATAACAAGTTGAAATGACTGACACTATCAGGGGTTATACGAACGTGATAGCAGAAAGTCGAAGAGAAGAACTTTACTCAGAGGTAATATGGACATGGAAAAGTTCTAAAATATCTTGCTCCGAGGTAATGTGAATGTGGTAAGATATCAGGATATTTTTTTTAGGATATCCCGCTAGGGGATCTTTGGTGGACCTATTACCTTTTGCGCACTGGAGTGTAAGTAATAAGTTTAAAACAAGCCCAGCCAAAGGTAATATGCATGTGGTAGATTTTGTGGACTTAACACCACTGGCATACTTAGAATTAAGTACGGGTGATAAGTTTAGACGACGACTGATGATAGTCGAAGGGAGAAGTTTAGACGACGACTGATGGTAGTCGTAGAGAGAAGTTTAGACGACGACTGATGGTAGTCGTTGGGAGAAGTTTGCTCAGAGGTCACATGGACATGGCAAACTCTCGAGGGAAAATATTAGGACGATAGTTCCGACGTGAACTAATATCTGGGACACTCACTTGGGAGTGGTTTGCTGAGTGTGGTCTATCCGAGGTTGATCCGCTGGGGAGATTGGTAGGACAATAGCTTAGAGGTAATGTGAACATGGCTAGTGTCTAACCAGATTGGTTTTTGAGTAGCCACTGCGGCAGTGTGTAAGTGGACCTGAGGAATGCTCCGCTGGGGAAATTTGGAGTACAAGTCTAGTTCAGACATAGTACATTTTCAGGAACTTACCATTAAAGTCCAAGAATTTTTCGCTGGGGAGATTTTGGCAGACTTATTACCCATGACGTACCTAAGACTGGGTACGGATAATAAGTTGGAACGACTGACACCATCAGAGGTATTATGGACGTGAGGTATAAAGTCGATGGACAAGAATATTTGCTTAGAGGTAATATGGACATGGCAAACTCTTGAGTTATGGACTTATTACCCATAGCGTACCTTAAGTACGGATAATAAGCTGAAACGACTAGCACTATCAAGGGTTATGCGAACGTGATAGTAGGAAGCAGAACTTTACTCAAAGGTAATATGGACATGAAAAAGTTCTAGAAATATCTTACTCAGAGGTAATATGGACATGGAAAGATATGACTCTGTGGGGATAAAGAAAAATAGGACAGAGGTAATGTGGACCTGACCATTTTTTTGTAGTCATAGATTCATTCTGCTGGGAAAAGTGGAGAGACGTAATATCCCTTGGATTGAGGATATTATGCTGGAGGATCTTTGGTGGACTTATTACTTTTTGCGTATGTAAGTGCAAGTAATAAGTTCGAAACCGGTCTTGCCAGATGTGGCAAGTTTGGTGAACTTAACACCATTGATGCACTTAAAATTTAAGTACGGGTGATAAGTTTAGACGACAATCGATATCAGAGGTAATATGGACATAATGATCGACAGCCGAACCCAAAAGGTTTGCTCAGAGGTGCGAAGGACATGGCAAACCCTACCGGGGAGGAGGTGAGAATGATAACTCAGAGGTGACGTAGACGTGAGCTGATCAATAGCCATACCAAAAGATTAGGTACGATCATGATGATATCCTATTGGAGGATTTTTTGGTGGATTTATTACTTCTTGTACACGAAAGTGCAAGTAATAAATTCGAAACAGGTCTTGTCAGAGGTGGCAAGTTTAGTAGACTTAACACCTTTGACATACTTAAATTTAAGTATGGGTGCTAAGTTGAGATGACAACCGATATCAGAGGTAATATGGACATGATAATCGATAGTCGAACCCGGAAGGTTTGCTCAGAGGTAATATGAATATGGCAAACTTTTGTGGTCTTAACACCAGTGGCGTACTTAAAATTAAGTACGGGTGCTAAGTTGAGATGACAACCGATATCAGAGGTATGAAGGACATGATAATCGATAGCCGAACTTGGAAGGTTTGGTCAGAGGTAATATGAACTTGGCAAACTTTTATGGTCTTAACACCACTGGCGTACTTAGAATTAAGTACGGGTGCTAAGTTGAGATGACAACCGATATCAGAGGTAATATGGACATGATAATCGATAGCCGAACCCGAAAGGTTTGCTCAGAGGTCACTTGGACATGGCAAACTTTTGCTGGGAAAAAGTGTTTGGACTATAGTTCAGAGGTAATATGAACGTGAACCCATGTCCGAGAAATAAAACTCACTGAAGGTTGCTCCGCTGGGAAGACTTTGGGGACTCATCATCCGGTCCTTGTTGAGGGAGAAAATTGCCAAATTGAAGTGAGATCATATATGCAAAGTGATGACTTTGGCGTCGATCAACTCCTGGATTTTCTTTTTTAGTACATAGCATGCCTTTGTGGGGTGATGAATGTACCGATAAAAGAGACAATATTCTGGGTCGTCGACCTTGTCAGCCGTTTCAGGGCGTCTGATGTTGGGTAGCCGAAGTTTATTTTTTTCATTAATATATTAAAGATTTCAATGATGTCATCATCATTGAAGGAGAAAGTCCCCTTTAGATTTCGAGCTTCCGATACCTGAGTCATACGGTTCTCAGGGAAGACGGTCATAGTTGCATCATCTTCGGACTCAGAGGGAATTCTACCCCCAGCTTTGGATGCTGCTCTATTTTGTCGAGGGAGACTACCCTTAGACATGTCATTGTCTGATTCTTGGGAATCACAGTCCTCACGGCATGACGGGTCGAAGTAGATCACCAAAAGATTAATACTCCCGGCTTGCAGAGTTACTGCGGATCCTGAGGTCAGCAGGACAATGTTTGCCTTGCGGGTCAGAGTCTGCATTGTGGCACGCATGGTGTGCATCATTACATCAAGAGCATCGAGTCGTTGGCGAATGCTGAGCCTTTCTGCCTTGGGTTCTTGAGTCGCACTGTCTTCAGGGAAAATAGTCATAGTTGCATCATCTTCAGACTCAAAGGAGATGCTACTCTCAGCTTCAGATGATGCTCTGACTATTCGAGGGTGACTCCCTTCAGCCTGTCATTGTCTGTTCCTTTGATGTGATCAAAGGGTACATCTGCCTCATCATAGACGGGAGATGTAATTTTATGCGCAGGGCGTGTTTGAGACTTCTGGATTGGCACTGAGGCATTGCCAGAAGTTTTTGCCCTACCACGTCACAGACGGGAGACGAAGGTTTCCGCGCAGGGCATGTTTGAGACTTCTGGATTGGCACTGAGGCATTGCCAGAATTCTTGTCTACCATGTTACAAATGGGAGACAAATTTTTACACGCAGGGCATGTTTGAAACTTCTGGATTGGCACTGAGGCATTGCCAGAAGTCTTGTCTGCCACGTTACAAACGGGAGACAAAGTTTTACGCACGGGGCACATTGGCTGTATTGTCACAACCTTGTTGATCAGAGAGTGAAAGCTTGCAGGAAGGGTAGAGGACGTCTTATGTATCCACACTTTACGCAGCTTCCTGTTATTCTGGACAGAGGAGGAGGGAGAGCTACCCCCCTGCATGAAGCATGTCTTCATAAGCAGATTAGTCAAACTAGACGACCAAAGTCTTCTTCATCGATCCGATGGATACAACATCATGTTAAGCAATTGCTTTCTCGTCAGAGAAGAGAGTCTCCCCAGCAGAGTCGCCATTTTGTTTAAAATAAACAAAATAAAGAAGAAGGTTTATACGAAACCTTTCTATTTTGCTTACAAACAAGAAAAAGAGTACAATTAATCCTATACGAGGATGTTAAGTACAATAAAAATAATTATGGGGAAGTATTTTTATAGGAGTCTGATCTGCGGTCGATCACTTTGTCCCTTGGACCACACGATAATGAAGAAGTGCTGTAGAAGAAGAAGAAGCTTCAAAGGTTGCAAGGGGAATTGAAAACATATCTATTCAGAGGCAATATGAATATGATAGAATATTATTTCTCTCCTCTTCTCTCTTCAAATTAGTTAAACATATCTATTCAGAGGTAATATGAATATGATAGAATATGATTCAACTAACTAGCTCCCCAGTGCCTTGCCCCTCCATCTGATCTCTTTACCCTGTGACTAGGGGTCTCTATTTATAGAGATCAATCAAGTAACTGCCTGGTTGGCATAAAAGCCAAATGTCAGGTTGGCGTAGAAGCCAAATGACAGGTCTTCTTGGCATAAAAGGCCAAACTATGAAGAAGATTGCCTCCTTTATGCTGCGGTTAGGACAACTGCTACCCACGTTCAAATAATCTTCTGAATCTGCATGTGACACGTATCCCTTTATAAGGTAACACGTATAACTGCTTCTCGAAGATCATGACATACAAGCCACGTAGGGTAACTGCCCCTACATAAAGATGGTTGGCGTAAAAAGCCAAATAACTGTCTTGGTGGCGTAAAAGCCAAATAATTGTATTGTTGGCATAAAAGACCAAACGATGAAGAAGACTGCCTCCTTTACGCTGTGTTATGACAACTGCTACCCACATTCAAATAAACTTCTGAATTTGCGTGTGACACGTATCCCTATATAAGGTAACGCGTATAACTGCTTCTCGAAGATCATGGCATACAAGCCACGTAGGTAACTGCCCCTGCGTAAAGATGGTTGGCGTAAAAGCCAAGTGACCATCTTGTTGGCGTAAAAGCCAAATGACTGTCTTCTTGGCGTAAAAGCTAGATGACCGTCTTGTTGGCGTAAAAGCTAAATGATCGTCTTGTTGGCGTAAAAGACCAAACTGTGACTTGTTGGCGTAAAAGCCAAATGATCTTTCATGACTGAGGTCTTGAGTGTATTCTGGGCTAAATAACCTTATCACGTACCTTTGCAATTATAGCCGTGTTGGCGTATTTCGAGGATATAGCATACGACGTACTCCTATAGTTGAAAATAGCCTGGTTGGCGTAAAATGCAAGGATGGTGATGTGAGCGTATTAGTCACAGTCTTAGCTTTTTCCAGTCATGACAAATAGAATAAAATCTCGTGCATTAAATACAGAGATATGCCTCGAGCTTTGTACAAGAAGCAACTTTTGACGTGGCATCTGATTTGTCTTGTCTTGAGCGTAAAAACTCATTTCTGTCAATGTAGAATAGGCAGCGTATTCTTTGAATGCGTAAAAATGACTTGTATCAAGAATATGTCGCTAAATGACAACCTAGGTCTCTGTGCAAGATTATCATCACAACCGCAGTACTTTTTGTCAGACGTCAGGTTCACTGATTTGACTGACAGATTCATCCGAGGAATACGAAGAGTTTTTCGTACAACTTTACGCTGTATTAAACTTTACGCAGGAAGGTATAACAACCTTTTATGCCATACAGCCTTGAAGCTCTGATTTACGCGTACAGCTTTCAAACCCTGCTTTACGCGGACAGCTTTGAAGCTCCGCTTTATGCGAACAGCTCTGATGCCATATTTTATGCCATACAGCCTTGAAGCTCTATTTTATGCGTACAGCTCTGTAGCCCTATTTTACGCCAAACAATCTTGAAGCGTAAACTTTTATGCGTACAGTTCTGAAGCCATATTTTATGCAGGGAGAGACTTCATATATGTACGCGAATAATTTCCAGCATTTTTCATGCTTCTACAAGGACCAATTGGCACACACAACAATTATCAATCTCGGAATTCTCCCAAAATTGACACAAAAGCACCATAACTTTCACAATAGGTCTCCTATGAACACAAAACTAAATCCTATGGGTAGCCTATGCATACGAGTTTATTTTCCATGGTTAAATCTCAGATTTAGAATCTAAATTAAGGGAAAACACTAAATTATACCTATTGGGAGATGGATTCCCAATGCAACCTCGAAATATGATAAAATTGGCCTCCAACTTGTAGATCTTTGCCCCTCTTTATAGATCCTTACTTCCTCCTTCTAGATCCTTGCTCCACTAGCCTCCAATGGTGATTTAGGAAGGAATTGGGATAAAATTTAGTAGGAAAATAAAGTGGGAATGAAGGAATTTGGTTGAGAAAAATTTTAGATCTAATTTTCAAATGAAAAGAGGAGAGAGAAATAAATTCCCCCCCTCAATATAGGCTGGCCCCCTTCCCCCTTCCTCAAGCTACTATAAATTGTCCAATATACCCCTTGGGGCCTCTCATAAAGAAATAATTAAGGAGATAAGCTTCTAGTCTAATGGTTTAATTAATTTAATCCATCTCCTTAACAATGGGCTTTCTAAATGGGCTAAATTCTAGCAATTAATTCATGTTGGTCCATGAGTCTAAACTAACTAGTTAGGTCCACTAACACAAATCCAAAATAAATAACTAATATCTACTAATAATTAAATAATTATTCATCATGCACAATAATTAATTAAATATAAAATTACTAAATTATCCTTTCCTAGAAAATATGGTAGTGACAAGTCTAGCCTCCTTAAAATAATTTCGTTCTCGAAATTCAAAGACAAAAACTACCCCTAGAACATCACAAAAGGATAGTACTATAGATCAGAACAAGCTATGAAAGAACATAACAATGAACAAAATATAACTAGAAATAACATACCTCAAGGCACAAACAAATATGGATAACGCTCTCGCATTTCATCCTCTCTCTCCCAGGTAGACTCCCCCGGAGAGTGATGCCTCCATGCGACACGTACTAAATAAATAGTCTGGTTTCTCAGCACCTTCTCTCTCCAATCCAGAATCTTAACTGGCTGTTCTGGATAGCTAAGAGTAGGGCCCACCTCTATCTTCGAGTGATCCAATACATGACTAGGATCTGCCACGTACCGTCTCAACTGTGATACGTAAAATACTTTGTGTACTCCCTCCAATACATGTGGCAAGTCTAGTCTATAAGCAACTGCACTGACCCTCTCTAGATTAGTGAAAGGTCCGATGAATCGCGGACTAAGCTTCCCGCCTCCACCGAAGCAAATCGTTCCTCGTGTCAGAGAAATCCTCAGAAACAGCAAACTACCCACCTAAAAAAAACACAACCTTAAGAATTTAATCTATAACAAACTACCAATAACAAGCACAAAATAAAAATCTAAACTATACCTCGAACTCCAAAGGTCTCCGGTGGCTATCGGCCCAATGCCGCTGTCTGTCCTGCGCCACACGAAGTCTGTCTCTGATCAACTGAACCTTCTCCGCTGTATCTACAACCATCTCTGGCCCAAGCAAAACTCTCTCTCCAATATTGTCCCATAACAAGGGAGTACGATACCTCCGACCGTACAGAGCTTTAAAAGGTGACATTTTTATACTAGCCTGGTAGCTGTTATTGTAAGCAAACTCTACCAATTAGGGATGTTCCTCCCAAGAACCCCCAAAATATAGTACACAAGTGCACAACATATCCTCGAGAGTCTGAATAGTCCTCTCTGATTGCCCATTTGTCTGGGGATGATATGTAGTACTGAGCTTGAGCTGAGTGCCTAAACTCTCCTATAAACTCCTTCAGAAATAAAAAGTAAAACAACTATCCCGATCCGAGACTATGCTGACGGGAACTCTATGTATCATAACGATCTGCCTCACAAACATCTCTGCCAGCTTCTCCGTAGACAAACCTACCTTGAAAGGCAAAAAGTGGGCCGACTTGGTCAACCTATCAACGATGACCAAATCGCGTCTTTCCCTTCTGGAGATCGTGGAAGTCCAGACATAAAATCTATAGTAATGTACTCCCACTTCCACTCTAGAATGGGTGATGGCTGAAGTAAACCTTCTGGCCTCTGCCTCTCAGCTTTCACCTGCTGGCACACTAAGCATCTGGACACAAACTGTGCCACTTCCCTCTTCATGCCATACCACCACACACTCTCTCGCATATCCCGATACATCTTGTTGGCACTTGGATGCATGGAATACTGAGAGCAATACGCTTTATGCAATACCTCCTCACGCTGTTTCCCAATAGGCACACACAATCTAACTCCATGCCTCAAACATCCATCCTCAACAATGGTAAAATCATCCTCCAATCCTGCTCTCAGCTGAGCTCTGATGCTCCTCAGAGATATATCTTCATATTGTGCTGCCTTGATCCTGTCCATCAAATTTGAATGTATCTGCAATCCCCATATCTGCATAGCACAAGCAGGAACTATCACCTCGATGCCCAAGCTCTCTAAGTCCTTCAATAAATATCGATCCTGTGTCAAGAACATAGCTACTGGATACCTATTTAAAGCATCGACAACTATATTAGCTTTTCTAGGATTATATTGCAAATATATATCAAAATCCTTCATCAGTTCCAACCACCGATGCTGCCTCATGTTTAACTCCTTATGCGTGAAAACGTACTTCAAGCTCTTGTGGTCTATGAAGATCTCCACACGTTCTCTGTACAAATAATGTTTCCACAACTTCAGGGCAAAGATGACTGCTGCCAACTCCAAATCATGGGTAGGATAGTTCTTTTCAAGAGGTCACAATTGCCTGGATGCATAGGCAATCACTTTCCCATTTTGCTGAAGAACACAACCCAAACCTTTTCCCGATGCATCACTATAAATAGTAAAACCTCCAGACCTTGATGGCAACGTCAAAATAGGAGCAGACGTCAACCTCTTCTTCAATTCCTCAAAAGCAACCTGGCAATCCTCCGTCCAAATAAACTCTACATCCTTCCTGGTGAGTCTGGTCATCGGCTCGGCAATCCTGGAAAAATCTTGCACAAACTTCCTGTAGTAGCCTGCCAAACCAAATAAACTCCTGATCTCTGCTACCGAACTCAGGGTCTTCCAAGATTCTACTGCTGCGATCTTCTTTGGATCCACTGAAATACCATCACCAGTCACAACATGCCCCAAGAACTCCACCTTGTCCAGGAAAAACTCACACTTGGACAACTTCCCATACAACTTCTCCTTCCTCAGCACATCCAACACAATCCTTAAATGCTCCTCCGGTGTCTTCGAGTATATGAGTATGTCGTCGATGAACACCACCACGAACTTATCAAGGTACTGATGGAACACATTGTTCATCAAGTTCATAAATACCATCGGTGCATTAGTCAAACCAAACGGCATCACCATAAACTCGTATTGACCATACCGAGTTCTAAAAGTAGTCTTCGGCATGTCCTCCGGCTTCACCTTCACCTATTGGTAGCCTGATCTCAAATCTATCTTAGAAAATACCTTGGCACCACTCAACTGATTGAACAGATCATTAATCCGTGGCAAAGGATACTTATTCTTGATAGTGAGATTATTCAATGCCCCATAATCAATACATATACGCATCGATCCAGCCTTCTTCGGTACAAACAATACTGGGGCTGCCCATGGTGAAGAACTCAATTTGATAAACCCTTTATCCTGTAATTTGTCCACCTACTTCTTCAGCTCGACCAGCTCGCTGTTGTTTATCCTATAGACATATTGCAAAATTGGTTCTGCACTTGGCACCAAGTCTATAGAGAATTCAATATCTCGATTTGGCGGCAATCCTAACAATTCCTCAGAAAACACATCCATGAACTCTGCTATCAACGGATGCGACAACTCCTTGTCTTCCACCATAGCTCCAAAAATAATGCCTTCTCCCTGTTCTGCAGCTCCTCTAGCAAACTCAAACTCTGGCTCTCCTGGCGGCCCAAACAAAACTCTACCTTCTCTACAATCTATACTAGCACGGTGCCTACTTAACCAATCTATCCCGAGTACAATATTGTAGCTCAAAAGTGGTATTACAAGTAGACACACACTCAACTCCCGGCCTCCTAGAGTAACTCTCCGATCTTTGCAAATATCATTAACCAGGATAATGCCTCCCCCGGTCATGATCTTGCAAGTCCTAAGCAAAGAATCAGCTACCAACCCATGCTTCAGACCAAAAGAAATAGATACAAAACTATGAAAAGCACAACTATCAAACAAAGCTAAAGCTGGAATAAAATTAAGAAGAATAGAACCTACGATGACATCTCCGGTGGGTTCCTCCTCCTCGACGGTCATGACAAACGCTTACCCCTAATGTGCACCTCCCTGCTGCTGATGCTGGACATAATACTGCTGCTGCATCGGAAGCGGTCCCCTCGGTTGTACTGTAGGTGGTCTCGTTTGTGCCCTCGGAGCTGAAGCTGCTCCCTGAACTTCACGACGAGGACACTCTCTCAATTGATGCCCTTCAGTACCACAATACAAACAAACTCCTAACCTCCTCCTACAAACTGTCCAGATATGGTCGGGCTTCTTGCAGTAGTAGTAGGAAGCTTGCTATAACTGTCTCTGCTGCTGTGGTGCCTGGTAAAAAGGTGCCTTAGCTAGAGTCTGATTCTGCTGTGGCTGCTGGAAAGGCCTGGACTGAAAATGAGGACGTTTTGCAAATACTATACTGCTATTGGCCCCTAGAAAAGAATTACTGTCTTTCTTGGGCTTCAAACCCAACTTCCGCTCTACCTTGCGTGCCTCTGCAAGTATCTTCGAGTATGTCTCATAAAAAGACGGAATAAGGATCTTCACTTCCCATTTTAGACCCTCACGGAAACGGATAGCTCGAACCTCCGACTCTCTCACCAGATACTCTGCAAATCAGCTTAACTTGCCAAACTCCGCAGCGTACTCCTTCACAGACATGCTCCCCTGAATGAGACTCTCGAACTGCCTCCCCAAGTCTAGCCTGTCTGCCCGGGAGAAGAACTTCTTCTTGAAGAGGTCCTTGAATATCTTCCAAGACTGTCCCGCATCAACAAGAATCGACTCATTCCTGAACCAAGTACGAGCAACGTCAAACAGTTAAAGTCCTACCGCCTCAACCTTCAGATCCCTAGAAAGACGGAACACCCTTATAAGATGCTAAATATCCTTGAGACAATCATCAGCATAGACGAGGCCCTCCATCCCCTTGAAGACCCTAGGCTTTAGCTTCTTGAAGTCCTGAATGTTGCCTAGCCGAAGCTGAGCAACCTGAGGAATAACTTATTGCTGGACTGGAACTACTATCTCGACTACGGCACGAGCAAGCTGATGAGCACTCTCGATGCCCTGTCGTAGAACGTCGGTCTGCCTATGATGTGCCTCTGACTGAGCCCTCTGTGCCTCGAGAATCTCATGAAACAGCGTAAACATCTGTGTCGCCTCTGCTGGCACATGAGGTGGAGGTGGAAGCCCCTCAGATACAGCTGGCATAGTCCTCTAAGTAGGTGGTAGACCTCCTGTCATGACCCGCACCCAAAAATTGGGCATGAGTCGTGGGTACGTCCAGCCTACGTCGCAGCATCGGTGGTAGAACGCTGTCTAGGTCTCAACATATAATATATCCTGTCAATAGTCTCAACTCCATACGGAGGACAAAGATAAAAATTCATAGTTCTATAATATACTCAATCACATGCTATAAGGAAATAATGGCACGATGAGAATAGAAAATAGTTCTAATATAAACCAACCACAATAAGTCCAACTCAATCTTGGGTCTAGATGACCTCACAAAGTCACAAAATAATAAATACAACTCAATCTCAGTCTAGAATAATAAATGCAGAAAAATAATCTAAGAATTGGCAGGTAAGATCTCCTCTAGGATAGGCAACTCCTCTGGGGTTTCTGGAGTGAAATCTTCCTCTAATCCTGGGTCGTAATGAGTGGGGCACAAGTTCTCTAGGTCCTCTAAAAAATGTTATCCAGTCAGGATTGGAGCGAAGCACAAGCACTAACAGCAGTTTCATTAAATTGACAAAAACTATAAACAGTGTAAGAAATACAAGATGAGAATATATGCTGAAAATGTGAAGTACTGGAGAAAATGAATATAGGCAATAGAGCATCTAGCAATGAACAATAAACAGTGAATGCTAGAACAAGTGAATCTGAAATAAAGAATAGACATCTAGCTAAGTGTTTGAATTATCAGTTTATTATGTGATCGGCTTGGGACTAGATCAGGCTGGTTATATATGATTAGCTATGATTCTTGTAGGTCAGGCTAACCATATGGTTAACTATGATGCATGTAGTGGTCAGGCTAATCATATATAACAGCTATGAAGCATGTAAATGGTCAGGCCGCACCCGACGTGAGAAGTAGGGTGAGCTATGATGCATGTAAATGTTTGGATATGATCACATAATCTACTAATAGTTCCCCATCCCCCAGCTAGCACGATGGATTCCAATCATGACTCCTCATAATGGGGATCTAGGGTGCTAACCCGTGTATCCATAGTATCGGAATCAAGTATGTAATACAACTGTATTATAGAAATAATCAACAATAAAAACTGTCAGAGAATGTACTCGCCTGTGGTCCTGAGCAATGAGTGAGGATCGATGTCCAAGGTGGGATCACAATGACCTAATTATGAAAATTCAATGTTAGAAACTGAATTAAAGAAATAACAGGTTTATTTAATTAAGTGTGAGGCTTCTAGGTCATATCTAAGGTTTACTGGTCAACTTAGTCAAAACTTGTCCATATGCATTATAATAGTCCCTTTGGATGAAACCTAACTAAACTAGTCATTTCTAGCTATACTAGACATTAGTACATAACTGTCTATAAGGTATTTTATAATACTTATATACTAGAGTCTAGTTAGTACATATATACATATATATAGCTTACAAGTTAAATCACTACCTAATACCAACTCAAGAAACTAATGCTAATCATGCCACACTTGATACCAACTAACTACCAGTTACTAACATTCAAAAACCCACAACTGACACTAAATTAACTATACTAACAATAACAACTAGCAGATATCATATATAAACTAACTGTATCTTAGTTATCTACTAACTAAACTAACTATGGATAATTAACCTCAAGACTATCCAACTGATACAACCTCTAAATATACTCATTTCTTATGACAAGCATATAGCTACTGGCAACATGCACAGCCTAATAACTAGACTGCACAATGCCTACTCAAAATCCTATCACTCACTGATACACTCACACACAGCCACACATTGGTTTCATTTTGATGCACACACAGGTACACACTCTCAGCTCACACAAATACTGGGACACAGGTACACAAACACAGGTATACACTGATTACAGGCACTCACACTCTAACATTCCTAACCCAATGCACATACAGGTAATATTTCTAGCTAACCTGGGAATTCTGAGGCATACACACTGATCTGGAAATAATACCTGGGACACACACTAGTACACACTGATAGGAACACGCAGTCCCACTCACAGTCACATAGACACACTGGTTTGGGGATATATGAGACACATTCACTCATTGGTCCCTCACTCTCAGTGTTACACTGAACCTCATAAAATCACTCACTCACACACAGATAACTCACACAGGGTTTAAAATACTGACACAGGTACTCACAGATTTAATGTAGGTATTCACACATAAGTTTCTAACTACACCTCAACACACAGATATGGACACTCAGACCTACATACACCTACACAGACTGAGCTACACTCCCAGCTAACACACACACTATACAATCTAGCTACTGATACTAATTCCTAACTCATACACATCCAGGTAAACAACTAGTTACTGATACACTAGTTCACTGCACAGCACACACATACTGATATTCACACAGGAACACACACAGTACACATATTAACACATAGGTAAACATTTACACTGAGGTATGCACTTAACACACACAGAGAGATAATAACTGACACACATGATTACACTAGCTACTGCTACAATAGAAACTGCACAACTCACTGCTCTCCCTACAGAAATTAATAGATTTAACTGACACATACACACAGGTATACTTCCAATACACCAATACAAACTACCTTACTGATACTAAGTATCAGTCTACCCCTCTAAACTAATACACAGAAAAACACCCCTGTCACAGTGCACACCTAGTAACTAGTCTGCATATATTTCACTGAACCCAACCCTCACTGAGCTGAACCCGATTACCCCTAATGCTGTTACACAATGCACCCAAAGCCCATGTATCAATGATACTCACTCCTCTAATTGACACCATAGTTTAATTTATACCATCACTCATATATACATAGCTACACATAGCCCTCATACACAGGCACTTACATACACTACTCTCCCTAACTGTCACATAAATACCTACACACAGGTAAACTGAACCTGAAATAACCTAGGACACACACACACAATGCTGAATACTGACACACACTGCACACTGCTAGAATTTACACTGGTTGCTCACAACCCGACTACACTGGAAATTTCCCAAATCACTGCACAGTCCAACCCGACTGTGCACAGGGAAGATCCCCCCACAGTCTATTTCTTCCCAAAACACACCACTCATTCGAACTATATGCAAATATGTGTGTGTATATATATATATATATATATATATATATATATATATATATATATCAAAACACACAATATCAGAAAGAATTAAATAGGCAAACCCCTGTGAGGCATTTCATCGAACACAGAAAATGCAGAAAACGAATTTACCTAGGAACACAAGAATTCTCAACAAAACCTTAAGAATCGAAATCTAACTTACACGTTGGAGGATGAAATAGGTCTACTTGCAAACACCTAGGTTTAGGGTTCACAAAATTGGGGAAAACCAAACGTAGGTCACCCAAAACCCTAGTTCCTCCTAAATTTCCATGTAGAAGCCCTAAAAATCGAAATCTAAACCTCAGGGTGGTTTCCTAATGGGCATTAACAACATAAATCAGAGATTAAATGAATAAAAATAGGGTTTTACCTAGGGAGATGGCTTCTTCAATGGAGGTTCTTCTTCTTCAAGGCTTCTTGACCCAACTCCTTGCTTCTCTTTGCTTTGGAGGAGGAAAAGGGATCTCCTAGGTCTGGATTCCGAAATCTGGAGGGGGAATTGGTTTCCTTGATGGAGGCTAGGGTTTCTCCTTTCTACATGAAGGAAGAGAGGGTTCCCTTTTATATTAAAACCAAGTTAGGGTTTCTAATGCATAGTTTAGGTTAAACCCCCTATGTTAGGTTATGTAGAACCTAATTAACTCAGGTTTAGGCCTTCTAGGGTTTGAGGTCCAACCTAAAATTTGAATTCTAGGGTTTCTCTAGAATTGGTTTTCAAATTTGGGTTTAGTCATTAGAGTTTGTCCTAATGAGTTCTAGGGTTTGACCTAAAACCAAATATTATTTACAATATATAATTAGTTTATAAAACTCAACAGATTTATTAAACACATAATTATTCAAAATAGTGAATTTACACAAATGCCCTCATCTGGAAATGTGGTAGTGACATCTCCGAAAGTAGCTGACACTCCAATCATCGGAGAAGTGACTGGTGCAGGCCCTAGGGATGTCGCAGACCTCTCAGAAACTGCTCTCCCCTGCTGTGATCTAGTCATAGGCGGCATCATGAGACAAAGCAAAAGAAAGAATCAATATGGCACAAGATGTAAGACACTCAAGGAAAGGACAGATTAAGAGATCAAGTATCAATATCAAAGGAGAATAGTTGAATGAATCAAAAGAATTTTCCTAGATGTGATTGAGTATTCTCAGCCTATAGCCTACATCCTATATCCTATCGCAGGTTCGCAGTAGTACAACTAAATCATCACACAACCACGACATCGCAAAACTTGTGAATCTAGACCTGCATGGGCTACCACTAAAAATGTGTCACGACCCGCACCCGATGTAAGGATGCAAGTCAGAAACAACGCCCAGCCTACGCCGCAGAATCGACGGTAGAACGCTGTTTGGGTAATCTATCTAGCAATATAATAAACCACTAATAATAGCAATATACTCAATCACAGAACTAAGATAGAAATAAGCATGAATCAGATAAAGAATAGAAATAGTCACGTACAACTCATGAGTCTAAAATAATACATCAATGAGTCTGAAAGAATGCTAACAAAAAGATGGAGACAAATCCAGTACAAAAGAAATACTAAGAAGGTACTAATCCCGGGTCATCTGTCTCAGTCCGGATAAGTCCTTCATGAGCCAGGGTCTCTGACTCTAAACCCACAACATCCTGAGGTCCATAATGTGTAGGGTACCACTCCTCAGTGTCATCTGGGAAAAATATATCCAGTCAGGAAAGGAGCAGAGTACATCTCTAACAGCAGTTGTAATCAATGATAAAAACTATGTAATAGTAAATAGATGTGAATATACAAGATGCACAATAGATACAATAGGATATATACAATAAAAAAATAATGGAATAAACACAATAATGAACAATATGCCAATGAACAAGAATACTAATGACTAAGTGTGTGAGTACTAGCTTTAACATATGATCGGCTTGGGAACATGATACAATATATATGGCCTGGCTAATCATACGTGCGGTGTATGATTAACACTATTAAATAACAGTACTTGATACAATAGGGGTATTGATCATATATCTACACTAAAGTACTGCCCACCCTCGACTGGTATAATAGATCCAACCACGGTACGCTATGGCACGAGATTCCCCAAGAAATAGCTAGTCTTTCCGAGAATCAGTGTCTGCGTATGTACAAGATAACCAATGAAATAATACTTGTACCATATACACCATATAACAAAGAATAACATCTCATGACGAGATTCGTATATACCAATCCGTGTAACCATAGTGTCAAGAGAACATGGATATCTACACTAGATACAATAAACATAGATGATATCAAAATAAGAAACTATCAGAGAATGTACTTGCCTGAAGTCCAAAGAATAGTCTCACAGATGTCTGATACGGTGCCTCGATGACCTAGATATGGAATACAACATCAATACAAGGTTCCGAAAAGAGAATAAGTTAAACTAGTCAACTTCTAGGTCAATAAGTCAATTCTAAGTCAAAGGTCAAACTATGGTCCACTATAGTCAAAATATGGTCAACTACATATTTTTAGATTGCATAAGTCTAACCCAAAAATATTAGTTCAAATACAAAGTCTAGGTCATGAAACCATATCTTACAATACTAGGATACTGTATCTCCGTATACGTAAATCCATAGGTAAATATCACATACAAAAGCCAAAACAATATTATTAAATAAAATCTCAAAGACAAACATCAAATAGGTACCTTGGTTTTGAACCAACTTTGTATCACAACATAAACCATAATCTTGATACCCAAACCCAATCCCTTGGGTATCCCCAATTACCTTGGTATCTCAAGGTAATACCCCAACTTGTTTATACTAATTACCCGTAAATATACATACACACTATACTATTTATTATACACATAGTATATAATAAATACTATTAGCACATTAGGAAATATTTACATATATATATATATATATATATATATATAATAGAAAATTGTCAAACTGTCGCTAAAAACCCTGACCGCTGTCGCTGAAGACTGTTGTTGATGCTTATACACTGTTATTTTAGTGACAGATTCCTGCAGTTGTCGCAAAAAACTGTCATTGTAGCTTCTGATACGGTGCTGAACTCTGCAGTATCAGTGATAGATACATGCAGTTGTTGCTAACTGCTGTCATTAAAGGGCTGCTGCTGCTGTACGTTTATTGCTGCTGCGACACTTGCTGCTGTCGCTAAAGCGGCTGCTGCTGCTATTTCTACCTGCTGTTGTTGCCTTTTAGCGACGCTCGCTGTCACTGTTGCTCTTGCGGCTGCTGTTGCTATTGGCATTTGCTGCTGCTGTTGCGACGCTCTTGCCCGCTGTCGCTGATACACACACACATATATATATATATATATATACAATATATATATAATAACATATATATAACCCACAATATATATATATATATATATATCATATGCATAATTACTACTAATAACTATACATACACCCTCACATGGTATTATGTACATAATACACATAGTAACATACACACACATACATAGTAATATGTATATATAACTATATATAACTATATATATATATATATATATATATATATATATATATATATATATATATATATATATAATAATCATTCACCATATATAACACACATTATATAATTATCATTATAACAACCCATAAATATCTATTTACATATGCATATTTATACATGCTACCATATACATGCTACCATATACAATTATATATACATATATAAGAATAGCTACATACAATATATAGACATATATTATATACATAGATACATAGATTTAAGACACAAAATTACATAAATATATATATACCACCTTATATATATATATATATATATATATATATCTATATATTTATACAATTACATCTCCAAGAACACAAGAAATAGATCTATATATAATTTGCACAAACACTTGGAGAGTATCACACCGTATCCCACTAGATCTAGGATACGCATGTGACACGAGTCCACCACACATCCAAACGTACCCCGAAGGACACGAACAAGTCACATATATTATTTATGAATAATATGAAGAGTCAAAAAAAATCTACATGTCCGTGTCAAAATATGACATGTACAAAGTCCTGTGTAGGAGAAAAAACCATCCAAATTAACACGTATCACCAAATTGATGGGATACGACCTATACGTACCCAATTGTGGACATGACACTAGTCCCAAATACATAAGCACATTCCAAATTGATCTATATGACCAATTGACACACACAATAATTGTCAATATTGGAATTTTCCTAAAATTGACACAAAAAGTACCATAACTTTCACAATATGCCTCCTATGAACACAAAACCAAATCCTATGGATAGCCTATGCATATGGGTTAATTTTTCATGGTTAAATCTCAGATTTAGAACCTAAATTAAGGAAAAAACTGAATTGTACCTATTGGGAGATGGATTCCCAATACAACCTCCAAATATGATGAAATTGGCATCCAACTTGAAGATCCTTGCTCCTCATCCTTGCTTCCTCCTTCTAGATCTTTGCTCCACTAGCCTCCAATGGTGATTTAGGAAGGAATTAGGATAAAATTTGGTAGGAAAATGATGTGGGAATAAAGGAATTTGGTTGAGAGAAATTCTAGATCTAATTTCCAAATGAAAAGAGGAGAGAGAAATAAATTCCCCCCTCTATATCGGCCGCCCCCCTTTCCCCTTCCTCAAGCTACTATGAATTATCCAATATACCCCTTGGGGCCTCTCATGAAGAAATAATTAAGGAGGGAAGCTTCTTGTCTAATGGTTTAATTAATTTAATCCATCTCCTTAACAATGGGCTTTCTAAATGGGCTAAATTCTAATAATTAATTTATGTTGGTCCATGAGTCTAAACTAAGTAGTTACGTCCACTAACACAAGTCCAAAATAAATAACTAACATCTAACAAAAATTAAATAATACAATAAATAATTATTCATCATGCACAATAATTAATCAAATATGAAATTACTAAAATATCCTTTCCTAGAAAATATGGTAGTGACATGATGCTTCATACTGCTTCTTCTGCTGCTGCTGCTTCATACTGCTTCTGCTGCTTCTTCACACTGCTTCTGCTGCTGCTTCTTCATACTGCTTCTGCTGCTTCACATTGCTTTACTACCTGTAGACCGACCCCCCTAGCACACATACACACACAAGTATACTACACTCACCTATATATATATATATATATATATATATATATATATATATATATATATATATATATATATATATATATATATATAGTTATGTTTCTATTTTATTTGAGAGTTTTGATGGTCATAGGGAGAGTAGGGAAGTTTATATGCACTATTAGTGTTAATATGTGTAGTGTATATATATATATATATATATATATATATATATATATATATATAACAACTACAATTATAATACTCTAATAGTTATAACTAAGGTAAATTTAATTAGAAAGAAAAGCATCAAACACGTGGAGTGCACCGCACCCATATCACACTCACTCTATGATACGCTTGCGATACGGCTCTACCACACCACCGTACATGTCCCGAAGGACACGAGCAAGTCTAGAATCACAATTAGAAGCAACACGAAGTGTTAGCTACTCATCTACGTGCCCGTGTTAAATGTGACATGCTTCAACCCTGTGTCGAAAGAAAACCCCCAAATCAACCTGTATCGCCAAATTATCGTGATACGACCTACACTTATCCAATTGTGAGACATGCCACTAGTCTCATATAACCAAACACATGTCAATTTGGTCTAATTGACCTATTGACAAACACATGATGTGCCAATCTTAGAATTCCCCCAAAATTGACACAAAATACCACATAACTTTCTCCATAGGCCTCCTATGAACCTAATTCTATTTCCTATATGGTAGCCTTAGTACATAGGAGGGTTCATAATGATTAAATTATAGATTTATAGTCTAATTAGAGAGAAAAAACTGAATTGTACCTATTGGGAGATAGATTTCCAATATAATTCTCCAAATGAGTGTCAAGAGCCTTCAACTAGTGATCCTTCCTTCTTCTTGCAGATCCTTGCCTTCTCCTTATTTCGATAGCCTCCAATAATGAATATGAAAGAAATTGGAAAGGAATTTGGCTAGGGATTGGTGTAGGAATGAAGGAATTTGGAAGAGAAACATTCTAGATCTAGAAATGAGATGAATGGATGAAGAGAAAGAGAGAGAGAGAGAGAGAGAGAGAGAGAGAGAGAGAGAGAAAGAGTCTCTCTCTCCTCCCCCCTTGTGGCCGACCTTGCCCCTACTCCAAGTATTATGAAAAGTCCACAATACCCCTTGGGGCTTGTCCTGAAGGAATTAATTAAGGAAGGAAGGTTCTAATCCAATTGGTTTAACTAATTAAGTAATCCTCCAAATGAATGGGCTAACTATTAGGCTTCTTTATTGGGCTCAATCTAACTAGAATTAATATTGGTCCATGAGTTTAGTCTAATCTAGTTAGGTCTACTAACACAAGTTCAAAATCAAATCTAACATCTAACAATAAATAAATAATACAATAAATTCATATACAACATGCACAATATTTAATTTAATTAATTATTAATATTGGTCCATGGCTTGTAAACTGTGGACTATTATCATGGACGATCCTTCGTGGCAGGCCGATGCAGTATATGACGTAATACTTGACGAGGTTAATTATGTTTGATGTTTTGACTTCAACGAATGGGAAAGCTTTCGTCCACTTGGAGAAGTAGTCGGTGATCGCCAAGATGAACCAATATCCTTTCGATAAAGGCAGACTGATTGGCCCGATGATATCCATTCCCCCCGTCTCAAACGGCCAAGATGCTACCATTGGGTGTAGGAGCTCAGATGGCTGGTGGATGAAGTCTGCATGGACTTGGCATACTTGGCACTTTCTTGCGTAATCGACAGTATCTGCTACCATCGTAGGCCAATACTAGCCCATTCTCCAAAGACGGTCATGTAGCTTCGGATCGGGTTGATGTACCCCACAGACGCCATCTTGAGCTTCGGAGAGGGCTTGTTTAGTCTATGCGTTCGATAAGCATCGTAGCAAACGACCGTCATAGGACTGACGATATAACATTTTGGTCTCCGTATCATAATAGAAATGGAGGGAACGTCTCCTGATTGAAATGTCCTCCTTCAGGTTCTCGCAGAGAATTCTATCGATTGCATAGTCAATGAATAAAAAACTCCAATCCTGAGTATCGGTGTCAATCTCCGCTGCATAGATGAGGCACATGCATTGGTTGTTCTTGGGACAGACCAGCTCTTGGCCGATCACATCGACTAGCTGATGGGTGTTGTTTGGTACCGCCCAGGAATCAGCGAGCCCGACTAAGACGTCAGTTTCGATATTATGCAACCGAGCGACATGCTAAATAAAGAACATCTCGAATATTGCGATAATACCAAGTATAGCTTGGTGGTAGGGGATTAAGTCTTCGTTTTGGACTTCATATACTCCGTGGACCTAATTGACGATTAGTTGAGAATCGTCGTAGGCCTCCAAGTACTCTACTCTGACTTGCTTAGCGAGATGGAATCCGATGATTAGGGTGTTATACTCTGCCATATTATTGGAGCATGGCTCCTTGAGGGAGTACGCACGATTGATGACGAGGCCGTATGGGGAGATCAACATTATCCTGACCCCAGCGATGATGTCGCCTTTGGGCCCTGCTCTTGAAGCACCGTCAAAGAACATTTGCCAGACAGCTTCGTGTGAAGTAATGTTGGCGTCTGCCACTTCGTCTAAAATTTATTCATATAGCTTTGAGATTTTTGACCCCTGGTGGGTTGCCAGAAAGTCGGCCAATGCTTGACACTTGACGACTTTTTGTAGGACTAACACCATATCATATGGGGATAATAGTATTGCCCAGGTAGCCAAGCGGGAACTGAGTGTCCCAGGTTTGATCATGAGGACCCTGAGGGGGTTGACTCATGAGATTACATAAATGGTCTGTCCAGTCACGTAATATCAAGTTTTTTTTAGATAACGAATACCAGAGCAAAGCACTCCTTCTCAACGGCGGTATACCTATGCTTTTAGCTGACCATCATCCGGCTGAGGTAGTATATGGCCTTCTCATGGCCTGCATCACTATTTTGGACTAACAGGGCACCAAAGAGTGATCCAAAATGCGTACATAGAGCATAAATAACTTTCCCATGACTGGGACCACCACCACAAGAGGGTTTGATAGGTAGTCTTTGATGTTGTCGAACGCTCGTTGGCACTCTTCATTCCAAACAAAGGAGACACCTTTCTTCATGAGCTTTGTGAATAGCCGACAACGTATGGAGAGTTTTGATATGAACCTCATGATGTATGCCAACCATTCTTGAAGGCCACAGAGTTTCCAGAGGTTCCTTGACGGATTTATCTCCTGGATGGCCTTGGTCTTGTCGGGGTCTATGTGAATACCCTGGGAAGTGATGACAAAATCCAGGAATTTGCCGCTGGAGACTCCAGGAAGAACTTGGTGTTTGAGCTATTGCAGTTGTATGTTGAGTCACCATCATTTGGTGCATACTCTCCATCATGGTATACATTTCTTTAAGTGATGTTTCCAATGCAGTGATGCGTTGTTTAGTATTTCCTGATGGGGAAGCTTCTTCATGTTTGTCTGTAATGGGAAGAAGGAATTCATCTTTAGGGCAGGCCGCATTTAGATCTCGGAAGTCGATGGACAAGAAAATTTGCTCAGAGGTAAGATGGACATGGCAAATTCTTGGATTGTGGACTTATTACCCATGGCATACCTTAAGTACGAGTAATAAGCTGAAATGACTAGCACTATCAGGGGTTATGCGAACGTGATAGTAGAAAGTTGAAAAGCAAAATTTTACTCAAAGGTAATATGGACATTAAAAAGTTTTGGAAATGTCTTACTCAGAGGTAATATGGACGTGGAAATATATGACTCTGTGGGGATAAAAAAAAATATGACAGAGGTAATATGGACGTGACCATTTTCTTTGGATTGAGAACATCCCACTGGAGGATTTTGGTGGACTTATTATTCATTGTGTATATTGAGTACAAATAATAAGTTCAAAAAAAATCCCTATCTGAGGTAAAATGGACGTGATAGGTTTTGTAGACCCGTTACTTTTTGTGTATATTAGTGCAAGTAATAGGTTTGAGACAAGTCCTGCCAGATGCAATATGGACGTGACAGTTTTTGTTGACTTAATACCGTTGGTGTACCTTGGTGAGTACGAGTGATAAGCGAGGATGACAACCGATATCAGAGGTAATATGGACGTGATGATCGATAGCCAAAACCTGGGAGGTTTGCTCAGAGGTCATTTGGACATGGCAAACTCAGTCTGGGAGAAATATTAGGACATTAGTTCAGAGATAATGTAAACATGAACCAATATCCGAAAAACTCACTGAGGAGTATATCTTCCCATGAAACGAGTCTTCTTTACGCGGACAGACCTATCCTGGCATAATTTGGATTTTTGCATAGGTTCGCATAAAACAGGAAAAATCCTCAAACGGCTTTCAGCGTCACGCGTAATATGTAAAGTGGGAACTTTCTTCTCTTGTGGGCGTAAAAGCTTAGAGGTTGAAAGATTCGTCACTTATTTTTCTTTGATGTTATCAAAGGGTACATCTGCCTCATCATAGACGGAAGATGTAATTTTATGCGCAGGGGATATTTGAAATTTTTGGATTGGCACTGAGGCCTTGCCAGAAGTTTTGTCTACCACGTCACAGACGGGAGACGAAGGTTTACGCGCAGGGCGTGTTTGAGACTTCTGGATTGGCACTGAGGCATTGCCAGAAGTTTTGTCTACCACATCACAGGCGGGAGACGAAGGTTTACGCGCAGGGCGTATTTGAGACTTCTGGATTGGCACTGAGGCATTGCCAGAAGTTTTGTCTACCACATCACAGATGTCACCCCTACGTTCCAAAAATAGGGGTATTTTTGACTTTTTATATATTATTAATATTATGGCAGTTATATTAAATGATTTCTTGATATGTGTATTTAAATTTAGTAATCGTATAAGACAAGTCTGTAAGAATTTTGTGTGATTAAGTTTCATTTTAGTATTTAAATAATTAACCTTGAGGAAAGTGTATACATTTTACTTTAAATTTTATTCGAGGAGTTATTTTTGAGGAAAATTTATTTGAGGGTAAGATTTTATAGTGGGAGATATATTATAATAAGTAGGTGAGATGCATGTGTAAGGATTTGTTGGCTTGAGCATGATTGAGATTCACTGCAAACTGACTTGGGTGATCATCAAGGGTTGTATTAGAAGGTGCAGTAGTTAGTATGATGTGTTGCAACTGTTATGCACTTGAGTGATAAGGATAACTAGCATCAACTGTTGCATGTAGGTAAGGAAGCTAGCAGTGAGTGTGTGTGTGATAGAACTGTGATACCTAGGGGATAGAGGTATCAGACCATGGATGCATCTTTGACCCGTGCAATCACAACTAGGATTTATTTTTCCAATCTATCTTTTATCTTGAATGTTGCTTCTTTAGATCTGTACTGTCCTTCCTTGATGATATCGCATTTTTGCCTAAATTGATTCTTTAGGATCTGTCTTCAGGATGTCGCCGCAGACAAGGTCAATGAGAGCGGGAACATCAGCTTTAGAGGGGTCTGCCACCTCTCCACCTGATGGACAGACATCCGTAGTTCCTCCTACATCTCCGATGCACGTAGGTGATCATCCTTCTCCACCTGTTCAGAAGATTGCCGCAGCTGTGACGGACCACCTTCCTCCTCCATCAACTCCGATTCCAGGAGGTTTGCCCATTGACGGAACGCAGATGTTTACCTTGATCCAGGGCATGGTAGATGCCCAGAGAGTGACGGCAGACGCTTAGCGAGTTCAAGCTGAGGCTCAGAGGATGCAAGCAGAAGCGTACCAGGCACAAACCGAGCTGATGAAAGAAAATATGGAGAATGCTCATCAAGTGACTCTCCAAGCTTTGGAGAGAGTAGCACAGTACCAGCAGTTTCCTGGCCAGCAACAGCAGAGATCAGGCACTATAGTGGATTTCAAAAGGATGATGCCTCGAGAATTTAAAGGCACCGAAGGAATACTCTACGCTGACGACTGGTTAGAAGATATAGAGAGAAGCCTGCGATTGACCCAGATTCCGGAGAACTTGAAGATAGAAGCCGCTGGCAGTCAGATGTTCGATATCGCACTCACGTGGTATCGCACAGAACCGAGAATTACTGCACAAGGACTTACTTGGGAGACCTTCAAGGAACTCTTCAAGGAGAAGTTCTTTCCCGACGTGGCATTGGGAACCTTGGAAAGTCAGTTTCATGACTTAGTTCAAGGGAACATGTCGGTCGACGAGTACGCTGCAGAATTCTGTAGATTGAGCCATTTTGCATTGTCCATGATTCGAGACCCTGGAGATCGAGCCCAGAAATTTAGGAAGGGACTGACGAGAGAGATTAGATCGCGCACTTCTGGTCGTCGTACCGCTACCTATGAGGCTATCTTGATGGATGCTCAGATTGCAGAAGAGGATCTGGATCTCAGGCCTAAGAGGAGTCACGATACTTTTAGAGATACGAATGATAGCGCAAGACCGGCCAAGCATCCCCGTATTCAGCACCAACAGCAGTACCAAGTACCATTTCATAATCAGCAACAACCATGGACATTTCAGCATCCACAACAGTACCTAGCACCAGTTCCTATCCAGCAACAACCATGGGCGTATCAGTATCAACAGCAGTACCAGGCACCAATTCATGTTCAGCAGGATCAGCAACAGCCTCCAAGAGAGACACAACAGACTTGTCATTTCTGTAAGAAACCAGGTCACCTTTGGGAGAGCTGTAGAACGAGGCTGGGACTTTGTTTGCACTGTGGTGCTGCGGGACATCGAATAAGGGATTGTCTTCGAGTTCCTTATTCTTCCAACCAGCGCGCGACTCCAAATTATAGAGATCCAGTTAGGCTACCTGTAGAACCGCATGTTGCTCAGCACCCGCAAAGGGAACCACCCCAGCAGGGCGAGCATTTGCGATGACGGTCGAGGAGACCGATACTGCAGGTAATGTGTTAACAAGTTCTGTTTTTTCCTTCATTTTGTTCCTATCTACTTGATTAATTGATTGATTCCTTGGTACAATAATTGTATGCATGATTTCTTGTTATAATGTAGTTAGTAGTACCCCTGTTACAGAGACTGTAATACCCTGGCAAAAGACACCATGATCATACATATTTCCTTTAGGTTGCATGTTGTATGGGTGTAGGTAGAATTCTCTTAGACTTTGATTGTTGAGGATTTAACTGTAGTAAAGATTAACGAAGAGGTTATGACTTGACAAAGAGAGACAAGGTGCCTAAAATTTCGAGGAAAAATATTAAATTAAATAAGGAGTTGGGAATTTAATATGGTGTAATTGAAGTTTTGTTAAATTATTGATTTTTTGAAAATTTTGAAATGATTGAATTTATCATTGAATTTGAGGAATTTAAGAAGGCCATCGATATATTTGTTGGACTGCAAGTTGTAACTTATATTTTGAATATTGTATTGGAGGTTCCATAAGTATTACATCGTTGCATATTATGGAAAAAAAATATATATATATATATATATATAAATCGAGGGATAAGAACACAAATGGATTAGTGTTAAATTCAAATTGGGGACGAGATTCAATTTTGAAATATGCACTGACTGGATTTCAATTAGAGGATTGAATGTTAAATTCTTGTATTTCGTTATTAACTTAAAATTTTTTGGAGGATATTGTGATAATAATGAGATTTGATTTATTTTGAAGATTCTTAGGGATATGCTATTTATAGAATTTTTAAAAAAATTTATTGTGAAATAACAATATGGAGTAGTTCCTGATTATATGATTTGAGGAATTTAATTTTTGATGGTAGTAAATAAATAAATAAAACAATCGAGGATTTAAAAATTCGAGGATAAACATTGATTTAAATAAAGGGTCAAGAATTTAACAGGACATAATTTATGATGTATTAATTCCAGGAAGATTATGACATGTTTAAATTGGTTATTAAAATCTTGAAATTTTGGAGATTTATCAATATATTTATTTAATTGCAAGTTATGAATTTTAGAATTTTACATGGGATGTTGCAATTGGAGAATCCTTAAATATCATATTGTTGAGTTTTGAGGAGTGGATATTAAATTCTGAGTATCGAATTAGTAGCTAAAAACTTTCAAGGAAATTTTTGATGGACTTTGATTTTACTTGAAGATTTTCAGGTATACAACAATTTTAGAATTTTGAAATTTGCGAAAGGACATTGTGGAGTATTAAAAGATTTCATGGATGATAAACTTAAATTTGAGGGAAATAATAATGTGTATGATTAAATGCTAATATGAGGATTTTAAATTTCGAGGACGAAATTCTTTTAAGGTGGGTAGACTTCTCACTACCACATTCTGAAAACAGGGGTATTTTCAAATTTTTACAATATTTAATATTATGTTATTTACCATTTATTAATTGCATAATAATAGATTTGATTTAAATAGTTATTATGTGTGATGTGTAATTAATTATAGTATTATATGCAGTGTTATTATTTTATTTTAGCTAGCAGACTAGACCTAGAAGCCCAGTAGACGAACCCCTGTCCGAATTATAGAATTCTGGATTTTATTATTTTTATTTAGAATTTAATATTTGGAGATTGTAATTAATTACTGTATTTTATTTAATATTTTTGCGCATTGCCTTTGCTTCGATATTTGGAGCACTATCCAGACTTTTGTCTTCCAACAAATTTCACCATCTTGCCCTAGACATGCCCGCCTTCAATTCTGCTATTTTTGCAACTCATAATTTTGCTCCTTGTGCATTGTTTCTGGCCGCACAAAAATCGTCGCGGACGATATTTTTTAATTTCCTATTTTTGTATCGTTGTGCGTTCCAATCGAAAATTGGAGGCCATCTTGACCTATTTTTCGTGCGACCCAAATTAGGGTAATATTCTGTTCTGAGTCTTCTTCAATATTGGTATTGATGACTTGACCTGATTTTGGCTCCAGGTACTCCTAATTAATTGTTGAACCCAACTTGTATTTATTTCTATTTAAATTGAGGATACCATTTTATCTGATTTTAAAATCCCAATTTAATTCCAGTGCCCTGTAAATTCAGCCCATACCCATCTTACAGCGTCCCCTGACCCTACAAAATACCGGACCCCGAATCGCCCGCCAAATTTTCATCATTTCATGTGTTTGTGCAATTTCCCGAATTTAAGGGGCTAAGTTGCAATTATTTAATTGTAGGTGCCAACACCTAATTATTTTAATCAATGAGGGAGCCTATTAATTTTTAATTAAAAACCCTCATCCCTACATGAATTAATTTCTTCATGAATCATCATAGCCACTCATTTAAGTGGGTCAAATCCTCACCTTACATCACACTCTCTCTCTCCCTATTTAATGACTTGTACCCTCAAACCCTAATCCCTATGCAACCTAGGTTTTCCCCCACCTCACAAGCCTCCAAAAATTCCTCAAGCCCCCTCTCATACGTATGTAACTTCTTCTCCTTTTTCTTCTTCCTATTTTCTTCTCCTTCTCCTTTCTTCTTCTCCTTCTTCTTTGATTTCCTTTTCTTTTTAAATTCAAACTCAAAAAAAAAGGGGGGGAACCTCCTCTGTGCTGTGCTCCCGGCCGAGCACTGTTCACCGGCGGCGCTCTGTGAAGCCCGACTCCCCGCACAGTCCCCCTTCAGCCGGCGGCATCTCCATCCAGCAAGTCCGGCGACTTTTCCTGCACCCCATCCCGGCGGTCCCTGCCCTCCGGCCGGACCCCGCTGCTCCACCGGCCGAGCCCCCTCTGCTGCACCCTTGCTCCGGCTGCTCCATCCATCCTTCCATCAACTTCCGACCTCCTTGCTCCATCTCCCCATCCTCTGCATCTCCGGCCTGCCACCCCCTCCGGCCTGAGCTCCGGCCAACCACAGTAAGTTTTTCCTCTCCTTCCTTCCTCCTTCTTCCTATGGTTATACATAGATGTATCATATATGTTTAATAACTAATTAACTAATATGTTTGTATAGGTATTAATATATTAATCGATGTGTATAAATATATGGCTATATAAATACATACATGTATAGGTGTGGGTGGATGTAAACGTATAATAGGCATGGAGTATTTTTTTAGCGTATGTTTGTATGAATATATAGTGTATTTTTATTAGCGTATCTATGTATATATATATATATCGCTTATTTCTCTATTATATATATAGGTATTGAATGTGCTTTAGTATAAATACGTATTGAATAGCTATGTGTATTAATATATCAGTATACAGATAAAATATGTTAATGTATGTTCAGTATTAAATATTATGTGATAGTACGTATTTTAGTGGGTATTTTGGTATGTGTATCTACATATACATATTATTGGTATATTTTTATATGGAAATGTATACTTTAACTTATTGATGTAAATATATATATACAACATACATTTTAGTGTATATATACCTATTGTATATATATTATTAGTATACCCATATACATATGTATATTATTTATTTTATTAATATTTAATTGTATAATTATAGTATGTATAATAATTGAATAAGTACGTATTTAATTAATGTGAAAATTGGTATATGTATTTAATTTAATTCGTATATATATATATGTATATATACATAGGTTTATTGTATGACATTTATTTAATAAGTATATGCTAGTATAAACGTAATTTGGTGCATAGTACGTGTATTTCAATTAATATATATATGTATTCTGGTATAAAATATATCATGGTTGGTATTTGAATATATTTGTATATATATATATATATACTTAATACATTTTTCAAATATGTATTATTAGCATAAATATATATATATATACATATATACTTTGTACATACAATTAATATTTTCTATATATATATATATTCTAAAAATGCACTTTTGCACATATAGGATATGTACGCATTTTGACATGTGTTAATATAGAAATGAACGTATTTTGGTAAAAATACAACTATAGCAAGTAATTTATATTGGTATATCTTTTAGATATATTTCATGAATTATGTATATATATATACATACAAGTATTATTTTATTATGTTTATATGCAAGTATTATTTATTTTTAAAGTATATAGTTATACATATATCTATTATTGATATTGATGGGAATTATATGTAATTAATTAATAAGATGATTATTTAAATATGTAGTCCTACTAGATGACCCTAGTTGACTAAGTGCCCTGTCTGGCATGGCCCTGAGGCCAGTGTTTATAGACTGTGTGTTAGCGTAGCATCTGATGCAAATGTGGTTTGATTGTGTTATGTCTATAGGACTGTTGGTTCACCCAGGGGATACTCTGGAACAGGACATCCATAAATACCAGCTAAGGACCGAGGCAAGTACATTCTCTGATAATTTCCAATTCTTGATAATAGCTATAAGTTCAATGATCTTGAAATGTTACAACTGAATCTTTGACACTGTGCTACACGGACTAGTATAGCTTGGATCTGCAGTCATGAGATGTTACCTTGATTATCGTATTGACATTATACACGATATTTACATTGATATTTACATTGACATTTACATTGACATTTACATTAGACATTGTACATAATATATTAGACAATGTTGTATATTCGTGACGTGTCATGATTGGATCCACAGTACTAGTTGGGGGCGGGGAAGTAGTTAGTAAGAAATGTGATCATAACCTCTTATTGTAAATTGTAAGTGTTAATCATGCTCTTCACCCATGATTAGCCAGGCCCTGTAGCTACTGTACATGTCCCAAGCCGATCACATTTTGAAACTACTATTTCAAACACTTAGAATAGTTACAGTTCTCTATTTTAGATCATATACTACATCACCCGTATATGATACTGTTCCTTGTTCTTTCATTTTTATACATGCACTGACTGTATCTTATTGCTATTGCCTGTCTCTCTTAAACTGTCATTACATTATTCCACTGTCTTCTCAGTAGCTAGCATGACATGTTTTATTGTATTATAGACATTATCAATTAATGGAACTGTTATTTGAGATTGTGCTTTGCTCCTTCCTGACTGGAAACATTTTTCCAGACTATGCCTTAGATGACCGCTGTCCGACACTTATGGTGAGTAGCTGCAGACTTGGTAGTAGTTGTGATTCCAGGAGGTCTAGCTGGAAATTACTATTTTTAGTTAGTTCTTTTAACAGTCTATTTGGTACCGGATTTGTCTCCGACATTTTGATGATTCTTGGATATTGTTAAGTTAAGTTATTTCTTGTGGACTTGTGTGGTGTTTAATTTTAGTTTTATTCGAAATCTTATCGTGCTGTAATCCTGTGATTGAGTATATGTTCATCTTATTGTGTCATCCGTGCCTCCTAATGGAGATTGGATGCTTGCGTGACATTAGTTAGATAGTATCAATACCTAGACAGCGTTCTACCGCCGATGCTGCGGCGTAGGCTGGACGTATCCACGCACTCGTGCCCTAAACCGGGTGCGGGTCGTGACACCCAGCAATCACAAATGCGACGCCCGTACAACTGGACGCACTTGACCCTAGTTGACTAGTGCCACACCTGGCATAGCCCTGAGGCCAGTATATTATGATTGTGTGTTAGTGTAGCATCTGATACAAATGTTATATTATGATATGTCTTTGGATCATCCAGGCGATACTCTGGAACTGGACATTGGTATTACCAGCTAAGGACCCAAGGCAAGTACATTCTCTGATAATTTCCAATTGTTTAATAATTTCTATAATTCCAGTATCTAGAAATGTTACATCTGATCCTTGACACTGTGCTACACGGACTAGTATATAGATTAGATCTTTAGTCATAAGATATTACATTGATTACCGTATTGACATTATACACGACATTGATATTTAGACCTCGCACATGATATATTTGACATTGATCGTGTATCGTGACGTGTCATGATTGGATCTATAGTACTAGTTGGGGGCGGGGGAAATTGCTAGTGAGAAATATGATCAAATACCCATTGTACAAGTTTAAATTATTGGTGTTAATCATACGCCTCACGTATGATTAGCCAGACCATATAGCAATCGTACAAGTCCCAAGCTGATCATATTTCGAAACTACTATTTAAACACTTAGAATAATTACAGTTCTCTATTTTAGATCATACTATATCACCCATATATGATATTGTACCTTGTTCTCTTCATTTCATATATGCACTGACTGTATCATATTGCCTATATTGCCTGTCTCTTTACATTGCCTGTCTCTTATTTTGTCATTGCATTTATTCACTGTCTTTCCTCAGTATATAGCATCATCTGTTTATTGCTTTATAGTCCTTATCAATTAAATGGAACTGTTATTTGAGATTGTACTTTGCTCCTTCCTGACTGGAAATATTTTTCCAGACTATGCCTTAGAGGACCAGTATCCAACACTTTATGGACCATATGGTGAGTATCTGCAAACTTGGACTTGGTAGTTCAGTTGTGATTCCGGGAGGTCTAGCCGGAATCACTAGTATCGAGTTAGTTCTTTTAGCAGATCATTCGTTACCAAATTTGTCTTCGACAAACTTATTTGAGACTTGGATTATATTATTGAGTTAGACTATTTCTATTTTAGACTTGTGTTGCATCTTACTTGTTTCTTCGAGATCTTATCGTGCTGTAGTTGTGATTGAGTATGTTGTTTATATTATATAGTGGTATCCGTGTCTCCTCATGGAGTCGGATGCTCGTATGAGATTGTTTAGATAGCATCAAGACCTAGACAGCGTTCTACCGCCGATGCTGCGGCGTAGGTGTTTGATAAAAACGAAGAAATAAAACCAAGTTTATACAAAATCCTTTCTTAGGTTTATAAACAAGAAGTACTATTAATCCTATGCGAGGATGTTAAGTACAAAATTTAATCTGGGTAAATATTGCTATAGGAGTCTGATCTGCAGTCGATCACTTTGTCCTTTAGACCACATGATGATGAAGAAGTGCTGTAGAAGACAAAGAAGCTTCAAGGATTGCAAGAAGGAGTGGATGCTCGATGCCAAAATTGTCGATCACTGCTCTCTGTCTGTGCTTCGATCCTCTGACTTCTATTCTCCAAATTTTTGACCTTGGACCTCTGTCAATAGGGGTCTTTATTTATAGGGTTTTAGTGACAGTAACCATCCAGTCCGCGTAGAAGCCGGACAGTGGAGAGTATGGCACTTTTTACGCGATGGTTATAATAACTGCCACCCACATGTAGATGACATTCTGAATCTGCGTGTGACGCGTATCCCATGATGATAAAATACGTATAACTGCTGTGAAGATCACGGCATGCAAGCCACGTAGGTAACTGCCCCTTGCGTAAAAAAGGTTGGCGTAGAAGCCAATAACTGTCACCATGGCGTAGAAGCCAAATAGTTGTCAGGTTGGCGTAGAAGCCAAGTGGTTGTCGAGTCGGCATAAAAGCCAAATAGGCGTAGAAGCCTTATAGGCGTAGAAGCCTGATGCTGCATGGATAGGTAGCTAGCGTAAAAGATAGCTGATTCTCCTTCCTTGACTGAGGTCTTGAGCGTATTCTGGAACAAATAGCCTTATCATACACAAATACAAATATAGCCTGAGTTGGCGTATTCCGAGGAGATAGCATACGGCGTACTCCTTATAGCTGAAAATAGCCCGGTGGCGTATTTCAAGGAGATAGCGTACAGCGTGCTCCTATAGCTGAAAATAGCCTGATAGCGTAATATACAAAGGTAATGATGTGGACGTATTAGCCGTAATTATGGCTCACCCAGTCTTTGGAGATATAACCAAATCTCATGTATTAAATGCAGAGATCTGCCCCCATTCTGCGCATTAAATGCAGAGACGTGCCTCGAGCTCTGTACGAAGAGCAGCTTTTAACGTGACAGTTTGTTTTGTCTTCTGCTGAGCGTAAAAGCTCACATCTGCCTGTGTAAAACTAGGCAGCGTATTCCCTTATATGCGTAAAAGCACTTTGTATCAAGGAAATATCACTAAACGACAGTTTGGGTCTCTGTGCCGCACCATCATTACAACCGTCGTCTGGATAGCTGTGCAGTACTCGTTGTCAGAAGTCAGGTTCACTGCATGATTTGACAGGTTCATTCGAGAAATACGAAGCGTTCCCCGTACAACTTCCCATCGTATTAAAAACGAGCAAGTTTTACGCCAAAGTGGCAATGTAATAACCTTTTTACGCCGAAGCAGCCTGGGAATACTGCATTACGCGGATTATCCTGGGGTTTATATTTTACGCTGTACTAGCGATGAAGCCCTGTTGTACGACGATGGCACTGAAGTCATATTTTATGCCGCCCAGCACTAAAATACTGCTTATAACTCTACAGTGTATTTTTCATGCTTCTACAAGACCCCTTAAAAGTTTTTAAATTTCTCATAATTTGAAATACTTTGAATGAAGCATGAAACGGTCGAGTCTGACTCGTTCCTCGAGGCTAATTTCTTGGCAAATTTTTGGGGATTTGTTGGGATTTGGTGTGTTCTCTTTTGCCTAGAAAAAGCTGATGAGTTAACCTGTTCTTCCTATATTTCTTTTACCACACAGAAATGATTGCCGGAGTTCGTCGGGTCAACTTGAGGAAGAAGAAGATCATGCTCTTCCAGCATGTAAGAAGCCAAAAAAGAAGACGTCTTCGAGCAAATATCCTCTGTAACGATGGATCATGGAAGGATATCATAGCTTCCTTTGCTCGGGATAATCAGCAACTTCATATGCCGATTCGTCCAGGAGAGAGGAAGGGTCACATTAGACCACACAACTTGCAAGTTGTATTTTCTTCCGTTGTTCGTGGACGAGGGCAGACAAACTAGCCCTGTCTTCTCGTATTGAGTTGGGTCTAAAACCTTAACTCAATCTGTCATGGTGTATGGAGGATGGGATCTTGAATAATTTATACAGGCCCAGTTTTGTATCCTCCCGCCATTAATCATTTTCTTGTTCATCGACTGTGGAAGTCGATGAACTGCTGTAGAAGATGGATAAAGATCTCCACCAATGCGAGAACCTGACAGAACAGATTCTGGGCGTGATCTTTAAATGAGGATGAGAAACCCTTTGTAGACAAGATTTCCCTCATATGTAATCATGAAGATGAAAAATCCTTTGTAGACTGGATTTTCCTCATATGTAATCATGATTAATAAAATTGTCTTCTTTTATGCATCTGATGATTTGCCATATTCTTTGCTGTGATGAAGTCTGAATATGTGTAGCTTCGCCACGTCTGAATAACTTTATGCTGACTCTGATAAAAAGAGTATCTGATCTCGTCCCGTCTTTTATGCGTAACTGAGGACGTATAGAAAACTGCTTAGCATTTAAGTCGAATATCTGAACTGTTATGCTGTTTTGAACGAGGAATTACGTAGAATTCTGAACTTGTCACTTCTCTGATAAGAAAAATTCTTGTTCAGACCATCATCTTCAAGAATGATTTCCCGAAAATCCCTTAAAATAGGGCAAGAAATGGCTGTCAAAACTGAGTAGCCATCTTGAACTGTAGAGGAAATATTCAGACTGGATTTTGGATGAACTTCCAATCGACCTAAGAAGAAGAGTCATTTTCAATGCTGCACTCTGTATACTTTGGGTACTTAGGATATTTTGAGACCAAGAAGGAGCATCTCCTGCGTGAACCCTTGCAATTGGCCGCCTTGAGAATTATTCAGATATACGCATACTCTGGCCCGCGTATTTTAAGATGTGCGGAAAGTCATAGATCCATAGTGTAGATGAGCGTAAAATCGTAAGTTTGTAGCCTCTCGAGCGTAAAAGCTGTTAAGCATAAGAGCATCCGGGCGTAGAACTGTAGATTTATAGCCTCTGAAAAGAAAACTTCCGAGCGTGAAGTCGTAGATTTGTCGCCTTTGAGCGTAAAAAGCTTCTGAGCGTGAAATCATAGATTTGTAGCTTCTGAGCGTAAAGTCGTAGGTTTGTAGCCTCTCGAGCGTAAAAGCTACCGAGCGTAAAAGCATCCGGGCGTAAAACTGTAGACTTATAGCCTCTGAGCGTAAAACCGTTGATTTGTAGCTTCCCGAGCGTAAAAAGCTCCTTGGCGTAAAAATCACGAATTTGCTCTACACGAAAACTTTTTAAATTCGCTGATTGTCCGCCTTCCCTGAATAATAGGCTGACGTAGTCCCCAATCATAACCGAATATTAAATATCGAATTTGGTTAGGGATTCGAGGAGTCCATCTGAACTCTATAAATACCCCAAGACCTTCAGAGAAAAACTTTTCATCTGTCTTTTGCAAAAGAAAACCTTCGTCTCTTAGACTACTCTCTTTCGTTTCTTCTCTGAGCATTCTGAGTTTTTAGTAATGGCACCAAAACCAATTTTATCCTCTAAGGGAAAGAAGGCTACCTCCTCTTCTCGCTCCTCTGCCCAAGCAAAAGCGACTCCCATCGGACAGGGCGAACCTCACTCTGAACGAAGTATCCCACCATCAAGCTGTGCACCGGGCGTTATAGGTAAAGCTTTTGGGACGACAGGAACGAAGAAAACCCTTCGCACACGTTGTACGTGAATGTGCTAGGTCATCTTCTGTGCTAAACGCCTCTTCGAGGAAGATGATGCACAGAGATGTTTCATCTTTTACGCCCACATTTCTAATGTGTCAGCGTAAAAACTCCATATTTTCACAGTCTGGCGTAAAAGCTTTGACTGTCAAAATTTGGCATATACTACAAATTTTGGGTGTTACGCTCTGGATGAAAACTTCGGCGTAATAACTTAAACTTTGACAATCTGGCGTAAAAGACAGACTGCCAGATTTTTGTATATACTGCCAATCTTGAATTTTACGCCTTAGAATGAGATTCCAGCGTAAAAAGTCAAGTTTTTACAGTCTTGGCGTAAAAGCACAGACTGTTGCTCTTTGGCATAAGCTGCAAGATTGTGAGGTCTAGTATAGAAACTGACGTATTTTTCTTGCACTTTGTAGTTAACTTGTAGATATCTCCGTTGGCTGAGGTGATGGGTTCTGCTGCTGGGATGCTGCACTCCAATTACCTGAAGGATTTGTCCCATGTGACATTTCCTATTTCTGGATCCCAATATCCTGAAGGAAGGGGAATCCTGTTATCGTCTCAAGGAGAGCGAATGTTATTGAGCATGATCAACGGAGAGCCCCTGGCGTACATAGACGGGGCAAAATACATAAAACCAGCTTTCCTCTTCGGGGATATGATCGATAAACAATCCCAGAAGAAGCCTAAGAAGGAAGACTGGGTTTTTACTGTTGGGGGCATGGTCATGTACCTGCCCAAGATGCTGAGGGATTATCCTATTTCGGCATTCTTCCATGCCACGCATCCTAGGAGGATGTCGTGGACTTTGACCCCTAATCTTCACGGCCAGCCGGGGAAGATATTTTATCAGAAAGGGTCCGACCAAGGGTTATTTGTAAGCCGCCCTTCCGGCCTGGTCATGCCGTTCAGGGGATTGTATCCGGGCAGTGTCTCGAGTGAAGACACTTCACTGCTCCAACCAGTCCAATTACCGACTTTCTGCAATAACTTCATGGGGCATGGAGGAGTATACCCCAAGGTTAATCCTCGGACCAATGGGTGGGTTACCCTTACAAATCTTCGATGGGCTCGTTTAGCTGCCTGGGCCCTGAAGCATTTTCAGACTTAGTTGGAGAGCATTGGTCTGTACGCGGCTGTAAGTGCTACCAGTGTTGGGTTACCTCTCAACCCCAACCTATTTTTGGCTTTGATGGAGCGATATATCTCGCTCACTGGGACTTTTGCCACTCCATTGGGGAAGTTGGGATTGGCCCTTCACAAAATAGCAGAGATTTCAAGACTGCTAATGGGGGATACTCCTTATGAAGAGTATGTTCCCACAAACCGGGAGCTGGGGGATACAAACCCTCGGGTGGGGGCAGTGTACCAGGAGTTGATGAGCTATTACCTTACGTGCACCGCCTTCTATAATGAGCCCTCTGATCTGGCTCATACCAACAAATGGGCGTCCTACCTCTTCTTCCATCAGGATAGAGATGCTAAGCCCGACAAAGTCGTGGATAGCAGGGATAGGCCTTTGAGCCTTCTGAGCGTGCTTACTGCTCAAGTAGTTGATGACCTTATTGAAGACGCTGGGGGTTTAGATCGAGTTCTCGACGAAGGGATAGGGAAATATCCTGCAGGCACTAAAGCCTACAGTTATTTGAGGCATTGCCGCAGGCCTCTGTCAAGGAAAGCTCAATTGGCTGGCTTCCTCTCTGTATAGCTACGCCGATTGGTAGTACCAGGCATTGCATCTTCGGATCGCATTTACCGTAATACCTTATGGCCTGCAGTGTGTTTGGTGTTTGGGGCAAGACTGGGCTTGCTTCCTGCCATGGTATGCCGCATACAAGCTGGCCTGAGGGCCATTACTGATGGGCTGCTTGCCGATGAAACACGGCGTGACAGCTTTCCCAGGGTAGAATTATCGTTCCTGTATTTGATGGGATGGTTAATTCTCCATAATCCCAGGGTGATGTCTCCCGGCTCTGGCAGTAGTTCGGGGAGTAATTTCTTGTTGAATTACAAGAATTTTACCTGGAACGTGACCACAGTTTTAGACTGTCGGCGAGCGTTAAATTTTGCTCACAGCTGGAAGCTCTTCTGCATCGTACCCACTGTACATCTCAATCAACAGGGGAGCAGGCTTCAGGACTCAGGTGAAGAAAAGACCGTTCTTTTTCCTGAAGCTTTTAATTGGTTGGTCTGCATTAGACCTTCCCATTTATTATACAGAAGTGAAGACCAATGCTTCTTGGATCCCTACCTGCCTAGTCGGTTCGCCAGGCACTTTGGGTATGACCAATTGCACGTGGGCAATATCGTCACCAGCTTCAAATCCAGGGGTGGACTTATTGATGGAGCGAGATGATGGCGGTACTTCATAATGGGTTGTACTGGAGCAGCTTTTACGTGCTCGCGACTTCACTCTCCATGGAGTTGCGCATCCTCCACTCGTACGCCCAGTTTTACGTGGCCATCAACACCTTCTATCACAATTTTGATATGCGTGAAAGTTTTAGGATACCCTCTTCTAAGTCCGCGGGAAGAGATGAAATCCCATCAGTTTCCTCTGACGAGGGTGAAGACTCTGTCAATCCAGATAAGCCTTTGCTGAAAGTACCGAGAGGCGAAATACCTCCGCCTGCAGAGCCTCTGGTTATCCCTGGTAAGTGAAGGGCTCCTGTTCTGAAGGAGACTTTCCCTCGCAAGAAATAGAAGGCTTTTAGTAGTCCTATCAGGACTTCCAGTCATGAGGCTTCTCGGAGTGAGCCTGCTGTTTCCCCTGTTGGGGATGATCATTTGATTAGAGGTTCCTCGCCTTTTAGAGAGGGAACCTCTACAGTTTCAACTGGCAGTGCCAGAGAATCTTTGCTCGAGGCTGCTGTCGCTGCTACCGCTTTAAGTAGTGGTACAAAATCACCTTCGGGGCCAAGCCAAATAAGAATATCTTTATCCAGACCAGCAACGGGAGAAACCCCTGCCGCGTCTGTAAGTATACCCAACGAGATTCCACCCAATGAGTCTCGAGTGGATCTCGGTGAAGACCTGGAAGAATACCTGCCAGTGTCAGTTGGCATACCCCCTTCTCCAGGTATGACAGCTCGCTTAGCATTATTAAGAAATGATTTAGCTGTACTGGCTGCAGACGCGACATATATACCATCGACCATGGGTAAATGTCGTCTTTATGCCTCTTTTTAGAAAAATTAACATCATGTTGATATTAACTTTCTTTTGTCTTCTTTTCAGGGGAAGACATCTACGGGGAGGGCAACGTCGACGCAACTTTTGGTTTTGTTTCAGCTCCTGTCGATGACACAGAGGTGCCTGACTTTGAAGAGGAAACGTTTTTGGGTGCCGGCTCGCCCGAAATGGTTTCGATATCTCGAGAGGAGGATGACCCTGTCATTACGACTATACCTCCTTTGAGTACGCCAGCCACTTCGACCATTGTTGGCGCTTCTTCTTTTGCCACGCCATTTGTTGAGACAACGACTGTGGCAACATCGTCTGCAGTCATTCCTGGAGGGGGATTCTCCGATATTGCAGCCACTCCCAGCGTCCATTCGAATCTCACCATGTTAGTTGAGCAGTTTTTAAGCGTTTTCTATGCCACTTTGAAAATGCTGATATCGATGGTGCTGGAGAAGAACCTAGGCTTCGAGGCTCTGAAGATGTCCTCCAACTTCAGTATAGCGCAGATTAGATATTTTAATGATAATGACAGAGCTGATGCGCTAGAGCAAATAGGTAATAGTTTGGAACAACCCATTAACGATTATTTGTAGCTATCTCGAGGCAGCATTGACGGTCTCGTTAAAGCTAAGTATGACTCCTTAACTGCAGAGCATGCTGGGCAAATAGAATCTCTGAACAAATTCATCCAGGAACAGCAGCAGGAGATGGATCAAGAGTGTGCCGAATTGGAGTATGTCATTCTCCAGCTGACTCAGTGTCAGACCGAATATGAGGAAGAGACAGTAAGGGTCCGCAAATTGGAAGATGACCTCGCTAAGGCCAAAGAGAAGGCTCTCTCTTTATTAACAGCTCACGATATATTGAAGTATCGAATAGAGACAGCTCAGCAGAACCTGACACATGTGGGTGTCATCCACGCAGGTTTTGTATATGCTCGGTCCGAGCTATCTGCTTTGAACAATGAGGCGGCAAGGTTGGAGCGGGCTCGCGCCGACGTCTTGAACTCCAGGGATGAGAGAATGGTTACTCTAGCGCAGCAGATTCGCGACTTAACTGCTCCCTCCAAATGATGTACTTTTTTTCTTTTCTATGTAATTTCTCGGAGATAATAAAGACACATTTTTTGACTTCGTGGGCCCATCATTTTAGAATATAATAGACAAGGGTGAAAGTGATATCAGAGTTATCATTAACATGACATACTTTCGTTAAGGTTTTACTGAATGTAAATCTATTCAGAGTTAACATGAACCTGAAAGAATATAATCTAACTAAATTTGTATATTAAACACTATCAGAGGTATCATTAACATGATAGGCTTACAAATTAGTTAAGGATATATATTCGGAGGTCACATGAACCTAATAGAATATGATCCAGCTAACCTTTGTGCATGACATTGTCAGAATAAGATCTTCGTCATGCTCCGTTAAACGAAGAAGATCAAGTATAGTACTTCTTCGGAATTTTGTAGTTGATAGTAGCCATTGCCAAATTTCCATTTAGGCTTGGCTAATCTGTAAGTGCCATTTGCAATCATATAAGGACCCTCCCATGATTATTTGTACGAATTTCAGATATTCTACTAGAGGTAATATGGACGTAGTACGATACCATATTTGTTGAGGACATCCCACTGGGAGATTTTTAGTGGACCCATTACTTTTTGCGCACATTAGTGCAAGTAATAGGTTTGAGACAAATCCTGACAGAGGTAATATAGACGTGATAAAATACGACTCTGTAGGGATGAATAGAGACTGACTCTTTCTTCGCTGAAAAAATAAGGATAGTTCAGAGGTAATATGGACATAAACATTTCATTTTTCCATTGCGGGCATTCCGCAGAGGAATTTTTGTGGACCTATTACTTTTTGTGCATGAGAGTGTAAGTAATAAGTTTAGGACAAGCCCTGCCAGAGGTAATATGGACATGGCAGTTTTTGTGGACTCAACACCACTGGTGTACTTAGAATTAAGTACGGGCGTAAAGGTGAGATGACAACTGATATCAGAGGTAATATGGATATGATAATCGATGGCCGAAAACTCAAAAAGTTTGTTCAGAGGTAATATGAACATGACAAACTTTTGGATTGTGACTCCATTGGATATGGAGGTACATATCTGCTCAGAGGTAATATGGACATGGCAATTTTTGTGGACTCAACACCACTGGCGTACTTAGAGTTAAGTACGGATGTTAAGTTAAGATGACAACTGATATCAGAGGTAATATGGACATGATAATCGATAGTCAGACCAGGATAGTTTGTTCAGAGGTAATATGAACATGACAAACTCAGCTGGGGAGATAACGAAATATTTGGACAATAGTTCAGAGGTAATATGAATATGAACTCATGTCCAAAAAATTCACTGTAGAGTGATTTTTTTTAGTAGGGATAGACCTGAAGAATCCACTGAGGAAACTTTAGGGATTCATCATTCGGTATTTTCTTGATAGAGCAAATTATCACGTTAAAGTAAAATCAATTTGCAGTGATCATCCCCTCGTTTACAGATGCAGAGTGATGACCTTGGCATCGATCAACTCCTGAATTCTCCTTTTTAGTACATAGCACGCCCTTGTAGGGTGATGAATATACCGATGGAAGAGACAATAATCTGGGTCATCGACTTTGCCAGCCCTCTCAGGGTATCTGATGTTGGGTAGCCGAAGTTTGTGTTCCTTCATCAACATATTGATAATTTTAATGATGTCATCTTCATTGAAGGAGAAAGTCCCTTTCGACCTTCGGGCTCCCGATGCCTGAGTTTTACGATCTTTCGGGAAGATCGTCATCGTTGCATCATCTTCAGATTATGAGGGAATTCTACCCCCAACTTTGGATGCTGCTCTGTTTTGTCGAGGTAGACTACCCCCCGACATGTCATGGCATTTGACCCCTGAAGTTGATTTAGAAGGAGCTGCCTCTGGTTGTACAGGATCAGCCTTTGGAGGTTTGTAATTTATAAGAGATGTAGTGTACCCCAACCCAAAACGAGTTTGTTGACAGTAAGGATTACTATGCAACGGTGTTCGTCTGCCTTTTCCATAGTTGAGGCCTTGCTTCAGCTTCAAATCATAACCCATGCTTTGTATAATATTTAAAGTTTGTGGGCTATATCTGTGGATTTGTATTTTCCCAACATCAGATTCGCAAGATTCTTCTTGTACAATCGGACTGCTCCGCATGCGACTGAAGACTATTGGATGCTGGACGTTGCGAGTTGGGGGAACAATAAAGACAGAATCTTTATGTGGCCTACATGTCATGATGACATTGGATGTTGATGCATCTTCCCACATGATCTCCCCATGTTTGACAGTTAGGAGAACTGAAGCCTGTTTATGACTCTTGTCTTTGCGTTTCTAGATCAGAAATTCACGTAAGTCAGGAGTATTAACAGAAGAAAAAGAGGAAGAAGGTTTGTTCCTCCTTTTTACATCAGTTGGAGTGCGGATATTGGGCACCCCAACCCTTTCTCTGCCGTAGAAATACAGTAGTTCAGCCATATGAGCAGCACATGATCCTCGATGAGCGTATATATCTGTAGACTGGGTCTTCTTTATGCCGAGGGGCTTCTCCTGGCGTAATTTAAAACTCTGCTCAGGTTGGCATAAAACTGAGGAAGTCCTTAATCGGCTGTCAGCGTTCCGCGTGATCTGAAGAGCGGGCAGACTCCTCTCTTGATGGCGTACAATCCGAGAAGTCGGGAAATCCGCCACTTGTTTTCCCTTACGGGAATTACTGGGACTCTCTGCCTCCTTTTGAGTGAGAGTGATTTTTTTACGCGTGGAGCGTATTTGAATTTTCTGACATGGTGCTGAGGCATTGTCAAAAATTATGTCTGTCCCAACAGCGATGGGAGACGAGTTTTTACGCGTAATGCATGATGTATGCTTCTGGATTGGCGTTGAGACATTGCCAGAAGTTTTGTCTGCCACGCCAGCGATGGGAAACTGAGTTTTACGCACAAGGTGCAAAGTGGACGTCTAGATTGGCGCTAAGGCATTGCCAGAAGTTTTATCTGTCCCGTCAGCGACAGGAGACTAAGTTTTACGTGCAAGGCGCGGAGGGAGCGATGCTATAACCTCGTTGGTCGGAGAGATCAGAGAGTCGGCAGGAATGGTAGGGGATGTCCAAGGCATCCACACCTTACGTAATTTCCTGTTGTCTTGGATAAAGAGAGAGTGAGAGCTACCCCCTGCTCGAAGCATATGTTCATAGGCAGATTGGTCGAACTGGACGACCAAGGTCTTCTTCATTGATCCTACTATATCGTGTTGAGCAATTGCTTTCTCGTCAGATAAGAAAGAGTTCCCCAGCAGAGTCGCCATCTTGTGTTTGATAATAAACGAAAGAAATAAAACTAGGTTTATACAAAACCCTTTCTTAGGTTTACAAACAAGAAGTACTATTAATCCTATGCGAGGATGTTAAGTACAAAATTTAATCTGGGTAAATATTGCTATCGGAGTCTGATCTGCAGTCGATCACTTTGTCCCTGGACCACACGATGATGAAGAAGTGCTGTAGAAGACGAAGAAGCTTCAAGGATTATAAGAAGGAGTGGATGCTCGATGCCAAAATTGTTGATCACTGCTCTCTGTCTGTGCTTCGACCCTCTGACTTATATTCTTCAAATTTTTGACCTTGGACCTCTGTCAATAGGGGTCTCTATTTATAGGGTTTTAGTGACAGTAATCGTCCAGTCGGTATAGAAGCCGGATAGTGGAGAGTATGGCACTTTTTATGCTGCGGTTATAATAACTGCCACCCACGTGTAGATGACCTTCTGAATCTGCGTGTGACGCGTGTCCCATGATGAAAAAATGCGTATAACTGCTGCAAAGATCACGACATGCAAGCCACGTAGGTAACTGCCCCTTGCGTAGAAAAGGTTGGCGTAGAAGCCAATAACTGTCACCATGGCGTAGAAGCCAAGTAGTTGTCAGGTTGGCGTAGAAGCCAAGTGGTTGTCGAGTCGGCATAGAAGCCAAATAGGCGTAGAAGCCTTGTAGGCGTAGAAGCCTGATGCTGCATGGATAGGTAGCTAGCATAAAAGATAGCTGATCCTCCTTCCTTGACTAAGGTCTTGAGCGTATTCTGGACCAAATAGCCTTATCACGCACAAATATAAATATAGCCTGAGTTGGCGTATTCTGAGGAGATAGCATACGGTATACTCCTTATAGCTGAAAATAGCCCAGTAGCATATTTCAAGGAGATAGCGTACAGCGTGCTCCTATAGCTAAAAATAGCCTGATGGCGTAATATGCAAAGGTAATAATGTGGACGTATTAGCCGTAATTATGGCTCACCCAGTCTTTGGAGATATAACCAAATCTCGTACATTAAATACAGAGATCTGCCCCCATTCTGTGCATTAAATGCAGAGACGTGCCTCGAGCTCTGTACGAAGAGCAGCTTTTGACGTGACAGTTTGTTTTGTCTTCTACTGAGTGTAAAAGCTCATATCTGCCTGTGTAAAACTAGGCAGCGTATTCCCTTGTATGTGTAAAAGTACTTTGTATCAAAGAAATATCACTAAATGATGGTTTGGGTCTCTGTGCCGCACCATCATTACAGCCGTCGTCTGGATAGTTGTGCAGTACTCGTTGTCAGGAGTCAGGTTCACTGCATGATCTGACAGGTTCATTCAAGGAATATGAAGCATTCCCCGTATAACTTCCTACCATATTAAAAGCGAGCAGGTTTTACACCAAAGTGGCGATATAACAACCTTTTTACACCGAAGCAGTCTAAAAATACTGTATTACGCGAATTGTCCTGGGGCTTATATTTTATGCTGTACTAGCGATGAAGCCCTGTTGTACGCCGATGGCATTGAAGTCATATTTTATACCGTCCAGCACTAAAATACTGCGTATAACTCTACAGTATATTTTTCATGCTTCTACAGTAGGCTGGACGTACCCACGCTCTCGTGCCCCTATACCGGGTGTGGGTCATGACACATTTTTAGTGGTGGCCCATGCAGGTCAGACTTCGCAAGTTATGCGATGTCGTGGTAGTGCGACGTCATAGTTGTACTACTACGTGCCTGTTATAGAATATAGGACATAGGATACTAGGATGAGAGTGGATACTCAATTACAAAATTTTTGAGAGATTCCTGGGACGACCCCTTGAGAATCTTATTACAATTTTCAATTTAATCCTTCGCCCTTGTTTCCGTCCATCCTTACTCGTTGATATTGAGTTTGATTCTTGTTGACCAGTTGTTAAATTTAATTCTTGGTATCGTTGTTTTGTTAATTTTATATCAAGATAAATTTTATGGGCTAAAATTTACGGTATCATCTGATGACGTATGTGATGAGGACAGTGAGAAAGATAAAACGTCTACTTTGGTTATGGAACCTAGAGTTTATCGCAGCCATACTAGCTGTCGTGACAAGAACGTAGGAACCTGACTTGGATGTACATACTGTAGTCATGAAACTTACAGTCTCTCGTAGCCATACCGGTTGGCGTGGCGAAGATTCTAGATGAAATAATTATAGGGTTGCATACTTTAGTTACGGAACCTGTCGTTTATCGCACCTATGCTTACTGGCGTGGCGAGGATTCTAAGTGTCATGATTTCGGACAGACGTGTATGATTATCAGGTTGTATCTTAAATTGGTTCTTAAAGTATCATCTCAACACTTATCTATTTCTGTTATTACAGGGCTTTATTCCATCGTTCTTTTGTTTGCTAGCAGTAGAAATACCTTCAGTCCTCAATCCAGTCCTTTTTGAGCTTCTATTCTTTGAGGATTCCTTGTTAAGTATGATAATTAGTGACTTATAATTATGTCTGTGTCCTGAGTATTAGTATTGACTGAGTGTTGCTTATGAGTTTGTAAGTGTTTTCTAGTTGGACAAGTGAGCAGTAGGCCTTAATCTAGAGTTAACCTATAGCATAGTACCTTGTAGCAATAGCTCTAGGATAGGTATCATTATAGTACTATGAGTAAAGGAGAGTATAGAGTATCAGTGATAGTTCCAAGAGTTAGTATCAGACCCAACATATCCATCCTGGATAATCATGATTATGTAATTGGATGATCTATGTAAACAATTAAGTATCCAGGAATTGTGTTAAGGATTAATGGAGCATGATGTTCAAATTGATAATTGATATCGGGTGTGTTAAAAGTAAAGAAATATATGTGCATAAAGAGTTATAATGAGATGTCATGAGTAGAGAAATATCAGGATTGGTAATAAAAATGGTGAAGCATATCACAGATTAGTTTAACAGGCTGTAAAAGATTAAAAGGAAATACATATACATCAATCGAGATAAAGAACCATATACATGCCCATGAGAGTAAAGTGAAACATGGGTGTTATAGAAGGCACAAGTAATCGTGAGTTCTAATAAGTTTGATGAGATGATCCAATAATAAAGCTAGTGTTATCATACCAAGAGTACTAATGATTCCATATCGAGGATTAGTCGAGAATGATGCTAATAACAGTAAGCACTTCGTGTGATGATAATTAGATTGGTATACCAGTTAATATAGATTAAAAATCATGGAAAAAAATACGTGTGATGATAACCTTAATTATTGGGAGTGATAGTACAAGTAATCCGGGTAGTGCAAATTTTCGTACACAGTTAAGGTTGTAAATAATTGGTGTATTAGTGTGCACCTTGAGTATTAGAAACCGTGAGCATTTATATGTATACTTGTAAATTTAATTTTTATCGTTTGAAGAGTGGAAACGAATTGCAATTTTTGTGAATTTTAAGGAGTTGAGATTTTATGTTGTTAAAATATTGAGGATTCAAAAATTTGATTCAATAAACATGGTCAAGGCTATAAAGATTTTAGAAGTGATTAAAATTTTATTTCGATATTGAGTATTTGACTTTTGAGAAACTATTGCATTTTATTTTAAAATGTTCAAGGAGTTAAACCTTGAGGATCTTATTTTGAGGATTAAATTTTTGCTAGGTAAGAAATATATATTAGTATATGAGTGGATGAAGTGCATACATAAGGATCTATTGACTTGGGCATGATTGAGATGGCACTTCAAACAGACTAGGGTGTCCATCTAGAGTTGTATTAGAGAGAATAGTACTTAGTATGGTGTGTTACACTTGGTGTGCACTTGAGTGATAAGAACAACTAGTATGAACAATTATAGTAGGAACGAGAACTAGCAGTGGGTGTACTTGTAGTAGAACAGAGGTACCTACAGGGATAGGAGTATCAAACTTTGAATGCATTATTGACCTATGATTGTGCTAGAGGTCCTTGGTATCAGATTTTGGTATCAATAGACAGATTTGTGTGATATGGATGTATTCATGGATGTTGTGGACTAATGATTAGTTGATACGGGTACCAGTATACAAGGATAGGAATTAGTTAATGAATGTGCCAGAGTTAAGTGTATATTAGAGGATGAAGATATCCAAGTAATGGGTTAGAAGACTATGTTCTGTTCCTTCCTTCTATTCCTTTTCCATCTGTTGATTGATCAATTTATTTCTTAGTACCGTAGCGTGTATAAATAATTCTCTTGCTAGAGTATAGCTAGTAGTACACCCCGACAGAGACCATAATACCATGACAAAGGAGACTATGACCATGCATGTTTCTGTATTGCGTGTTGTATGACTGTAAGTAAAGAATCAATGAAGAGGATGTGGTTTGACAGAAAGAGACAATGCGCCTTAAAATTTAAGGATAAACAATAATTTAAACAAAGAGTTGAGAACTTGATATGACAGGATTGGCGATCTTGTTAAAACGTTAATTTTATGAAGATTATAAAATGATTGAAATTGTTATTAATTTTTAAGGAGATTAAGAAGATTATTATTGTATTTATTTGACTGCAAGATATAGATTTATTTAAAAATTTCAATTGAGGATTTTTGCGAGTATTATATTATTTGAGTATTGTGTGGAAAAAGAAATCGAGGATTTAGATCACTAATGGATTAGTGTTGAATTCAAATTTTGGGATAAGATTTTAAATTTTTATAAACGTGCAAGGACTGGATTTTCGATCAAAGGATTGGATTGTAAAATTTGTATTTAGTAATGTAAACCCCCTCCCCCAAAAATTAGGGTTACTTGGCTTATATAGTAGAATTAGGGCTAGTTTGAACCCGATTTGAATTGGAACGCGACATTTATTTAATTATGCATTAATTTATATCGCGTAGCGCACATTACCGTCGCTTCTATTGGAGCACCACACTAGCCATTGCCTTCCAACAAACTTCACAATCTCAACCTAGGCATGCCCGCCTACTATTCTGACCCTTGTACATTGCTCCCTTGTGCTACATTTTAGTCGCACGATAAACGTCACGGACGTTATTTATTAATTATAAATAAATTCTAATTTTGTACCCTTGTGCGCCCAACCGAAATTGGGGACACAATCTTGACCGTTTTGTGCAAACCAAATTTTATTAATATTCTATACTGTTCCCTCTACGTCCCTGACAATTGTGTCCCGCCTGATTTAATCCCATGTACTCCTAATCAATTCTAGAACATCGTGCGCGTTTCGATTTAATTAATTAAATTCAATTTTTGTCTTTTGCAATTTTTCCAATTGTTGGGGGGGGCTTTTATGCAAAAGTATATTTAGGTGTCCTCACCATTGGACAATTCATGAAGAAACTCAATTTTCCCTTCACGTACATTTTTCCGTAATTTTCTGGATGTGCAAACACGCAACATCGCCATTTTTATTTAAACCCATCCTTGTATTTTAAATCATGCAATTATAGCCCTTCCAAGCATCCCCATGTGAGCCAGGGCCCAAGCCCAAGTAATGTTGACCAAGCCCTAATTCCTAGGTCAACCCAAACAAAATTTTTATATGTATATAAACACCTCTTCCTTCCCTTTTCCTTTATAATTTATTTTCCTAAGAAAAACCTAAACCACCTGCAACCCAAATTCAGCCGACTTCCCTTCTCATCTTATCTTCTTCTTCCTCTCCCTACCCTTCCAGAGCTCCGCCGGCCGTTCCCGACTCCCACTCGATCTCCTCCATCACCTTCATCTCTGATCCCTCCGCTTCCTCTCCCTCTCCGGCTCGAAGGGGCTCGACTGGGTCTCCGCCGCGCCCGCCTGGAGCAGGCTCCCGAACCTCACGACGATCGACCTGTCGAGGACAGACGTGAGCCCCAGCACCGTCTCGAGGTTGCTGTCTCTTTCGAAGAGCGTTAGGGTTGTTTGCGCCTTGAATTGTAGTGCTCTCGAGATGGAAGGGAACCACAGCCGTCGACGTTCTCCTCCAAGAAGGGCAAGCTGGTGCTTGCATTCTTCACGGATGTATTCAAAGGGATAGCTTCTTTGCTCTCCGTGTCCGACGTCAAGGAAAATGATGTTTTGGGGAGTAGAGGAGGTGGAAGAAGGACAGAATCGTGAGCGATGTCATGCGCTGGCTCGATTGGACCCTATCCCAGTCTCTTCTTCGGACAGTCGAGACGAGTCCTCTAAGGACCGACGAGTTTTGGTTGAACCAGGAAGCAGCTCTACTGCTTAGCTTGGGGAAGAGCTCGCAGGAGAAGGTTCCAGAGAGGGCTGCTATGGGTCTGGCTACTTTCGTTGTGATTGATGACGAGAATGCTACAGTCGACCCGGCAAGGGCTGAAGCAGTGATGAAGAATGATGGAGTGCCCCTGCTTCTAGACCTAGCTAGGTCTGGGAAGGAGGGCGTTCAATCGGAAGCTGCAAGGCAATAGAAAATTATCGGTGAATTCCAAAGTTGCAAAGGCAGTTGCAGCAGCAGGAGGTATTGTGATTCTTGCAGAGCTTGCGAGGTCCATGAACAAGCTAGTTGTGAAAGAAGCTGCTGGAGGGCTTTGGAAGCTTTCTGTTGGAGAAGAGCACAAGGCGGCAATTGCCGCAGCCGGCGGGAATAAGGCTCTGGTCGACCTGATTTTCAAATGGCCTTCTGGGACTGATGGAGTCCTCAAAATTATAGCTGGAGCACTTACGAATTTGGCTGCTGATGACAAATACAGCATGGAGGTTGCACTGACAGGTGGGGGTTCATGCTTGGGTGACACTTGCTCGGTCGTGCAAGGCTGCTCGTGCGTTAGCTAATTTGGCTGCTCATGGAGATAGCAATGGCAATAATGCTGCTGTTGGACAAGAAGCAGGTGCTCTCGATGCGCTAGTATAGCTAACTTGTTCTCCCAATGAAGGTGTAAGACAAGAAACTGCTGGTGCTCTATGGAACCTTTCTTTTGATGATAGAACTCGAGAAGCAATTGCTGCTGGAGGTGGTGTTGCACCTCTAATTGCCCTAGCACGTTCCGATTCTGAAGATGTCCATGAGACAACAACAGGGGCACTTTGAAATCTTGCTTTCAATTCTGGTAATGCTCTTCGAATAGTTGAAGAAGGGGGGGTTCCAGCCCTTGTTCACCTTTGTTCATCACCTGGATTAAAAATGGCACGTTTCATGGCGGCGTTGGCACTTGCTTACATGTTTGATGGAAGGATATTGGATTTGTTCTGCGCGATTTCTGGAGCAGGTTATTGGTACATTACAGCTTTCTTGCCAGGCAAGTATACCTTGCTATTGTACTGTTATTTTTATTCCATATGTTGCATGCATCTTTATTTTTTGTCTTTTCATATATTTTAACGGTTATATAAAATGCGCACGACGGTATCGTCGCGGTATATTTTTATTTATGTATTTGCATTGACCCTGTTTATGAGACCACCCCATCATCATATAGCATCTTTAGGTTCATTGGCCGTGACACAGTTGTTACACGAGTTGTGAGTCTCATGTAGATCACGGACTTGCGTGCAGGTTGGCCTCCTGTACGTGTGGACCGTGTATTAGGAATAACTGATGTTAGAAACTTTGCATTCTAGTAGACTTGGCAGTTATTAGAGGTATTATCGTGTCATGGATGTGACATGCTTAGAGCATGGGGTAGGGAAAACAATAAGTAAGGCGTGTGGGCTCCGTTGCACTTTCCTTGTGTAACCCGTACGCTCCGCCGGAGATGCGCGGTCATGATGACCCCTATATATACTACTTGGCGGGCCTCTGGTGTTCGAAAGATGCCTTGCCTTTGTAGGCCCCTGGATCTCCAAGAGAACTATGCCAATCCTATTTTAGCCAGATAGCCTACGCGTTGGGAAAGTTGTTCTTAAACTGCATTCACTTTAGACGGTTAGGCGACCCATTGGATATTTATTTTAGTACTTTATTGGCATGTGTTTAAGTATCTTGTTATGTCCCTCTGAGGACCTGGTTCGCTGCCAGGTGTACCTGTTCTTGAGTATTTGCAGGAGAGTGGATTTGGATGGTTGGGTATGCTTCGTGGATGTCTTCTTTTCGAGCCGTGATTGATAGCTGGTACTTATATTGTTTGAGTGAGTGGTACTTATATTGTATTTACTTTTCCCATTTGAGTTGGTAGTGGATTTGTTTCCATCCAACTATTATCCTTAGATACTTTTTATTGAGATCTAGTTTCATAGATACTGTTTATTTATTTCTATATGATTTTCATGGATGAGATCTAGATTATACCCTGTGACTTGTGACATATGTTTATACCACTTGTGGATTGATATTCATATTACAGCGTACGTGTGGATTTGGTTTCCATATATTGGAGTTGCCATATCCATGCGGCTGGCATGTTTACATATTCTAGTCCTACGTATTTTTGGGACTGGGGCGTGACATGTTTTTGTGGTGGCCCATGCAGGTCTAGAGCATATTGTCTCGGTTATGTTACTGTACCGAACAAGCCTGCACCTAGGACTAGAATATAGGATCTCATCCATAATTGACTATGATTCACCTTCCTCCTCTATGATCTATTCGAACAATTGTATCCTGCTTGAATCCTGTACTTCCCTAATAAGTTCCTTGAGTACAAATGGCCTTCTGCTAGAATATAGGAATCCCTGTTATTAGGATGATAATTAGAGTAGCACACATATTAAGAACACAACGAGAATATAGACACACCACAAGTTTAGAATATCTAGTGAATCCTAGAATTCCTTATCTTTAGAATTGGTTTACTATTACCCCTGATGTATTATGAAGACTTGAGAGTAGTATAGACACTACTAGAGTTAGTTAGAAGTTTTACCATAATGTTTGACCCTAGTATTGAGGAACCAATAGAAAACCAAAAATTTGAATATTAGGACTGAACCTAACCTTCATAATTGGATAGTATCGGGGAACTATAAAACTTAGATCATTATCTCATTATTAGTAGACAGCACCTTAGGAAGCCTAGAGGAATATAATTAACACTTTTTCTTTGATCATACCTCGAACATAGCAACTAGCATACCACTCCCCCTTAGAAAACCATGATGCTATCTAGAGCCCTCTATTTTAATTTTATATGTTGTTCCTCTGCGACCTTAACGTTCGCTAATTGTGCGACGACAAAAAAATTATGTTCTTCTTTCTTCCTTTTTCAACTCGTGCCATCTGACACTTCTGATTATAGACCAAGTGATTTTATTCTATTTAGGATATATATAGCTTGCTAGGATTTTGGTTGTTACTCTTAAAATTTTGAATTATGTGATTGGTAATTAGAACTTGACAGTTTAAGTTATTATTGTAGATTATGACCTAATGATTACCCCTTAGTTTTAAGTCGCGTAACTTGTACCCCACCTCGATATAAGTTAGATCCCTTTCTCCTTAAACGGCTAGTAACTCTTCTATCCTCGCTATTGACATATGTTCTATGAGCACTATGATTAAGACTTAAGGTGGCCATTACCTATGTAAATATGATACCCTAATCAGTACCAAGATCTTTCCTCATATACCCCAATAAGAGTTTTTGCTCTATTTACATGTGCAAGATTATTTTGTAGGATCCTCTTAAGACTATCACAGTATTAGCTTAATTCTTTTAAGTTGGGTAGTATGTCTCACAACCTAGAATCACATAGTCCACTTGACCCATCGAGGTAGTGTAACTGAATGACATTAATTGTATGATAGCATAAGACGACAGTGTTTATTCGGACGAAAAAATTTAGAGGTCCATGCCCTATTTGGTTGACTAGCGACTTAGACAATAAGGTTGTATGATAACTGTAGAGATTGTAGAGTCTTTTTACTACTGTTGCTTATGATGTTTTGTTCTGTGAACTTGAATTAATTTGCACCTTCTTTCATCATAATCCAGCGTATTTATATTTGTTGTACCGTCTTGACTATGCTGCTATTATAGCCTAGTTTTTGTAAGCTTATTCTTTATCAAGCTTGTTCACTACATATGTATTAGTGGGCGTGCACACTAATACATTTCAGGATCAGTGTATTAAGGCCTAGCTAACCTTAGTGCGCTTGGTTCACCCTCCGCAATACTATTTTTCGTGGATTGAGATATATAGTGATTAGTAGAAAAATATACTTACCTCTAGACATGTCTGAGCGTATCGTATCGGCTACATAACTGTACTAATACGAACATGCAAACAAAGAATTACCAAAATAGGATTCAATCCACAACTGCTTTGACAATTCCCAATTGAATTCTTTAAACGCCTTGATCCCTATACTTGTATTCTATTACTTCTCCTTTGAACTCTTATTTATTGATCTACGTCTTTCCTTATTTTGAAAGGATGAAAATATCTTGCCTGATATAAGTTTGATATATAGATAGTACTAGATATACCCCGCAGGCCAATCGCTTTGTTTGGGGATTATCTTTTATAAATGATTAAGGGAACATCATCAACGAAATATTTGGTGTTAAAGACTTTGAGGATTAAATAACATGATCAAAGAAATTGGGACATAGCCTTCTTAGATGTATAACCTTAGATGATAGATGGGTAAATTCTAAGTTGGGTAGAAACTGCAATGTTAACTCAAGGAGAATTCTTTATACTATAATCAAGTGAGGTCAGATAGAAAAAAAAAACCCTACCCTAGTCTTAATTTCGAGGACGAAATTGTTTTAAGTTGGGTAGATTGTAAACCCCCTCCCCCAAAAATTAGGGTTACTTGGCTTATATAGTAGAATTAGGGCTAGTTTGAACCCGATTTGAATTGGAACACGGCATTTATTTAATTATGCATTAATTTATATCGCGTAGCGCACATTACCGTCGCTTCTATTGGAGCACCACACTAGCCATTGTCTTCCAACAAACTTCACAACCTCAACCTAGGCATGCCCACCTACTATTCTGACCCTTGTACATTGCTCCCTTGTGATATATTTTAGTCGCACGATAAACGTCGCGGACGTTATTTATTAATTATAAATAAATTCCAATTTCGTACCCTTGTGCGCCCAACCGAAATTGGGGACACAATCTTGACCGTTTTGTGCAGACCAAATTTTATTAATATTCTACACTGTTCCCTCTACGTCCCTGACAATTGTGTCCCGCCTGATTTAATCCCATGTACTCCTAATCAATTCTAGAACATCATGCGCATTTTGATTTAATTAATTAAATTCAATTTTCGTCTTTTGCAATTTTTCCAGTTGTTGGGGGGGCTTTTATGCAAAAGTATATTTAGGTGTCCTCACCATTGGACAATTCATAAAGAAACTCAATTTTCCCTTCACGTGCATTTTTTCGTAATTTTTTGGATGTGCAAACACGCAACATCGCCATTTTTATTTAAACCCTTCCTTGTATTTTAAATCATGCAATTATAGCCCTTCCAAGCATCCCCATGTGAGCCAGGGCCCAAGCCCAAGTAATGTTGACCAAGCCCTAATTCCTAGGTCAACCCAAACAAAATTTTTATATGTATATAAACACCTCTTCCTTCCCTTTTCCTTTATAATTTATTTTCCAAAGAAAAACCTAAACCACCTGCAACCCAAATTCAGCCGACTTCCCTTCTCATCTCATCTTCTACTTCCTCTCCCTACCCTTCCAGAGCTCCGCCGGCCGTTCCCGACTCCCACTCGATCTCCTCTATCACCTCCATCTCTGATCCCTCCGCTTCCTCTCCCTCTCCGGCTCGAAGGGGCTCGACTGGGTCTCCGCCATGCCCGCCTGGAGCAGGCTCCCGAACCTCACGGCGATCGACCTGTCGAGGACAGACGTGAGCCCCAATGCCGTCTCGAGGTTGCTGTCTCTTTCGAAGAGCGTTAGGGTTGTTTGCGCCTTGAATTGTAGTGCTCTCGAGATGGAAGGGTACCACAGTCGTCGATGTTCTCCTCCAAGAAGGGCAAGCTGGTGCTTGCATTCTTCACGGATGTATTCAAAGGGATAGCTTCTTTGCTCTCCGTGTCCGACGTCAAGGGAAAAGATGTTTTGGGGAGTAGAGGAGGTGGGAGAAGGACAGAATCATGAGCGATGTCATGCGCTGGCTCGATTGGACCCTATCCCAGTCTCTTCTTCGGACAGCCGAGACGAATCCTCTCGGGACCGATGAGTTTTGGTTGAACCAGGAAGCAACTCTGCTGCTTAGCTTGGGGAAGAGCTCGCAGGAGAAGGTTCCAGAGAGGGCTGCTACGGGTCTGGCTACTTTCATTGTGATTGTTGACGAGAATGCTACAGTCGACTCGGCAAGGGCTGAAGCAGTGATGAAGAATGATGGAGTGCCCCTGCTTCTAGACCTAGCTAGGTCTGGGAAGGAGGGCGTTCAATCAGAAGCTGCAAGGCAATAGCAAATTGTCGGTGAATTCCAAAGTTGCAAAGGCAGTTGCAGCAGCAGAAGGTATTGTGATTCTTGCAGAGCTTGCGAGGTCCATGAACAAGCTAGTTGTGGAAGAAGCTGCTGGAGGGCTTTGGAAGCTCTCTGTTGGAAAAGAGCATAAGGCGGCAATTGCCGCAGCCGGCGGGATTAAGGCTCTGGTCGACCTGATTTTCAAATGGCCTTCTGGGACTGATGGAGTCCTCAAAATTATAGCTGGAGTAATTACGAATTTGGCTGCTGATGACAAATGCAGCATGGAGGTTGCACTGACAGGTGGGGGTTCATGCTTGGGTGACACTTGCTCGGTCGTGCAAGGCTGCTCGTGCGTTAGCTAATTTGGCTGCTCATGGAGATAGCAATGGCAATAATGCTGCTGTTGGACAAGAAGCAGGTGCTCTCGATGCGCTGGTACAGCTAACTTGTTCTCCCAATGAAGGTGTAAGACAAGAAACTGCTGGTGCTCTATGGAACCTTTCTTTTGATGATAGAACTCGAGAAGCAATTACTGCTGGAGGTGGTGTTGCACCTCTAATTGCCCTAGCACGTTCCGATTCTGAAGATGTCCATGAGGCAGCAGCAGGGGCACTTTGGAATCTTGCTTTCAATTCTGGTAATGCTCTTCGAATAGTTGAAGAAGGGGGATTCCAGCCCTTGTTCACCTTTGTTCATCACCTGGATTAAAAATGGCACATTTTATGGCGGCGTTGGCACTTGCTTACATGTTTGATGGAAGGATATTGGATTAGTTCTGCGCGATTTCTGGAGCAGGTTATTGGTACATTGCAGCTTTCTTGCCAGGCAAGTATACCTTGCCATTGTACTGTTATTTTTATTCCATATGTTGCATGCATCTTTATTTTCTGTCTTTTTATATATTTTAACGGTTATATAAAATGCGCGCGACGGTGTCGTCGCGGTATGTTTTTATTTATGTATTTGTATTGACCCTATTTATGAGACCACCCCATCATCATGTAGCATCTTTAGGTTCATTGGCCGTGACACAGTTGTTACATGAGTTGTGAGTCTCATGTAGATCACGGACTTGCGTGCAGGTTGGCCTCCTGTACGTGTAGGCCGTGCGTTAGGAATAACTGCTGTTAGAAACTTTGCATGCTAGTAGACTTGGCAGTTATTAGAGGTATTATCGTGTCATGGATGTGACATGCTTAGAGCATGGGGTGGGGAGAACAACAAGTAAGGCGTGTGGGCTCCATTGCACTTTCCTTGTGTAACCCGTACGCTCCGTCGGAGATGCGCGGTCATGATGACCCCTATATATACTATTTGGCGGGCCTCCGGTGTTCGAAAGACGCCATGCCTTTGTAGGCCCCTGGATCTCCAAGAGAACTATGCCAATCCCATTTTAGCCAGATAGCCCACGCGTTGGGAAAGTTGTTCTTAAACTGTATTCACTTTAGATGGTTAGGCGACCCATTGGATATTTATTTCAGTACTTTATTGGCATGTGTTTAAGTATCTTGTTATGTCCCTCTGAGGACCTGGTCCGCTGCCAGGTGTACCTGTTCTTGAGTATTTGTAGGAGCGCGGATTTGGATGGTTGGGTATGCTTCGTGGATGTCTTCTTTTCGAGCCGTGATTGATAGCTGGTACTTATATTGTTTGAGTGAGTGGTACTTATATTGTATTTACTTTTTCCATTTGAGTTGGTAGTGGATTTGTTTCCATCCAACTATCATCCTTAGATACTTCTTATTGAGATCTAGTTTCATAGATACTGTTTATTTATTTCTATATAATTTTTATGGATGAGATCTAGATTATACCCTGTGACTTGTGACATATGTTTATACCACTAGTGGATTGATATTCATATTACAGCGTACGTGTGGATTTGGTTTCCATATATTGGAGTTGCCATATCCATGCGGCTGGCATGTTTACGTGTTCTAGTCCTACGTATTTTCGGGACTGGGGCGTGACAAGTAATTTACTCAAAATTTAAGGAGTAAGATATTAATGGGTTGGTGTTCAAATACAAACTTTTGGACGAGACTTTTTTATATACATTGGGTGGATTTAAAATTTGAGGATTGAATGTTAAGTTTTGTATTTAGTATAAAATTTTTGAGGAGATTTTGATAAGGATGGAATTTGATTTTTTTTTTAATTTTAAAGGGTTACGGGAAGATGATACTTATAAAATTTGGAAAGAAATTTTGTGAAATAGCAATATGGATTCACTTCATGATTATGTGATCCGATGAATTTAAAATTTTGATGGAAAATGAATAAATAAATACGTTTGTCGAGGATCTTAAATTTTGAGGACGAAATTCTTTTAAGAATGGTAGACTTGTCACCCCCACGTTCCAAAAAGAGGGGTATTTTTGACTTTTTATATATTTTTAATATTATGGTAGTTATATTAAATGATTTCTTGATATGTGTATTTAAATTTAGTAATCGTATGAGATGTGTATTTAAATATAATATATATATACAGTGTTCATTAATGTTTGAGCTGGTAGACTTGACCTAGAGGCCCACTAGATGAACACCTGATCGAATTATAGGATTACGCATTAATTTATATTAATTAGAATTTAATTTTTGGGATTGTGATTAATTATCATAATTTTATTTAATTGTTGCGCCTTACCGTTGCTTCGATATTTGGAGCGCTATCCTAGCTTTTGTCTTCCAACAAATTTCACAACCTTGCCCTAGACGTGCCCGCCTACCATTCTGACCTTTTTGTAACTCATAATTATGCTCCCTTGTGTTTCATTTTAGCCGCACAATATTCATCGCGGACGTTTATTTAATTTTTGAATAAATTCTAACTTTGTATCGTTGTGCGTTTCAATCGAAATTGGAGGCAATCTTGGCCCATTTTTCGTGCAACCCAAATTAGGGCAATATTCTGTTCCGAGTCTTCTTCACTAATAATATTGGTGACCCAACCTAATTTTGGCCCCATGTACTCCTAATTAATATTAGAACACTACTTGCATTTATTTCCAATTAAATTGGGGATACCATTTAGGCTGATCCCGTTTAATCTCGACTTAATCCAAATACCCCACTAATTAAGTCCATACAAAACACACAACACCCCCTCACCCTATAAAACATCAAACACCAAATTGCCCACCAATTTTTTATTATTTCCTGTGTTTGTGCAAATACCCAAATTTAAGGGGGCTAATTTGCAAATGTTGTATTAGGTGTCAACACCCCATTGGTTCAAACCAATGGAGAGCCCAAATATTGACTAGCCAATACCAACCCTCATCCTTACATGGAGGAATTCTCTATGTCAAATCCTGACCACCCATTCAAAATGGGTGCATCAACACCATTCATTCCCACATACCCTATCCTATTTAATGTCCCATCACACACTCTTCCCAAGCAAACCCTAATCCCCAAACCTAGGGAAGTCCCCAATCTTCTCCCTCCTCACAAGTCCTCAACCGTAGCCTCCTCCTTCTTTCTTCATTTTTCCTTTCTCCTTCTCTTCTTCTTCTTCTTCCTTCTTCTTCTTCTCCTTTCTTTTAAATCTAAAAATTAGGAAACTCAACCACTGTTCCCCGGCCCTTAGTCCGGTCGACCCGCCGGAGATCAGCCCGGCTCTTCCCTGGATCTCCTCTTTTCCGGCCATTAGCTCCCTCTTTCCTCCTCCATCACTACCACCCTGCTGTCCCCGCAGCTCCTTGCTGCTCCTTCCCTCTTCACGACACTCGTCCGTCCTGAGCTCCGACTCGCCACCACCGACTCCACCCCCTCGAGCCACCCGTTCATCATACTCCACCCTCACCACCACCTCAACCCCCGCAGCATCACCCCGGCTCAACCACCCTCGAGCCGACACCCGCTCGACCACCCACAGCCCACCACGACACCGCTGCAACCTCCCCTCGACTCCCGTGCACACGAACCATCACCACCACCACTGCATTCCTTCCCGACCTCCTCCAGTCTCCAGTCACCCCGCCGCATCCCTCCGACCTCCTACTCTTCTTCCCTGACGAACCAATCTCCTCCCCAGCCACTTCACCATGACCTCCAGCCGAGTCCCCCTACTCCGGTCAGCTCCAGCTCCTTCCCCGGCGGCCTCCTGCTGCACACGACCACTACCACCACCCTATCACCACCAAGTTCCTCTCCGGCCGGCAGTACAGCCCGACCCCGCTGCTCAACTGTCACCACCACCACCACCATCGGAACCACCAGCCTCACCGTCGAGCCAACCACCGTGAGCCTCCCTCTCCCTCTTCCCTCTTTCATTAGTATTATATACCTATGTATTAATATAATACTTAGTGTTTATGTATTCATATACATATATGTATTTTTTTGGTATATTTTCATATAGAATATATGTAAAAAAATACGTATTTTGGTATATGTATATACATATATATATATGTATTATTTTGGTATGTATATATACGTAGCATATATAAAATTATAATTTGGTATATATATATATGTACTTGTATACGTATATAGTATAGGTATATTTTCCTTTGTATACGTATAAATATTGGTAGTATATATATAAAATGTGTTATGAATATTTTTACCTATGTATATATATAATATATATTTCTATTTAGTGTACATACACTTATACATATTTCGTATATAATTTGGTATAACCATATATATGTATTATATCTAATTATTGATAATATGCAATTGATAAATATTATAGGCGACCCAAGTGTAATTAGGGATACCCCGTCTTTACATTGACCTGTAACTTGTAAATATTAGTTGACTGCCACATGTACACTGACGTACTGGCAAGCTCCGTACCATTTTGATCGTCTGTCTTGCCCAGCAATCACAGACGCGACGCCCGTGCAACTGGACGCACTTGACCCTAGTTGACTAGTGCCATACCTGTCATAGCCCTGAGGCCAGTATATTATGATTGTGTGTTAGTGTAGCATCTGATACAAATTTTATATTATGATGTCTGTAGGATTGTTGGATCATCCAGACGACACTCTGGAACAGGACATTGGTATTACCAGCTAAGGACCCAAGGCAAGTACATTCTCTGATAATTTTTAATTGTTTGATAATTTCTATAATTCCAGTATCTAGAAATATTATATCTGATCCTTGACACTGTGCTACATGGACTAGTATATAGATTGGATCTTTAGTCATGGATGTTACATTGATTATCGTATTGACATTATATACGACATTGATATTTAGACCTCGTACATGATATATTTGACATTGATCGTGTATCGTAACGTGTCATGATTGGATCCGCAGTACTAGTTGGGGGCGGGGGAAATTGCTAGTGAGAAATGTGATCAAATATCCATTGTATAAGTTTAAATTATTGGTATTAATCATACGCCTCACGTATGATTAGCTAGACCATATAGCAATCGTACAAGTCCCAAGCCGATCACATTTCGAAACTACTATTTCAAATACTTAGAATAATTACAATTCTCTATTTTATATCATATACTACATCACTCGTATATGATATTGTACCTTGTTCTCTTTATTTCATATATGCATTGACTGTATCATATTGCCTATATTGCCTGTCTCTTTACATTGCCTGTCTCTTATTTTGCTATTGCATTTATTCACTGTCTTCCTTTAGTATATAGCATCATCTGTTTATTGCTTTATAGTCCTTATCAATTAAATGGAACTGTTATTTGAGATTGTTCTTTGCTCCTTCCTGACTGGAAACATTTTTCCAGACTATGCCTTAGAGGACCGGTATCCAACACTTTATGGACCATATGGTGAGTAGCTGCAGACTTGGACTTGGTAGTTCAGTTGTGATTCTGGGAGGTCTAGCCGGAATCACTTGTATCGAGGTAGTTCTTTTAGCAGATCATTCGGTACCGAATTTTTCTTCGGCAAACTTATTTGAGACTTGGATTATATTGTTGAGTTAGACTATTTCTATTTTAGACTTATGTTGCATCTTACTTGTATCTTCAAGATCTTATCGTGCTGTAGTTGTGATTGAGTATGTTGTTTATATTATATTGTGGTATCCGTGTCTCCTCATGGAGTCGGATGCTCGTGTGAGATTGTTTAGATAGCATCAAGACCTAGACAGCGTTCTACCGTCGATGTTGCGGCGTAGGCTGGACGTACCCATGCTCTCGTGCCCCTATACCGGGTGCGGGTCGTGACAACAGACGGGAGACAAAGTTTTACGCACAGGACGTATTGGCTGTGTTGTCACAACTTTGTTGATCAGTGAATAAAAACTTGCAGGAAGGGTAGAGGACGTCTTAGGTATCCACACTTTACGCAGCCTCCTGTTGTTATGGACAGAGAAGGAATGAGAACTACCCCCTACATGAAGCATATCTTCATAGGCAGATTAGTCGAACTGGACGACAAAAGTCTTCTTCGTCGATCTGATGGATACATCATCGTGTTGAGCAATTGCTTTCTCGTCAGAGGAGAAAGTCGTCTCCAGCAGGAAGGGTAGATGACGTCTTAGGCATCCACACTTTACACAGGTTCCTGTTGTTATGGACAGAGGAGGAATGAGAACTACCCCCTGCATGAAGCATGTCTTTATAGGCAGATTAGTCTAACTGGACGACCAAAGTCTTCTTCGTCGATCCGATGGATACAACATCGTGTTGAGCAATTGCTTTCTCGTCAGAGGAGAAAGTCGTCCCTAGCAGGAAGGGTAGAGGACGTCTTAGGCATCCACACTTTACGCAGCTTCCTGTTGTTATGGATATAGGAGGAATGAGAACTACCCCCTGTATGAAGCATTTCTTCATAGGCAGATTGGTCGAACTGGACGACCAAAATCTTCTTTGTCGATCCAATGGATACAGCATCGTGTTGAGCAATTGCTTTCTCGTCAGAAGAGAAAGTCCATTCCCAGCAGAGTCGCAATTTTGTTTGGATAAACAAAGTTTATACGAAACTTTTGCTTACAAACAAGAAAAGAGAAAAGACAAATAATTATATACGAGGATATTAAGTACAATAAAATAATTCTGGGGAAGTATTGCTATGGAAGTCTGATCTGCAGTTGATTACTTTGTTCCTTGGACTACACGATGATGAAGAAGTGCTGTAGAAGAAGCTTCAAACTTTCTCTGGACTGAAGGCAAAAGCCGGCCAAAGGAAAGTTGCAAGTAGGATCGAATTCTTGTTGCCAAAGTTGTCAGCCAAAACCAATTCCTCTCTCTTTTACCCTGTGACCAGGGGTCTCTATTTATGGAGATCAATCAAATAACTGCCTGATTGACGTAAAAGCCAAATGACTGTCTTGTTGGCGTAAAAGGACAAACTGTGAAGAAGATTGCCTCCTTTACACTGCGGTTATGACAACTGCTATCCACGTTTAAATAATCTTCTCAATTTCGTATGACACGTATCCCTTTATAAGGTAACGCGTATAACTACTTCTTGAAGATCATGGCATGTAAGCCACGTAGGTAACTTCCCCTTTGCAAATATAGTTCAGTTGGTATATTTCGAGAAGATAGCATACGGCGTACTCCTATAGTTAAAAATAGTCTGGTTGGCGTAAAAGCCAAATGACTGTCTTGTTGGCGTAAAAGGCCAAACTGTGAAGAAGATTGCCTCCTTTACGCTGCGGTTATGACAACTGCTACCCACGTTCAAATAATCTTCTGAATCTGCGCATGACACGTATCCCTTTATAAGGTAACGCGTATAATTGCTTCTCGAAGATCATGGCATACAAGCCACGTAGGTAACTGCCCCTTTAAAAATATAGCCGAGTTGGCATATTTCGAGGAGATAGCATACGGCGTACTCCTATAGTTGAAAATAGCCTGGTTGGCGTAAAAGTCAAATGACTGTCTTGTTGGCATAAAAGGCCAAACTGTGAAAAAGATTGCCTCCTTTACGCTACAGTTATGACAACTGCTACCCACGTTCAAATAATCTTCTAAATCTGCATATGACACGTATCCCTTTATAAGGTAATACGTATAACTACTTCTCAAAGATTATGGCATGCAAGCCACGTAGGTCACTGCCCCTGCATAAAACTTGATGATTCATAAATAATAGATAACCAGCGTAAAATAGCCAATTATCCTTCACGACTGAGGTCTTGAGCGTATTTTGGGCTACCTGGTTGGCGTAAAAGCCAAATGACTGTCTTGTTAACGTAAAAGGCCAAACTGTGAAGAAGATTGCCTCCTTTACGCTACGTGTCACGACCCGTACCCGATGTAAGGATACTAGTCGAAAACAACGCCCAGCCTACGCCGCAGAATCGACGGTAGAACGCTGTCTAGATAGTCTATCTAAAGTAATGAACCACCAATAATGATAGAATACTCAATCACAGAACTAAGATAGAATGAGCACGAAATCAGATAAGAATATAATAGTCATCATACAACTCATGAGTTTAAAATAATACATCAATGAGTCTGAAGAGTAATAAAAATAAGCTGGAGACAAATTCAGTACAAAAGAATACTATCATACTACAAAGCTACACTCCAGGGTCAACTGTCTCAGTTGGGATAAGTCCCTCTTGAGCCAGGGTCTCCGAATCTAAACCCACAACATCCTGGGGTCCATAATAGGTAGGGTACTCCTCAGTGTCATCTGAAAAAATATATCCAGTCAGGAAAGGAGCAGAGTACATCTCTAACAGCAGTTCTAATCCATGATAAAAACTATGTAACAGTAAATAGCTGTGGATAAACAAGATGCACCAAATAGATACAAGAGATATATAGACAATAAGTAAATACTGGGAAGAAATACAATAATGAACAATATGCCAATAAAATAATAATGCTAATGACTAAGTGTGTGAGTACTAGTTTAACATGTGATCGGCTTGGGCAAGATACAATGCGGCCTGGCTAATCATACGTGCGGTGCATGATCAACACTATTCGCTTACCAATACTTTATTCAATAGGGATTTGATCACATATCTATACTAATACTCCCTACCCCCAACTGGTATAATAGATCCAACCACGGTATGCTATGGCACTAGATTCCCCAAGAAGAGAGCGACTCCTCCCGAAAATCGGTGTCTGAACATGTACAAGATAACCAATGAAACAATACTTGCACCATATACACCATATACCAAGGAATAACATCTCATGACGAGATCCGGATATACCAATCCGTGTAACCATAGTGTCAAGAAAAACATGTATATCTACACTAGATACAACGAATATAGAGGATATCATAAATGAGAAACTATCAGAGAATTTACTCGCCTGAAGTCCAATGAAAAGTCTCACAGATGTCTGACTCGGTGCCTCAAAGACCTAGATATGGAATACCACATTAAAACAAGGTCCCGGAAAGAGAACAAGTCAAACTAGTCAACTTCTAGGTTAATAAATCAATTCTAAGTTAAAAGTCAACTATGGTCAACTCTAAAGTAAACTAAAGTCAAACATGGTCAAACCAAGGTCATCCTCACAAGACATCTATATAAATAATATAGAATAAAAATACAACAATTAGGAATCAAGGTTTGATCCCCATTGGTACCCACACAAAGTATACATAAGATACAATATTATACACTCTAATATAAATTATATACAAACTAATATTCATACAAATAATATAATATATTACTACTAGTATTATGCCTCACAAAAGCACATATATATACATATATATATATATATACAATAATAATATATAATATATAAATTAATCTGCCCAATCGTCACTGAAAACAATGAGCTAAAAACAAAGATTAAATAAAATAGGCTTATAGTGACAGTCTTGACTGTCACAGAAAATCTGTCGCAGAATCCGCTGAACTATAAACCTACTACTGCTGAAACGGTGACAGTTAAACAACTGTCGCAGAAAACTGTCGCAAAATGCTGCGTAAACCCGCCCGCTGCTATTAATGACAGGACTGTCATTAATAGCTACAGCGGCTGCTGTAACAGAACAGAATAATGACAGTTTTCAACTGTCATTAAAAGCACTGTCACCAAACAGTAAAATATATATATATATATATATATATATATATATATATATATAAATATATATAAGATATATAAATCAAAATACATATATATATATAAAACAATTTAATAACTATATACTTATATATATATATATACATATAAACTTACACAATTAAATATCAATAGTTACATAACACATGCACATATTAATGTACGTATTTTACATGGCTAGAAGCACACATAAAAATACATTCATTAATAAACAAATAATTATATAATAATTATAAATAATATAATTACACATTTAAACACATAAATATATTTTATAAAACATTTATGTATAAATTATTTTATTAACATAAGTACATATATATTTGCATGCAAGAAGCTACATATATATATATTTATACATCACATTAGAATACATAGAAATATATAGATCTATGCTACAATAAATAGCATAATAAATACACTAAAATAATATATAATATCTATATATATTTACTAATTATAAATGAAGAATTTAAAGCATAAATAATTAGATCTACACATAAACACACCAAATTGGAAAGTTTCACACCGTATCCCACTAGATCTAGGATACGCATGTGACACGAGTCCAACACACAACCAAATGTACCCCGAAGGACACAAACAAGTCATAAATAATATTTATGACTAAATTAAAGTGTCAAAAGTAGATCTATGTGTCCGTGTCAAAATACGACATGTACAAAGCCTCGTGTCGGAGGAAGCCCCCAAAATGACACGTATCACCAAATAGTTGGGATACGAACCACATGTACCCAAATATGGACACGACACAAGCCTCAAATACATAAGCACATGCCCAATTGATCTATAGGATTAATTGACACACACAACAAAATATAAATTCGGAATTCCAACAAAATTGACACAAAAAGTACCATAACTTTCTCCATGGGTCTCTTATGAACATAAAACAAAGTCTTATGGGTAGTACATACATATGGGTTGATTTTACATGATTAAATCTCAGATTTAGAAGCTATTTTAATGGGAAAAACTAAATTATACCTATTGGGAGATAGATTTCCAATGAAACCTTCAATTGAGATGAACTTGCTTCCAAATTGTAGATCCTTGCTCCTCTTTGTAGATCCTTGCTTCCTCCTTCTAGATCCTTGCTTCTCAACTTTCTAATGGTGAATTGGGAAGAATTTGGAATGAATTTGGTGGGGAATTGGAATGGGAATGGAGGAAATTTGGGAGTGAGAAATTCTAGATCTAGATTTGGAATGAGAATGAGAGGAGAGAGAAATTTCCCCCCTCTAATATAGGCCGACCATGCCCCCTTCCCCATGCAATTATAAAATGTCCAATGTACCCCTTTGGGCCTCTCATGAAGAAATAATTAAGGAAGAAAGCTTCTAGTCTAATCATTTAATTAATTTAATCCATCTTCTTAACCATGGGCTTTCTAAATGGGCCAAGTCTAACTATTTAATTCATGTTGGTCCATGGGTCCAAACTACACTAGTTGGGTCTACTAAAATAAGTCCAAAATAATTAAATAACATCCAACAATAATTAAATAATACAACAAAAATTATTTACCATGCACAATATTTATTTAAATAGGAAATTACTAAAATACCCTTTTTCCTAAAATGTGGTAGTGACAAGTCTACCCTCCTTAAAATAATTTTGTCCTCGAAATTTAAAGATGAAACTAACCCCAAAAAATCACAGAACAAAACTAAAGAATCATAATTAACTAATGAACAGAACATAACTAGAAAATAACATACCTCAAGGTACAAACAAATATGGATAACGCTCTCGCATGTCATCCTCTCTCTCCCAGGTAGACTCCCCCAGAGAGTGATGCCTCCATGCGACGCGTACCAAAGGAATAGTCTGGTTCCTCAGCACCTTCTCTCTCCGATCCAGAATCTCAACTGGCTGCTCTGGATAGCTAAGAGTAGGACCCACCTCTATCTCTGAGTGATCCAATACAAGACTAGGATCTGCCACGTATCGTCTCAACTGCGACACATGAAACACGTTGTGCACTTCCTCCAATGCAGGTGGCAATTCTAGTCTATAAGCAACTGCACCGACCCTCTCTAGAATAGTGAAAGGTCCGATGAATTGCGGACTAAGCTTTTCGCCTCCACCGAAGCGAATCGTGCCTCGTGTCGGAGAAATCCTCAGAAACACCAAACCACCCACCTAGAACAAAACACCATCTTAAGAACTTAATCTATAACAAACAAGAACAAGCACAAACAAAATCTAAACTATACCTCAAACTCCAAAGGTCTTCGATGGCTATCGGCCCAATGCCGCTGTCTGTCCTGCGCCACTCGAAGTCTGTCTCTGATCAACTGAACCTTCTCTGCTGCATCCACAACCATCTCTGGCCCAAGCAAAACTCTCTCTCCAACATCGTCCCAAGAAAAAGGAGTATGACACCTCCGACCATATAGAGCTTCAAAAGGTGACATCTCTATACTGGCCTGGTAACTGTTATTGTAAGCAAACTCTACCAAATAGAGATGGTCCTCCCAAGAACCCCCAAAATCTAGTACACAAGTGCGTAATATATCCTCGAGAGTCTGGATAGTCCTCTCTGACTGCCCATCTGTCTGGGGATGATATGCAGTACTGAACTTGAGCTGAGTGCCCAAACTCTCCTACAAACTTCTCCAGAAATGAGAAGTAAAACGACTATCCCGATCTGAGACTATGCTGACGGGAACTCCATGTATCCTAACAATCTGCCTCACATACATCTCTGCCAGCTTCTCCGTAGACAAACCCACCTTGAAAGGCAAAAAGTGGGCCGACTTGGTCAACCTATCAACAATGACCCAAATCGTGTCTCTTCCCTCCTGGAGATCGTGGAAGTCCGGACATAAAATCCATAGTAATGTGTTCCCACTTCCACTCTGGAATGGGTAATGGCTGAAGTAACCCTCCTGGACTCTGCCTCTCGGCTTTCACCTGCTGGCACAATAAGCATCTGGATACAAACTGTGCCACTTCCCTCTTCATGCCATACCACCACACACTCTCTCGCATATTCCGATACATCTTGTTAGCACCTGGATGTATGGAATACTGAGAGCGATGCGCTTCCTGCAATACCTCCTCACGCAACTCCCCACTAGGCACACACAATCTAACTCCATGCCTCAAAGATCCATCCTCTGAAATAGTGAAATCATCCTCCAATCCTGCTCTCACCTGAGCTCTGATACTCCTCAAAGATACATCATCATACTGTGCTGCCTTAATCTTGTCCATTAAATCTGAGTGTATCTGCAATCCCCACATCTGCATAGCACACCCAGGAACAATCATCTCAATGCCCAAGCTCTCCAAGTCCTCCAATAAATATCGATCCTGCGTTAAGAACATAGCTACCGGATACCTGCTCAAAGCATCGGCAACTACATTGGCTTTCCCAGTATGATATTATAAAGAGATATCAAAATCCTTCATCAGTTCCAACCAACGATGCTGCCTCATGTTCAACTCCTTCTGCGTGAAAACGTACTTCAAGCTTTTGTGGTCTGTGAAGATCTCCACACGCTCTCCGTACAAATAATGTTTCCACAACTTCAGAGCGAAGATGACGGCTGCCAACTCCAAATCATGGGTAGGATAGTTCTTTTCATGAGGACGCAATTGCCTGGATGCATAGGCAATCACTTTCCCATGCTGCTGAAGAACATAACCTAAACCCTTTCCCGATGCATCACTATAAATAGTGAAACCTCCGGACCCTGATGGCAACGTCAAAATAGGAGTAGACGTCAACCTCTTCTTCAATTCTTCAAAAGCAACCTGACAATCCTCCGTCCAAACAAAGTCCACATCCTTCCTTGTGAGTATGGTCATCGGCTCGGCAATCCTTGAAAAATCTTGCACAAACTTCCTGCAGTAGCCTGCCAATCCCAAGAAACTCCTGATCTCTGCTACCGAACTCGGAGTCTTCCAAGATTCCACTACTAAAATCTTTTTCGGATCTACTGAAATACCATCACCAGTCACAACATGCCCCAAGAATTCTACCTTGTCCAAGAAAAACTCACATTTGGACAACTTCCCATACAACTTCTCCTTCCTCAGCACATCCAACACAATCCTCAAATGCTCCTCATGCTCCTCCGGTGTCCTCGAGTATATGAGTATGTCGTCGATGAACACCACCACGAACTTGTCAAGGTACTGGTGGAACACCTTGTTCATCAAGTTCATAAATACCGCCGGTGCATTAGTCAAACCAAACGGCATCACCATAAACTCGTACTGACCATACCGAGTTCTAAAAGCAGTCTTTGGTATGTCCTTCGGCTTCACCTTCACCTGATGGTAGCCTGATCTCAAATCTATCTTAGAAAATACCTTCGCACCACTCAACTGATCAAACAGATCATTAATCCGTGGCAAAGGATACTTATTCTTGATAGTGAGATTATTCAAAGCCCTGTAATCAATGCACATACGCACCGATCCATCCTTCTTCGGTATAAACAATACCGGGGCTCCCCATGGTGAAGAACTCGATCTGATAAACCCCTTATCCTGTAATTCATTCACCTGCTTCTTCAACTCGACCAGCTCGCTGTTGTTTACTCTATAGACATGCTGTAAAATTGGTTCTGCACCTGGCACCAAGTCTATAGAAAATTCAACATCTCGATCTGGTGGCAATCCTGGCAATTCCTCAGGAAACACATCCAAGAATTCTGCTATCAAAGAATGCGGCAACTCCTTGTCTTCCACCATAGCTCCACAAATAATGCCTTCCCCCTGCTCCGCAGCTCCTCTAGCAAACTCGAACTCTGGCTCTCCTAGCGGACCAAATAAAACTCTACCTCCTCTACAGTCTATGCTAGCACGGTGCCTACTCAACCAATCCATCCCAAGTACAATGTCGTAGCTCAGAAGTGGCATTACAAGTAGACACGCACTCAACTCCCGGCCTCCCAGAGTAACTCTCCGATCCTTGTAAATATCATAAACCAGGATAATACCTCCCCCGGTCATGATCTTGCAAGTCCTAAGCAAAGACTCAGCTACCAAACCATGCTTCAGAGCAAAAGAAACAGATACAAAACTATGGAAAGCACCACTATCAAACAAAGCTAAAGCTGGAATGGAATCAAGAAGAATAGAACCTGTGATAACATCTTCGGTGGGTTCCTCCTCTTCGACGGTCATAGCAAACGCTCGTCCCTGTCGAGCACCTTCCTGCTGTTGATACTGGACAAAATGCTGCTGCTGTGTCGGAAGCGGTCCCCTCGACTGTGATGCAGGTGGTCTCGTCTGTGTCCTCGGAGCTGGAGCTGCTCCCTGAACTGCACGACGAGAACACTCCCTTGATTGATGCCCTTTAGTACCACAATACAAATAAACTCCTAGCCTCCTCCTGCAAACTTCCCAGATGTGGCCGGGCTTCCTACAGAAGTTGCATGGAGCTTGCTGTAACTGTCTCTGCTGCTGAGGTACCTGGTGAAAAGGCGCTATAGATGGAGTCTGGTTCTGCTGTGGCTGCTGGAAAGGTCTGGACTGGAAATGAGGACGTTTGGTAGATACTGCACTGCCGTTGGCCCCCAGAAAATAATTACGGTCTCTCTTAGTCTTCAAACCCAGATCCTGCTCAACCTTGCGTGCCTCCGCAAGTATCTCCGAGTATGTCTCATAAAAAGACGGAATGAGAATCTTCACTTCCCAGTTTAGATCTCTCGGAAACGAATAGCTCGAACCTCCGGCTCTCTCACCAAATACTCTGCAAATCGGCTCAACCTACCGAACTCCGCAGTGTATTCCTCCACAGACATGCTCCGCTGAATGAGACTCTCAAATTGTCTCCCCAAGTCAAGCCTGTCTATCTGGACGAAAAACTTCTTCTTGAAAAGGTCCTTGAATACCTCCCAAGATTGTCCTACGTCAACCAGAACTGGCTCATTCCTGAACCAAGTGCGAGCGACATCGAACAGTTAAAGTCCTACCGCCTCAACCTTCAGATCTTCAGAAAGACGGGACACCCACATAAGACGCTCAATGTCCTCGAGCCAATCATCAGCATAGACGATGCCCTCCGTCCCTTTGAAAACCCTAGGCTCCAGTTTCTTAAAGTCCTGAATGTTGTCGGGCCGAAGCTGAGCAACTTGAGGAACAACCTGCTGCTGGACCGGAACTCCTCTCTCAACTACAGCATGAGCAAGCTGATGAGCACTCTCGATGCCCTGCCGTAGGACGTCGGTCTGCCTCTGATGTGCCTCTGACTGAGCCCTCTGTGCCTCGAGCATCTCATGAAACAGTGTAAACATCTGTGACGCCTCTGCTGGCACAGAAGGTGGAGGTGGAAGCCCCTCAGATACAGCTGGCATAGTCCTCTGAGTAGGTGGTGGACCTCCGAAAGCAGCTGACACTCCAATCACCGGAGAAGTGACTGGTGCAGGCCCTCGGGATGTCGCAGACCTCTCAGAAGCTGCTCTCCCCTGCTGTGATCTAGTCTTAGGCGGCATCCTGAGACAAAGCGAAAGAAAGAATCAATATGGCACAAGATGTAAGACATCAAGGAAAGGACAGTTTCAGGGTTCAAGTATCAATGTTAAAGGAGAATAGTTGAATCAAAAGAATTTTCCTAGATGTGATTGAGTATCTCAGCCTATATCCTATATCCTATCGCAGGCTTGCAGTAGTACAACTAAGTTGTCGTACTACCACGACATCACATACTTATGAAGCTAGACCTGCATGGGCCACCACCAAAAATGTGTCACGACCCGTACCCGATGTAAGGATACTAGTCGAAAACAACGCCCAGCCTACGCCGCCGAATCGGCGGTAGAACGCTGTCTAGATAGTCTATCTAAAGTAATGAACCACCAATAATGATAGAATACTCAATCACAGAACTAAGATAGAATGAGCACGAAATCAGATAAGAATAGAATAGTCATCATACAACTCATGAGTTCAAAATAATACAACAATGAGTCTGAAGAGTAACAAAAATAAGCTGAAGACAAATCCAGTACAAAAGAATACTATCATACTACAAAGCTACACTCCAGGGTCAACTGTCTCAGTTGGGATAAGTCCCTCTTGAGCCAGGGTCTCCGAATCTAAACCCACAACATCCTGGGGTCCATAATAGGTAGGGTACTCCTCAGTGTCATCTGAAAAAATATATCCAGTCAGGAAAGGAGCAAAGTACATCTCTAACAGCAGTTCTAATCTATGATAAAAACTATATAACAGTAAATAGCTGTGGATAAACAAGATGCACTAAATAGATACAAGAGATATATAGACAATAAGTAAATACTGAGAAGAAATACAATAATGAACAATATGCCAATGAAACAATAATGCTAATGACTAAGTGTGTGAGTACTAGCTTAACATGTGATCGGCTTGGGCAAGATACAATACGGCCTGGCTAATCATACGTGCGGTGCATGATCAACACTATTCGCTTACCATTACTTTATTCAATTAAGATTTTATCACATATCTATACTAATACTCCCTACCCCCAACTGGTATAATAGATCCAACCACGGTATGCTATGGCACTAGATTCCCCAAGAAGAGAGCGACTCCTCCCGAAAATCGGTGTCTGAACATGTATAAGATAACCAAGGAAATAATACTTGCACCATATACACTATATACCAAGGAATAACATCTCATGACGAGATCCGAATATACCAATCCGTGTAACCATAGTGTCAAGAGAAACATGTATATCTACACTAGATACAACGAACATAGAGGATATCATAAATGAGAAACTATCAGAGAATGTACTCGCCTGAAGTCCAATAAAAAGTCTCACAGATGTCTGACTCGGTGCCTCGAAGACCTAGATATGGAATACCACATTAAAACAAGGTCCCGGAAAGAGAACAAGTCAAACTAGTCAACTTCTAGGTCAATAAATCAATTCTTAGTTAAAAGTCAACTATGGTCAACTCTAAAGTAAACTAAAGTCAAACATGGTCAAACCAAGGTCATCCTCACAAGACATCTATATAAATAATATAGAATAAAAATACAACAATTAGGAATCAAGGTTTGATCCCCATTGGTACCCACACAAAGTATACTTAAGATACAATATTATACACTCTAATATAAATTATATACAAACCAATATTCATACAAATAATATAATATATTACTACTAGTATTATGCCTCACAAAAGCACATATATATACATATATATATACAATAATAATATATAATATATAAATTAATCTGCCCAATCGTCACTGAAAACAGTGAGCTAAAAATAAAGATTAAATAAAATAGGCTTATAGTGATAGTCTTGACTGTCACAGAAAATCTGTCGCAGAATCCGCTGAACTATAAACCTACTACTGCTGAAACGGTGACAGTTAAACAACTATCGCAGAAAACTGTCGCAAAATGCTGCGTAAACCCGCCCGCTGCTATTAATGACAGGACTGTCATTAATAGCTACAGCGGCTGCTGTAACAGAACAGAATAATGACAGTTTTCAACTGTCATTAAAAGCACTGTCACCAAACAGTAATATATATATATATATATATATATATATATATATATATATATATAAGATATATAAATCAAAATACATATATATATATAAAACAATTTAATAACTATATACTTATATATATATATATACATATAAACTTACACAATTAAATATCAATAGTTACATAACACATGCACATATTAATGTACGTATTTTACAAGGCTAGAAGCACACATAAAAATACATTCATTAATAAACAAATAATTATATAATAATTATAAATAATATAATTACACATTTAAACACATAAATATATATTTTATAAAACATTTATGTATAAATTATTTTATTAACATAAGTACATATATATTTGCATGCAAGAAGCTACATATATATATATTTATACATCATATTAGAATACATAGAAATATATAGATCTATGCTACAATAAATACCATAATAAATACACTAAAATAATATATAATATCTATATATATTTACTAATTATAAATGAAGATTTTAAAGCATAAATAATTAGATCTACACATAAACACACCAAATTGGAAAGTTTTACACCGTATCCCACTAGATCTAGGATACGCATGTGACACGAGTCCAACACACAACCAAATGTACCCCGAAGGACACAAACAAGTCACAAATAATATTTATGACTAAATTAAAGTGTCAAAAGTAGATCTATGTGTCCGTGTCAAAATACGACATGTACAAAGCCCCGTGTCGGAGGAAGCCCCCAAAATGACACGTATCACCAAATAGTTGGGATACGAACCACATGTACCCAAATATGGACACGACACAAGCCTCAAATACATAAGCACATGCCCAATTGATCTATAGGATCAATTGACACACACAACAAAATATAAATTCGGAATTCCAACAAAATTGACACAAAAAGCACCATAACTTTCACCATGGGTCTCCTATGAACATAAAACAAAGTCCTATGGGTAGTACATACATATGGGTTGATTTTACATGATTAAACCTCAGATTTAGAAGCTATTTTAATGGGAAAAACTAAATTATACCTATTGGGAGATGGATTTCCAATGAAACCTCCAATTGAGATGAACTTGCTTCCAAATTGTAGATCCTTGCTCCTCTTTATAGATCCTTGCTTCCTTCTTCTAGATCCTTGCTTCTCAACTTTCTAATGGTGAATTGGGAAGAATTTGGAATGAATTTGGTGGAGAATTGGAATGGGAATGGAGGGAATTTGGGAGTGAGAAATTCTAGATCTAGATTTGGAATGAGAATGAGAGGAGAGAGAAATTTTCCCCCTCTAATATAGGCCGGCCATGCCCCCTTCCCCATGCAATTGTAAAATGTCCAATGTACCCCTTGGGGCCTCTCATGAAGAAATAATTAAGGAAGAAATATTCTAGTCTAATCATTTAATTAATTTAATCCATCTCCTTAACCATGGACTTTCTAAATGGGCCAAGTCTAACTATTTAATTCATGTTGGTCCATGGGTCCAAACTACACTAGTTGGGTCTACTAAAATAAGTCCAAAATAATTAAATAACATCTAACAATAATTAAATAATACAACAAAAATTATTTACCATGCACAATATTTATTTAAATAGGAAATTACTAAAATACCATTTTTTCTAAAATGTGGTAGTGACACTACGGTTATGACAACTTCTACCCACGTTCAAATAATCTTCTGAATCTGCGTATGACATGTATCCCTTTATAAGATAACGCGTATAACTGCTTCTCGAAGATTATGGCATGCAAGCCACGTAGGTAACTGCCCCTGCGTAAAATTTGATGATTCATGAATAATAGATAACCAGCATAAAATAGCCAATTATCCTTCACGACTGAGGTCTTGAGCGTATTTTGGGCTAAGTAGCCTTATCAACGTACCTTTGCAAATATAGCCGAGTTGGCATATTTTTTGGAGATAGCATACGGCGTACTCCTATAGTTAAAAATAGCCTGGTTGGCATAAAATGCAAGGATGGTGATGTGAGCATATTAGTCACAGTCTTAGCTTTCCCAGTCATGACAAATTTTAAAATTAGAACAAAATCTCGTGGATAACATACAGAGATATGCCTCAAGCTCTGTACAAGAAAACAGCTTTCGACGTGGCGTCTGATTTTGTCTTGTCTTGAGCGTAAAAACTCATTTCTGTCAATGTAGAATAGGCAGCGTATTCAGAAGACTCTATTTTTCTTTCTTTGAATGCGTAAAAATGACTTATATTAAAAATATGTCACAAAATAACAACCTGGGTCTCTGTGCAAAATCAGCATCTCAGCCGTTCTTTCGATCATCGTGCATTACCTTTGTTAGATGTCAGGTTCACTAATTTGACTGACAAATTCATCCGAAGAATACGAAGAGTTTCTCGTACAACTTTACGCTGCATTAAAAATAACGTATTTTAAACTTTACGTAGGAAGGTATAGCAACCTTTTACGCAGAACAATCTTGAAGCTCTGTTTTACGCGGACAGCTCTGAAGCCCTATTTTATGCCAAATAAGCTTGAAGCTATGTTTTATGCGGATAGCTCTGAAGCCCTATTTTATGCCAAATAATCTTGAAGCTCTGTTTTACGCAGACAGCTCTGAAGCCCTATTTTACGCCAAACAACCTTGAAGCTTTGTTTTACGCGGACAGCTCTGAAGCCCTATTTTACGCCAAACAACCTTGAAGCTCTATTTTATGCAGGGAGGGACTTCATGTATGTTGGGAATTTTGACTGTAAAATACGCGGACAATTCCCCAACATATTTTATGCTTCTACAACTGTTACTAGCACATTGTTCAACTAATCTTTGATATAGAAATACTAGCTCTATTAGTATAGTAACACTAGCTTCATCATTAGATTATCTCATCACACTCACTAGAACTCATGATCACTTGCACTAGTTATTAACTTTTATAATACACATGCTTCACTTCACTCCCAAAGGCAGGCATATGGTTTCATATCTTTATTGATGTATAAGTATCTCCCCTTAACCTTTTACAGACTGATACACTAATCAGTGATACACTTCATACCTTCCATGACCAATCTTGATATTTCTCATCCCATGACACACTATTGGAATTTTATAATACTTATACTTCCACTTTCATGAACTCCCATAATGACACTCATCATCCACTGTGCATCCTGCACATAATTTCTAGACACTCTTCCATCTATTGCTTCCAACCCATCACTGGCCTCAATATCAGGTGATACATCCATCATTAGTCATATATCGGTATACTCATATCTAATCACATCAAGGCCCTACTTTTATCTGTAATGCAAGTCTTACTACTTAGCACAATGTATTCTTATTCCCTCACACTCTCCTATCCACTTATGGGTACCCTCCTATTATGGCACACTCATTAATACCCTTTATGCATATACATTTTTTTACTCTTGACACACCCAAGTATCAACCACCAAATTAAATATCATGCTCCATTAATTTTTAACATAATTTTCTTGATACTTAATTGTTTACATGGATCACCCAACTACATAAATTTATGACTATCCAGGACTGGCATGCTAACTCTGATACTAACTCCTGGACCCCTCACTGATACTCTTTACTCTCTCTTTTACCTATAGTACCAATACTAACTATAATGATACCTATCATAGAACTATTGCTACAAGGTACTACGCTATGGATTATCTCTAGATTGATGCCTATTGCTCATATGTCCAACCAAGAAACACTTACAGACTCACAAGCCATACTCCCAACAGTCAACACTGATACTCAAGACACAAACCTAATTGCAAGTCACCAATTATCACACTAACAAGGAACCCTAATGGAAAGAAGCTCTATAAGAAACTGGACTAAGGACTAAAGGTATCTCTACTGCTAAGCAAAAATGATGGAACAAAGTCCTATAATAACAGAAGTGGATAAGTATTGAGATGATACTTTAAGAACCAATTTAAGATACAATATGATAATCATACACGTCTGTCCGAAATTATGACACTCAAAATCCTTGCCACGCTAGTAAGCATAGCTGCGATAAACGATAGATTCCATAACTTAGGTATGCCACTCTATAATCATGTCGACTAGAATCCTCGCTGTGCCGACTAATATAGCTGCGAGAAATTCTAAATTTCATAACTAAGGTATATATACATCCGAAGTCAGGTTCCTACATTTCTACTACAACGGCTGATGTGGCTGCGATAAACTCTAGGCTCCATAACCAAAGCAGATGTTTCACCTTTCTCACTGTCCTCATCAACATATGTCATCAGATGATACCGTAATTTAGTTCATAAAATTTATCTCGATATAAAATCAAACTCAATAACGACACCAAGAATTAAATTTAACAATCGATCAACAAGAATCAAATTTAATAACAACAAGTAAGAACGGACGAAAACAAGGAAAAAGATTTAAATTAGAAATTATAGTAAGATTCTCAAGGGTCGTCCCAGGAATCTCTCAAAAATTGGTGATTGAGTATCCTCTCTCATCCTAGTATACTATATCCTAGATCCTATCACAGGCTTGTAGTAGTACAACTAAGATGCCGCACTACCACGATATCGCACTACTTGGGAAGCCTGACCTGCATGGGCCGTCACTAAAAAAGTGTCACGACCCGCACCCGGAAATTGGGCACGAGCGTGTGGGTACGCCCAGCCTACGCCACAATATCGGCGGTAAAATGCTGTCTAGGTCTCTATAATGCTAAACATAACTCACAACCTGTCAATGATATCAACTCCATAAGGAGGATAATGAATAAAATATTGCTCAACAGTTCATAATATATACTCAATTATAATGGCTATAAGAAATAAATGGCACGATGAGATATAAAGATAAGAAGTACTGACATAAGTCAAATACAACGACAAAATAGTGCACAAGTCTAAAGTCTAGCTGTCCAATATAAATATCCTCAACAAAGTCTCAACATAGTCTCAACATAAGTCTCAAAGATGCATAAAATATAACTGTCTAAAAAATTGCAGGTGGTGTCTCCTCTAAGGGAAGGGACTCCTCTAAGGGAAGAAACTCCTCTAATATCTCTGGTATGTAGTCTCCCTCTACACCTGGTCCATAGTATATAGGACATAAGTCCTCAAGTTCCTCTGGAAAAATATTATCCAGTCAGGATTGGAATAAAGTACAAGCACTAACAGCAGTTCCATGTATATTGACAAAAACTATAATACACCATAAAAAAATACAAGATGAAGATAAATATTGGAAATAAGAAATGCTGGTGAGTATAAAATATTAGAGAATATATCATCAGTAATAGCACAACTAGCAATAAACAAAAATATCAGTGAATGCTAGAATAATGAACTGGAAATACATAATAGAATATCTAGCTAAGTGTGTAAAACATCAGTCTATCATGTGATCAGCTTGGGACAAGATTATATATGATTGGCTATAATTTATGTGAGGTCAGGCTAACCATCTGGTTAGCTATGATGCGAGCAATAGTTAGGCTAATCATATATCATAGGCTGTAAGGCATGTAAATGGTCAGGCTACACCCGACATGATATGTGGGATGAGCTATGATGCATGTAAAGTAGGGTATGATCACATAATCTACTAATATCTTCTCGTCCTCAGCTAGCACAATGGATTCCAATCACGACTCCTCGTGACTGATATCGATAATGCTAGTCGTGTATCTATAGTGTCAGAATCAAGTACGCTATACAACTAGAATCATAGAGATGATCAATATAATAAAAACTATCAGAGAATGTACTCGTCTGTGGTCCTACGCTGGCAATACCAATATCCTGTTTCTGAAGTCTCGTCTGAACAATCCAACGGTCCTATATACATAATATAATAATAATATAGCATCAGTCGTTACACTAGCATACACACAAACTGTCACGACCCGCACCCGCTGTAAGGGTACTAGTCAGAAACAACGCCCAGCCTACGCCGCAGAATCGGCGGTAGAACGCTGTCTAAATAATCTATCTAACAATATAATGAACCACCAATAATGATAGTATACTCAATCACAGAACTAAGATAAAAATGAGCACGAATCCGATAAAGAATAGAATAGTCAAAATATAACTCATGAGTCTAAAATAATACATCAATGAGTCTGAAGAATAACAAAATAAGCTGGAGACAAATCCAGTACAAAGAATACTATGAAGCTACAACTCCAGGGTCAACTGTCTCAGTTGGGATAAGTCCCTCCTGAACTAGGGTCTTCGAATCTAAACCCACAACATCCTGGGGTCCATAATAGGTAGGGTACCACTCCTCAGTGTCATCCGGAAAAATATATCCAGTCAGAAAATGAGCAGAGTACATCTCTAATAGCAGTTCTAATCAATGATAAAAACTATATAACTGTAAATAGCTGTGGATAAACAAGATACATAATAGATACAAGAGATATATATACAATAAGGGAATACTGGAAATAAATACAATAATAAACAATATGCCAATGAAACAAGAATACTAATGACTAAGTGTGTGAGTACTAGCTTACCATGTGATCGGCTTGGGCAAGATGCAATACGGCCTGGCTAATCATATGTGCGGTGTATGATCAACACTATTCAGTAATCAATACTTGATACAATAGGGATATTGATCATATATCTATACTAATACTCTCCACCCCTGACTGGTATAATAGATCCAACCACGGTATGCTATGGCACGAGATTCCCCAAGAATATAGCTAGTCTTCCTGAGAATCGGTGTCTGTACATGTACAAGATAACCAATAAAACAATACTTGCACCATATACACCATATACCAAGGAATAACATCTCGTGACGAGATCCGGATATACCAATCCATGTAACCATAGTGTCAAGAGAACATAGATATCTATACTAGATACAATGAACATAGAGGATATCATAAATGAGAAACTATCAGAGAATGTACTCACCTGAAGTCCAATAAATAGTCTAACAGATATCTGACTCGGTGCCTCGAAGACCTAGATATCGAATACAGCATCAATACAAGGCCCCGAAAAGAGAATAAGTTAAACTAGTCAACTTCTACGTCAATAAGTCAATTCTAAGTCAACTATGGTCAACTATGGTCAAACCAAGGTCAACTATCTATTTTTAGGTTGCACAAGTCTAACACAAAAATTTTGGGTCAAGATATTAAAATCTAAGTCATAAAACCACATCCTGAAATATTAGGATACCGTATCTCTGGATTCGTAAATTCCAAGGTAAACATCATAATACATATATATCAAACAAATATGTATAATAATATAGAATATTAATTTACACATCAAATAGGTACCATAGTTTTGAACCAACTTGGTATCTCCACAAAAATTACAAACTTGATACCCAAACCCCGTATCTTGAGTATCTCACTTACCTTGGTTTCCACAAGGTAATACTCAATACCTTGATATAGCAATTACCCTCATATATAATATATAAATATATTCTAATATTATAAAAATAAGAAATATAGCAATAATAGTATTATATCTCAATATTAATACATATATATACATATATATACATATATATATATATATATATATATATATATATATATATATATATAATATAGTATATAAACACAATATAATAATAATCTGCCTAACTGTCACTGAAAGCAGTGTTGAAAAAACACTGATACTCTGATATGCAGCTTTTAGTGACAGTTCTGGCTGTCACTGAACTGCCGTCGCTACTGCTGTCTGAAATCTGCACTACTGCTGCTGTTTTGGTTACGGTTTACATCCGTCACCATTCTCGCCGTCGCTGCTGCTGCATTAATGTTCCCGCTTATGCTGCATTAATGACAGTCGGCTGCTGTCATTAATAGCCCGACACTGCTAGAGCGACTGCTGTCATTAATAGCCCCATCGCTAAAACCTAAATATATATATATATATAATATATAAAACACACACACACACACATATATATATATATATATATATATATATATATATATATATATATATATATATATATATATATATATATATATATATCATCCAATTAAGTATAAATATATATATATATATATATATATATATATATATTATTGGATGATATATATTTATATATATATTTAATAACTATACACCCTCTCATAATATTATGTACATAATAATATAGCAACAACACACACATATAACATATATAATAATAATTATACATCCATACATATATATAAATAATCATATAATAACTATAAATAATCTAATTACTTAATTAAATATACATATATATTTTATAAAACATATTCATATATTTTATATTCCTAACATATATTATAACATATATATTAATGTATGTAGAGGAAAGCTACATATATATGTATTCTATTGGTACATATATAATACATAGATCTATGCTACAATAAACACTATAATAAATACACTATAATACATATATAATATCTACATATATATACATAATTATAATTCAAGAATTAAAGCACAATTAATTAGATCTACACATAAATACACAACAAATGGAGAGTATCACACCGTATCCCACTAGATCTAGGATACGCATGCGACACGAGTCCACCACACATCCAATTGCACCCCGAAGGACACAAGCAAGTCACATATAATATTTATGCACAAAACAAAGTGTCAAATGTAGATCTACGTGTCCGTGTCAAAATATGACGTGTACAAAGTCCCGTGTCGGAGGAAAAACCCCCAAAACAACACGTATCACCAAATTATTGGGATACGACCTACACGTACCCAATTATGGATATGACACTATCCCCAAACACATAAACATATGCCAAAGTGATCTATAGGATCAATTGACACACACAATGAAAGTCATTTTCGGAATTCCCCCAAAATTGATACAAAAAGCACCATAACTTTCTCCATAGGTCTCCTATGAACATAATACCAAATCCTATGGGTAGTACATACATATGGGTTGATTATTCATGATTAAATCTCAGGTTTAGAAGCTATTTTAAGGGAAAAAAAATTGAATTATACCTATTGGAAGATGGATTCCCAATGAAACCTCCAATTGAGATGAAATTGCCTCCAAATTATAAATCCTTGCTCCTCTTTATAGATCCTTGTTTTCTCCTTCTAGATTCCTGCTTCTCAAGTCTTTAATGGTGATTTGGGAAGGAATTAGAATAAATTTGGTAGAGAAATAAAATGGGAATAAAGGAATTTTGGTAGTGGAAAATTCTAGATCTAGATTTGTAATGAAAAAGAGGAGAGAGAATTTTCTCCCTCTTTTTATATAGGCCGACCCTTTCCTCTCCCTCAAGTAATTATGAAATGTCCATTATACCCCTTGGGGCCTCTTATGAAGAAATAATTAAGGAAGAAAGCTTCTTGTCTAATGATTTAATTAATTTAATCCATCTCCTTAACAATGGGCTTTCTAAATGGGCTAAGTCTATCTAATTAATTCATGTTGGTCCATGGGTCCAAACTAAACTAGTTAGGTCCACTAACACAAGTCCAAATTAAATAAATAATATCTAATAATAATTAAATAATACAACAAATAATTATTTACTAAGCACAATATTTAATTAAATAGGAAATGACTAAAATACTCTTTTCTAGAAAATATGGTAGTGACAAGTCTACCCTCCTTAAAATAATTTTGTCCTCGAAATTCAAAGATGAAAACTACCCCAAAAATAACAGAACAGAACTAAAGAATCACAACTAACTATGGAAGAACATAACAATGAATAGAACATAACTAGAAAATAACATACCTCAAGGTACAAACAAATATGGATAACACTCTCGCATTTCATCCTCTCTCTCCCAGGTAGACTCCCCCGGAGAGTGATGCCTTCATGCGACGTGCACCAAAGGAATAGTCTGGTTCCTCAGCACCTTCTCTCTCCGATCCAGAATCTCAATTGGCTGCTATTGATAACTAAGAGTAGGGCCCACCTCTATCTCCGAGTGATCCAATACATGACTAGGATCTTCCACGTATCGTCTCAACTGCGATACATGAAACACATTGTGCACTCCCTCCAATGCAGGTGGCAAGTCTAGTCTATAAGCAACTGCATCGACCCTCTCTAGAATAGTGAAAGGTTCGATGAATCGCGGACTAAGCTTTCCGCCTCCACCAAAGCGAATCGTGCCTCGTATCGGAGAAATCCTCAGAAACACCAAACCACCAACCTAGAATAAAATACCACCTTAAGAACTTAATCTATAACAACCAAGAACAAACATAAAATAAAATCTAAACTATACCTCGAACTCCAAAGGTCTCCGATGGCTATCAGCCCAATGCCGTTGTCTGTCCTGTGCCACTCAAAGTCTGTCTCTGATCAACTGAACCTTCTCTGCTGCATCAACAACCATCTCTGGCCCAAGAAAAACTCTCTCTCCAACATCGTCCCAAGATAAAGGAGTACGACATCTCCGACCGTATAGAGCTTCAAAAGGTGACATCTCTATACTGGCCTGGTAACTGTTGTTGTAAGCAAACTCTACCAAATGGAGACGGTCCTCCAAAGAACCCCCAAAATCTAGTACACAAGTGCACAATATATCCTCGAGAGTATGAATAATCCTCTCTGACTGCCCATCTGTCTGGGGATGATATGCAGTACTGAACTTGAGCTGAGTGCCCAAACTTTTCTGCAAACTCCTTCAGAAATGAGAAGTGAAACGACTATCCCGATCTGAGACTATGCTGACGGGAACTCCATGTATCCTAACGATCTGCCTCACATATATCTCTGCCAACTTCTCCATAGACAAACCCATTTTGAAAGGCAAAAAGTGGGCCGACTTGGTCAACCTATCAACAATGACCCAAATCGCGTCTTTTCCTCCTCGAGATCATGAAAGTCCGGACACAAAATCCATAGTAATGTGTTCTCACTTCCACTCTGGAATGGGTAATGGCTGAAGTAAACCTCCTGGCCTCTGCCTCTCGGCTTTTACCTGCTGGCACACTAAGCATCTGGATACAAACTGTGCCACTTCCCTCTTCATGCCATACCACCACACACTCTCTCGTATATCCCGATATTTCTTGTTAGCACCTGGATACATGGAATACTGAGAGCGATGCGCTTCCTGTAATACCTCCTCACGCAGCTCCCCACTAGGCACACATAATCTAACTCCCTGTCTCAAAGATCCATCCTCTGCAATTATGAAATTATCTTCCAATCATGCTCTCACCTGAGCTCTGATACTCCTCAGAGATACATCCTCATACTGTGCTGCCTTGATCCTGTCCATCAAATCTGAGTGTATCTGCAATCTCCACATCTGCATAGCACCACCAGGAACAATCACCTCAATGCCCAAGCTCTCCAAGTCTTCCAACAAATATCGATCCTGCGTCAAGAACATAGCTACCGGATACCTGTTAAAGCACCGGCAACTACATTGGCTTTCCCATGATGATATTACAAAGAGATATCAAAATCCTTCATCAGTTCCAACCACTGACGCTGCCTCATGTTTAACTCCTTCTGCGTGAAAATATACTTCAAGCTTTTATGGTCTGTGGAGATCTCCACACGCTCTCCGTACAAATAATATTTCCATAACTTCAGGACGAAGATGACTGCTGCCAACTCCAAATCATAGGTATGATAGTTCTTTTCATGAGGACGTAATTGTCTGGATGCATAGGCAATCATTTTTTTTATGCTGTTGAAGAACATAACCCAAACCCTTCCCCGATGCATGACTATAAATAGTGAAACCTCCGGACCCTGATGGCAACATCAAAATAGGAGCAGACGTCAACCTCTTCTTCAACTCCTCAAAAGCAACCTGGCAATCCTCCGTCCAAACAAACTCTACATCCTTTCTTGTGAGTCTGGTCATCGGTTCGGCAATCCTTGAAAAATCTTGCACAAACTTCCTGTAGTAACCTGCCAATCCGAAGAAACTCCTGATCTCTGCTATCGAACTCGGAGTCTTCCAAGATTCCACTACTAAAATCTTCTTCGGATCCACGAAAATACCATCACCAGTCACAACATGCCCCAAGAATTCTACCTTGTCCAGGAAAAACTCACACTTGGACAACTTCCCATACAACTTCTCCTTCCTCAATACATCCAACACAATCCTCAAATGGTCCTCATGCTCCTCCGGTGTCCTCGAGTATATGAGTATGTCGTCGATGAACACCACCACGAACTGGTCAAGGTACTGGTGGAACACCTTGTTCATCAAGTTCATAAATACCGTCGGTGCATTAGTCAAACCAAACGGCATAACCATAAACTCGTACTGACCATACCGAGTTCTAAAAGCAGTCTTCGGTATGTCCTCCGGCTTCACCTTCACCTGATGGTAGCCTGATCTCAAATCTATCTTAGAAAACACCTTGGCTCCACTCAACTGATCAAACAGATCATCAATCCGTGGCAAAGGATATTTATTCTTGATAGTAAGATTATTCAAAGCCCTGTAATCAATTCACATGCGCACCGATCCATCATTCTTTGGTACAAACAATACCGGGGCTCCCATGGTGAAGAACTCGATCTAATAAACCCCTTATCCTGTAATTCGTTCACCTGCTTCTTCAACTCTACCAGCTCGCTATTGTTTACTCTATAGATATGCTGCAAAATTGGTTCTGTACCTGGCACCAAGTATATAGAAAATTCAATATCTCGATCTGGCGATAATCCTGGCAATTCCTCAGGAAACACATCCAAGAACTCTACTATCAACGGATGCGGCAACTCCTTGTCTTCCACCATAGCTCCACAAATAATGCCTTCTCCCTACTCTGTAGCTCCTCTAGCAAACTCGAACTCTGTCTCTCCTGGCGGACCAAACAAAACTCTACCTCCTCTACAATCTATGCTAGCACGGTGCCTACTCAACCAATCCATCCCGAGTATAATATCGTAGCTCGGAAGTGGCATTACAAGTAGGCACGCACTCCACTCCCGGCCTCCCAAAGTAACTCTTCGATCCTTGCAAATATCATTAACCAAGATAATGCCTCCCCCGGTCATGATCTTGCAAGTCCTAAGAAAAGACTCAGCTACCAAATCATGCTTCAGAGCAAAAGAAACAGATACAAAACTATGGAAAGCACCACTATCAAACAAAGCTAAAGCTGGAATGGAATCAAGAAGAATAGAACCTGTGATGACATCTTCGGTGGGTTCATCCTCCTCGACGGTCATAATAAACGCTCGTCCCTGTCGAGCACCTCCCTGCTGCTGATGCTGGACAAAACGATGCTGCTGTGTCGGAAGCGGTTCCCTCGGCTGTGCTGCAGGTGGTCTCGTCTGTGCCCTCGGAGCTGGAGCTGCTCCATGAACTGCATGACGAGGACACTTCCTTGATTGATGCCCTTCAGTACCATAATACAAACAAACTCCTAGCCTTCTCCTACAAACTTCCCAGATGTGGCCGGGCTTCTTGTAGTAGTTGCATGGAGCTTACTGTAACTGTCTCTGCTGCTGAGGTGCCTGGTGAAAAGGCGCTCTAGCTGGAGTCTGGTTCTGCTGTGGCTGCTGGAAAGGTCTAGACTGGAAATGAGGATGTTTGGCAGATACTGCACTTCCGTTAGCCCCAAGAAAAGAATCACGGTCCCACTTGGGCTTCAAACCCAACTCTCGCTCAACCTTGCGTGCCTCAGCAAGTATCTCCGAGTATGTCTCATAAAAAGACGGAATAAGAATCTTTACTTCCCAGTTTAGACCCTCACGGAAACGAATGGCTCGAACCTCCGGCTCCCTCACCAGATACTCTGCAAATTGGCTTAACCTACCAAACTCCGCAGCGTATTCCTCTACAGACATGCTCCCCTGAATAAGACTCTTAAACTGTCTCCCTAAGCCTAGCCTGTTTGCCCGGGCAAAAAACTTCTTCTTGAAAAGGTCCTTGAATACCTCCCAAGATTGTCCTGCGTCAACCAGAACCGGCTCATTCCTGAACCAAGTGCGAGCGACGTCGAACAGTTGAAGTCCTACCGCCTCAACCTTCAGATCCTCAGAAAGACGGGACACCCTCATAAGACGATGCCCACTGTCCCCTTGAAAACCATAGTCTCCAGTTTCTTGAAGTCCTGAATGTTGCTTGGCCAAAGCTGAGCAACCTGAGGAACATCCTGCTGCTGGACCGAAACTTCTCTCTCAACTACAGCACGAGCAAGCTGATGAGCACTCTCGATGCCCTGTCGTAGAACGTCGGTCTGCCTCTGATGAGCCTCTGACTGAGCCCTCTGTGCCTCGAGCATCTCACAAAATAGTGTAAACATCTGTGACGCCTCTGCTAGCACAGGAGATGGAGGTGGAAGCCCCTCAGATACAGCTGACACAGTCTTCTGAGTAGGTGGTGGACCTCCGAAAGTAGCTGACACTCCAATCACCGGAGAAGTGACTGGTGCAGGCCCTCGGGATATCGCAGACATCTCAGAAACTGCTCTCCCCTACTACGATCTAGTCTTAGGCGGCATCCTGAGACAAATCGAAAGAAAGAATCAATATGGCACAAGATGTAAGACATCAAGAAAAGGATATTTTAAGAGATCAAGTATCAATACCAAAGGAGAATAGTTGAATCAAAAGAATTTTCCTAGATGTGATTGAGTATCTCAGCCTATTTCCTATATCCTATTGCAGGCTCGCAGTAGTACAACTAAATTGTCGTACTACCATGATATCACATACTTTGTGAAGCTAGACCTGCATGGGCCACCACCAAAAACGTGTCACGACCCGCACCCGGTGTAAGGGTACTAGTCGAAAACAACGCCCAGCCTACGCCGTAGAATCGGTGGTAGAACGCTGTCTAGATAATCTATCTAACAATATAATGAACCACCAATAATGATAGTATACTCAATCACAGAACTAAGATAAAAATGAGCACAAATCCGATAAAGAATAGAATAGTCACAATACAACTCATGAGTCTAAAATAATACATCAATGAGTCTGAAGAATAATAGAATAAGCTGGAGACAAATCCAGTACAAAGAATACTATGAAACTATAACTCCAGGGTCAACTGTATCAGTTGGGATAAGTCCCTCCTGAGCCAGGGTCTCCGAATCTAAACTCATAACATCCTGGTGTCCATAATAGGTAGGGTACCACTCCTCAGTGTCATCTGGAAAAATATATCCAGTCAGGAAAGGAGCAGAGTACATCTCTAACAGCAGTTCTAATCAATGATAAAAACTATGTAACAGTAAATAGCTGTGGATAAATAAGATGTACAAGAGATACAAGAGATATATATACAATAAGGGAATACTGGAAATAAATACAATAATGAACAATATGCCAATAAAACAAGAATACTAATGACTAAGTGCGTGAGTACTAGCTTAACATATGATCGGCTTGGGCAAGATGCAATGCGGCCTGGCTAATCATACGTGCGGTGTATGATCAACACTATTCAGTAATCATTATTTGATATAATAGGGATATTGATCACATATCTATACTAATACTCCCCACCCCGACTGGTATAATAGATCAAACCACGGTATGCTATGGCACGAGATTCCCCAAGAAGATAGTTAGTCTTCCCGAGAATTAGTGTCTGTACATGTACAAGATAACCAATAAAATAATACTTGCACCATATACACCATATACCAAGGAATAATATCTCATGACGAGATCCGGATATACCAATCCGTGTAACCATAGTGTCAAGAGAACATGGATATCTACACTAGATACAATGAACATAGAAGATATCATAAATGAGAAACTATCAGAGAATGTACTCGCCTGAAGTCAAATGAATAGTCTCACAGATGTCTGACTCGGTGCCTCGAAGACCTAGATATGGAATACAGCATCAATACAAGGTCCCGAAAAGAGAATAATTTAAACTAGTCATCTTCTAGGCCAATAAGTCAATTCTAAGTCAACTATGGTCAAACCAAGGTCAATTATCTATTTCTTGGTTGCACAAGTCTAACACAAAAATCTTGGGTCAAGATATTAAAATCTAAGTCATAAAACCACATCCTGAAATATTAGGATACCGTATCTCCGGATACGTAAATTCTAAGGTAAACATCACAATACATATATATCAAACAAATATGTATAATAATATAAAATATTAATTTACACATCAAATAGGTACCATAGTTTTGAACCAACTTGGTATCTCCACAAAAATCACAAACTTGATACCCAAACCCCGTATCTTGAGTATCCCACTTACCTTAGTTTCCACAAGGTAATACTCAATACCTTGATATAGCAATTACCCTCATATATAATATATAAATATATACTAATATTATACAAATAAGAAATATAGCAATAATAGTATTATATCTCAATATTAATACATATATATACATATATATACATATAAATATAAATAAATATAGTATATAAACACAATATAATAATAATCTGCCTAACTGTCACTGAAAGCAGTGTTGAAAAAATACTGATACTCTGATACGCAGCTTTTAGTGACAGTTCTGGCTGTCACTGAATTGTCGTTGCTACTGCTGTCTGAAATCTGCACTACTGCTGCTGTTTTGGTGACGGTTTACAACCGTCACCATTCTTGCCGTCACTGCTGTTGCATTAATGTTCCCGCTTCTGCTGCATTAATGACAGTCGGCTGCTGTCATTAATAGTCCGCCACTGCTACAACTGCTGCTGCTATATTAATGACAGCGGCTGTTATCATTAATAGCCCCGTCGCTAAAAACCAAAAAATATATATATATAATATATAAAACATATATATATATATATATATATATATATATCATCCAATTAAATATAAATATATATATATCTATATATATAATAACTATACACCCTCTCATAATAGTATGTACATAATAATATAGCAACAACACACACATACAACATATATAATAATAATTATACATCCATACATATATATAAATAATCATATAATAACTATAAATAATCTAATTACTTAATTAAACATACATATATTTTATAAAACATATTCATATATTTTATATTTCTAATATATATTATAATATATATATTAATGTATGTAGAAGAAAGCTACATATATATTTATTCTATTGGTACATATATAATACATAGATCTATGCTACAATAAGCACTATAATAAATACACTATAATACATATATAATATCTACATATATAATATCTACATATATATACATAATTATAATTCAAGAATTAAAGAATAATTAATTAGATCTACATATAAACACACAACAAATGGAGAGTATCACATCGTATCCCACTAGATCTAGGAAACACATACGACACGAGTCCACCACACATCCAATTATACCCCGAAGGACACAAGCAAGTCACATATAATATTTATGCACAAAACAAAGTGTCAAATGTAGATCTACGTGTCCGTATCAAAATACGACATGTACAAAGTCCCGTGTCGGAGGAAAAACCCCCAAAGCAACACGTATCACCAAATTGTTGGGATACGACCTACACGTACCTAATTGTGGACACGACACTAGCCCCAAACACTTAAATATATGCCAAAGTGATCTATAGGATTAATTGACATACACAACAAAAGTTATTTTCGGAATTTCCCCAAAATTGACATAAAAAGTACCATAACTTTCTTCATAGGTCTTCTATGAACTCAAAACCAAATCCTATGGGTAGTACATACATATGGGTTGATTATTCATGATTAAATCTCAGATATAGAAGCTATTTTAAGAGAAAAAACTGAATTATACCTATTGGGAGATGGATTCCCAATGAAACCTTCAATTAAGATGAAATTGCCTCCAAATTGTAGATCCTTGCTCCTCTTTGTAGATCCTTGCTTCTTCCTTCTAGATCCTTGCTTCTCAAGTCTCTAATGGTGATTTGGAAAAAAATTGGAATGAATTTGGTAGGGAAATGAAATGGAAATAAAAAAAATTTGGTAGTGGGAAATTCTAGATCTAGATTTGGAATGAAAAAGAGGAGAGAGAATTTCCTCCCTTTTTTTATATAGGCCGGCCCTTTCCTCTCCCTCAAGTAATTATGAAATGTCTATTATACACCTTGGGACCTCTCATGAAGAAATAATTAAGGAAGGAAGCTTCTAGTCTAATGATTTAATTAATTTAATCCATCCCCTTAACAATGGGCTTTCTAAATGGGCTAAGTCTAACTAATTAATTCAGGTTAGTCCATGGGTCCAAACTAAACTAGTTAGGTCCACTAACACAAGTCCAAATTAAATAAATAACATATAACAATAATTAAATAATACAACAAATAATTATTTACCATGCACAATATTTAATTAAATAGGAAATGACTAAAATACCCTTTCTTAGAAAATATGGTAGTGACACAAACATAATTACACTGAACTTAGAAACTATGCTAGGGGTGATAACTGGCCAACTAGCAGGGTCAAGTGTACGTCTAAATGCACAGGTGTCGTATCCTCGAATATTGTGCATAACAAGACAGTAACTGGCACTAACACATGTCTAAAACTCTAAATCCTGTGTAACACCAATACAAGTCTAAGCTAGTAGGTTAGGGTACACAAGGCAGACAGTTCACTAACACCTAGGGTCATGCAAATACATAAATACGGAATACCCACAACTAATACCTATGGTCAAACAGCATATGTAATACTAAAAATCAATTTCCCATGAAGTATATACCTATATTCAATCTAATTATCATACACATGCATATACACACATACTAACTATTAGGTTCACTAACACAGGGTCTTGCAATCATATCAACCAAACTATCATAAAGTAATATGCTAATCCCTAATACTATTTATACATGCGCACATAAAATCATGAGAGAAAGCAAGTTCTGAACCTTGTCCTTGGCGTACACATGACCGGGTGTGGTCGTGATGTCGGGGAGATGGTGGTGCTCGGTGGCTGCTGTCTCGGCGGAGAAGGATCTGTCGACGGTCGGGCTGCTCATCGTAGAGAGGTCGAGGGGGTCGGGGTGGCTCAGGATCGACTGCTCGGGATTCGACGAGGTGAGATGGGGGAGGTGATGGTGGTATCGAGTGATTGGTGAGGGGGAGAAGTCTGGGCTGGCTGCTCGTCGTGGAGAGGTGGTGCTCCGACAAGGGTGGTCGGGTGAGATGGGTCGAGGGTGATCGGTGAACAGGTCGGGGAGGAATACTCGGGCTCCAGCGAGGTGGCCGCGTGGTCGTGGAAAGGTGTTGTCGAGGTCGTTCGGCGATGTTGGTCGTTGATGGCGATGATGAGGTGGTGGCGGATGGAGATGATGATGGTGAAGATGGTGGCCGCGGTGGGTGCAGTCGGCTGAGGGGTTGCTCGACGGTGGAGTCAACTACCATGAGGCGGAGACTCTGTGGAGTGGAGGTGGTAATGATGAAGATGTTGATGATGGTGGTGATGATGATGATGGGGGTGATGGTGTTAATGGTGGATCCGGCGAGGAGGTCGAGGTCGTGCGGCCGGGGCTGATGGCCGTAGGGTGAGGGAAAGTCGGGGATGAGCGGTATAGTCGGGGAGAAGTGGAGGAGAACGGGGAGAAGTGCTTGGCGGTGATGGCGTGGGGAGATGATAGAGGCGGTACAGTCGGTCGGGGGATGGCGGTGAGGGGTCAAGACTGCGGGGATGGCCGGAGATGGGATGAGGGTGAGGGGGAAGTCGGCTGCTAGTATGGATTAGGGTTTGATGTTGGTGATGGTGATAAAAATAATATGGAGAAAAGTGTTTATGTATGGGGGAAAAGAAAGGTGATGTAAACTTAGGGATTAGGGCAGGTCATGCCTCATAGGGATTGGGGTTGGCTTTTACATGAAGAAAATGGGAGGGTGGAGATGGTGTTGGTTTGAATGGAGGGTGGAGATAGCTTAAGGGAAGAGGTTTGAGTGTTGCATACTCCAAAATAAAGGAAAAATATATGTATGATCGGTCAAAGAGAGAGGGGAATGTTTCTTCATGTGTTGGGTCCAATAGGAGGTGGATACCTCACTGCACTTTTGCATAAAAGTCTCCAACAATTGAAAAATTATACAAAAAATAGGATTTGGGATTGGATGAGAAAAAAATACCATGTTTGGTCTGATGTAGTGGCTAAAAAGGGTGTGTGATATTTAGTATGAATCTTGAGGGTGTGAGTGGGGGTTTAGCTTGGTGTTGGGTATAGTTTTGTGTTAAGTTGGTTCCTCATACCAATTTAATTAAAAATAATGCAAATGGCGTTCTTAAATTAATTGGAAGTACATAGGGATAAAATTAGGTGGGATACAAGTGTCATGAACGTAGAAGACTCAGAATAGAATATTGTCATAATTTGGGTTCCACAAAATGGGTCGAGATTGTGTCTACAATTTCGATTGGAACGGACAAAGATGCAAAGTTAGATTTATTTAGAATTAAAAAGAAACATTTGTAATAAATATTATACGACTAAAATAAAGCACAAAAGAGCATATTTATGAGTTACACAAAGGTCAGAATGGAAGACTGACACGTCTAGAATAAGGGTATAAAATTTATTGGAAGGCAAAAGCTAGTGTAGCGCTCCAAATATCGAAGCAACGGTAAGGTACAATAATGAATAAAAACACAGTAATGAAATATAATCCTCCATAAATAAATCCTAAAATAATACTAATTAAATTCATAATCCTATAATTGGTCAGGGGTTTATCTAGTGGGCTTCTAGGTCCAGTCCACTAACCCATGCATTAATGAACACTATATATATATATATATATATATATATATATATATATATATATATAATGCAATTATTTAAAAATAAATATACACAATACTTATAATAAATAAAAAGACAAAAATACTCCTATTTTAGAATGTGGTAGTGACAATCGTGTCAAGAAATCAAGGATATCTACACTAAATACAAGAAACATAAGGGATATCATAATTGAGAAACTATCTGAGAATGTACTTGCCTGGAATTTGGTGAACAATATCAAAGATGTCCGAAAAGGTACCTCGGGGACCTAAATATGGAATATTACATCAATACAAGGTTTTGAAATGAAAATAAGTTAAACTAGTCAAATTTTAGGTCATAAAGCCATTGTTTGGTCAAAATAGTCAAATTAGGTCAACTCTAGGTCAAACTAGCTATTTCTAGGTGGTATGAGTCCATCTCTAGGATATTGGATACATATACTATGTAACTAGGCTATACTAGCTATGTTAGGATACTAGGATACTAACACTATACCGTATCGTAAGATACGTAAAATATTAGATATAAAAATATAATATATATATATATAAATATATATATATATATATATATATATATATATATATATATATATATATATATATATATATATATATATATATATATATATATACAAGATGAAAATATATAGTAACCCTAACTAAACTAATACTAAGTGGATACATTGGCTTTAAGCCAATACGGTATCACACCACCTACACCCCCTCTTGATACACAAACCCAAAACCTTGAGGATAAGTCAATATCTTGACATAACTTTGGTATTACCTCAAGGTAATACCAATACCTTATTAACTTTAATACCTTAGTATCAAACTAGATCTTAACTTAATATCCTAGTATCAATATTATAACTATTGCCTTACTACCAAGGTATTCTGTCACTACCACATTTTCTAGAAAAGGGTATTTTGGTAATTTCCTATTTAAATAAATATTGTGCATGGTAAATAATTATTTGTTGTATTATTTAATTGTTGTTAGTTATTATTTAATTATTTTTGACTTATTTTAGTGGACCCAACTAGTTTAATTTGGACCCATGGACCAACATGAATTAATTAGTTAGACTTGGCCCATTTAGAAAGCCCATAGTTAAGGAGATGGATTAAATTAATTAAATGATTAGACTAGAAGCTTCCTTCCTTAATTATTTCTTCATGAGAGGCCCCAAGGGGTACATTGGACATTTTACAATTGCTTGGGGGAGGGGCTATGGCCGGCCTATTAAAGAAGGGAGAAATTTCTCTCTCCTCTCATTCTCATTCCAAATCTAGATCTAGAATTCTCCCACTACCAAATTCCCTCCATTCCCAATCCAATTCCCTACCAAATTCATTCCAAATTCTTCCTAATTCACCATTAGAGAAGGAGGAAGCAAGGATCTAGAAGAAGGAAGCAAGGATCTACAAAGAGGAGCAAGGATCTACAATTTGGAAGCAAGTTCATCTCAATTGGAGGTTTCATTGGGAATTCATCTCCCAATAGGTATAATTCAGATTTTTCCATTTAAATAGCTTCTAAATCTGAGATTTAATCATGTAAAATCAACCTATATGTATGTAGTATCCATAGGACTTTGTTTTGTGTTCATAGGAGACCCATGGAGAAAGTTATGGTGCTTTTTGTGTCAATTTTGTTGGAATTCCGAATTTATATTTTGTTGTGTGTGTCAATTGATCCTATAGATCAATTGAACATAAGATTTGTGTTTGAGGCTAGTGTCGTGTCCATATTGGGATACTTGTGGTTCGTATCCCAACTATTTGGTGATACGTGTCATTTGGGGGTTTTCCTCCGACACGGGGCTTTGAACATGTCGTATTTTGATACGGACACATAGATCTACTTTTGACGCTTTGATTTGTTCATAAATATTATTTGTGATTTGTTTGTGTCCTTCGGGGTGCATTTGGTTGTGTGTTGGACTCGTGTCGCATGCGTATCCTAGATCTAGTGGGATACGGTGAGATACTCTCCAATTGTGTGTATTTTTGCATAGATCTAATTAATTGTGGTTCAATTCTTCATTTATAATTAGTATATATATATGGATATTAAATATTTATTTTTTGTATTTATTATAGTAATTATTGTAGCATAGATCTATATTTTGGGTGTGCTAATATAATGTACAATATAATATGTAGCTTTCTTGCATGCAAATATATATGTTACTACTTGTTAAATAATATAATTTATACATAAAATATTTTATAAAATATATTTGTATGTTTAATTGTGTAATTATATTATTTATAATTATTATGTAATTATTTGGATATTAATGTAAATATTTTAGGTGTGCTTCTAGCCATGTAAATTATATGTTCTTTGTTAAATATTTGAAGGTATAAGTTTATGTGTATATTAATATATATATGTACATTTTTGTATTAATGGTTTATATATATATATATATACTGTTTATATATATATATATATATATATATTGTTTATATATTCTGTTTTTATATATATAATTATATATATACAACTTGTTTTAGTGACAGTGAATTAATGACAGTAAAAAAAACTGTCATTAATTAGCCGACTAATAGCAGCCGCTGTAGCCTTCGGGCAATTAATGACAAACCTGTCATTAATTGCAGCAGCGGGAAACAGCAGCTTTTCTGCGACGCTTTTCTGCGACAGTTTAACTGTCAGCGAAAACCAAAGCAGTGGCAGTTTATTATTTGGGTTTCGGTGACAGTCCTTCAGTGACAGTCCCGACTGTCACTATTTAAACTGTTTTGATTTAATCCTATTTTATTCACTGTTTTTCAATGACGCTTTGACAGATTTAATGTATATATTATATATTATAATTGTATATATATATATGTATATATATGTGTGTTTTGTGAGGAATAATAATTGTAATAATATATTATGTTATTTATATAAATGTTGGGTTGTATATATATTATTTTAGGGTATATATTAATTATATTATTAGTATACTTTGTGTGAGTTCTTTTTGAATCTAATTTGATTCCTAAATTATTGTAGTTTATCTCTATATTATTTTATAGATGTCTTGTGAGGTTGACTTTGGGTTTGACCATGTTTAACTTTAGTGGACTTTGGAGTTGACCATAGTTGACTTTTGACTTAGAATTGACTTATTGACCTAGAAATTGCCTAGTTTGACTTGTTCTCTTTCCGGGACCTTGTATTAATGTGGTATTCCATATCTAGGTCTTCGAGGCACCGAGTCAGACATTTGTGAGACTGTTCATTGGACTTCAGGCGAGTACATTCTCTGATAGTTTCTTATTTATGATATCCTCTATGTTCGTTCTATCTAGTGTAGATATACATGTTCTCTTGACACTATGGTTACACGGATTGGTATATCCGGATCTCGTCATGAGATGTTATTCCTTGGTATATGGTGTATATGATGCAAGTATTGTTTCATTGGTTATCTTGTACATGTACAGACACCGATTCTCGGGGAGACTAGCTATCTTCTTGGGGAATCTAGTGCCATAACGTACCGTGGTTGGATCTATTATACCAGTCGGGGTGGGGAGTATTTTAGTGTAGATATGTGATCATACCCTCCTTGTGTATGTCTTGTTCCTTGTGAGTGTTGATCATACACCGCACGTATAATCAGCCAAGCCATTATACTCTTGTACAAGTTCCTAAGCCGATCACATGTTAAAGCTAGTACTCACACACTTAGTCATTAGTATTCTTGTTCTATCAGCATATTGTTTATTATTGTATTTCTTTCCAGTACTTCCTTATTGTCTATACATTTCTTGTATCTATTTATGCATCTTGTTTATCCACAGCTACTTACTGTTACATAGTTTTTATCATTATTTGAGAACTGCTGTTAGGGTTGTACTCTGCTCCTTTCCTGACTGGATATATTTTTCCAGATGACACTGAGGAGTACCCTACCTATTATGGACCCCAGGATGTTGTGGGTTTAGATTCTGAGACCCTGGCTCAAGAGGGACTTATTCCAACTGAGACAGTTGACCCTGGAGTTGTAGCTTTATAGTTTTGTAGTATTCTTTGTACTGGATTTGTCTCCAGCATATTTCTGTAATTTTCTTCAGACTCATTGATGTATTATTTTAGACTCATGAGTTGTATTATGACTATTCTATTCTTTATCTGATTCGTGCTCATTTCCACTTTAGTTCTGTGATTGAGTATACTATCATTATTGGTGGTTCATTATATTGTTAGATAGTTTATCTAGACAGCGTTCTACCGCCGATTCTGCGGCGTAGGCTGGGCGTTGTTTCCGACTAGTACCCTTACACTGGGTGCGGGTCGTGACATATTTTTGGTGGTGGCCCATGCAGGTCTAGCTTCACAAGTATGTGATATCGTGGTAGTGCGACAACTTAGTTGTACTACTGCGAGCCTGCAATAGGATATAGGATATAGGCTGAGATACTCAATCACATCTAGGAAAATTCTTTTGATTCAACTATTCTCCTTTGATATTGATACTTGATCCCTTAAACTTGTCCTTTCCTTGAATATCTTACATCTTGTGCCATATTGATTCTTTCTTTCACTTTGTCTCAGGATGCCGCCTAAAACTAGATCACAGCAGGGGAGAGCAGCTTCTGAGAGGTCTGCGACATCCCGAGGGCCTGCACCAGTCACTTCTCCGATGATTGGAGTGTCAGCTGCTTTCGGAGGTCCACCACCCACTCAGAGGACTGTGCCAGCTGTATCTGAGGGGCTTCCACCTCCACCTCCTGTGCCAGCAGAGGCGTCACAGATGTTTACTCTGTTTCGTGAGATGCTCGAGGCACAGAGGGCTCAGTCGGAGGCACATCAGAGGCAGACCGACGTTCTACGGCAGGGCATCGAGAGTGCTCATCAGCTTGCTCGTGCTGTAGTTGAGAGAGGAGTTCCGGTCCAGTAGCAGGTTGTTCCTCAGGTTGCTCAGCTTCGGCCAGGCAACATTCAGGACTTCAAGAAACTGGAGCCTAGGGTTTTCAAAGGGACGGAGGGCATCGTCTATGCTGATGATTGGCTCGAGGACATTGAGCGTCTTATGAGGGTGTCCCGTCTTTCTGAAGATCTGAAGGTTGAGGCGGTAGGACTTCAACTGTTCGACGTCGCTCGTACTTGGTTCAGGAATGAGCCGGTTCTAGTTGACGCAGGACAATCTTGGGAGGTATTCAGGGACCTTTTCAAGAAGAAGTTTTTCGCCCGGATAGACAGGCTTGACTTGGGGAGACAATTTGAGAGTCTCATTCAGGGAAGCATGTCTGTGGAGGAATACGCTGCGGAGTTCGGTAGGCTGAGCCGATTTGCAGAGTATCTGGTGAGGGAGCCGGAGGTTCGAGCTATTCGTTTCCGAGAGGGTCTAAACTGGGAGGTGAAAATTCTTATTCCGTCTTTTTATGAGACATACTCGGAGATACTTGCGGAGGCACGCAAGGTTGAGCGGAATCTGGGTTTGAAGACCAAGAGAGACCGTGATTCTTTTCTGGGGGCCAACGGCAGTGCAGTATCTGCCAAACGTCCTCATTTCCAGTCCAGACCTTTCCAGCAGCCACAGCAGAACCAGACTCCAGCTAGAGCGCCTTTTCACCAGGCACCTCAGCAGCAGAGGCAGTTACAGCAAGCTCTATGCAACTTCTGCAAGAAGCCCGGCCACATCTGGGAAGTTTGCAGAAAGAGGCTAGGAGTTTGTTTGTATTGTGGTACAGAAGGGCATCAATTGAGGGAGTGTCCTCGTCGTGCAGTTCAGGGAGCAGCTCCAGCTCCGAGGGCACAGATAAGACCACCTGCAGCACAACCGAGGGGACCGCTTCCGACACAGCAGCAGTATTTTGTCCAGCATCAGCAGTAGGGAGGTGCTCGGCAGGGACGAGCGTTTGCTATGACAGTCGAAGAAGAGGAACCCACAGGAGATGTCATCGCAGGTTCTATTCTTCTTGATTCCATTCTAGCTTTAACTTTGTTTGATAGTGGTGCTTCCCATAGTTTTGTATCTATTTCTTTTGCTCTAAAGCATGGTTTGGTAGCTGAGTCTTTGCTTAGGACTTGCAAGATCATGACCGGGGGAGGCATTATCCTAGTTAATGATATTTGCAAAGATCGGAGAGTTACTCTGGGAGGCCGGGAGTTGAGTGCGTGTCTACTTGTAATGCCACTTCCGAGCTACGACATTGTACTTGGGATGGATTGGTTGAGTAGGCACCGTGCTAGCATAGATTGTAGAGGAGGTAGAGTTTTGTTTGGTCCGCCAGGAGAGCCAGAGTTCGAGTTTGCTAGAGGAGCTGCGGAGCAGGAAGAAGGCATTATTTGTGGAGCTATGGTGGAAGACAAGGAGTTGCTACATCCGTTGATAGCAGAATTTTTGGATGTGTTTCCTGAAGAATTGCCAGGATTGCCGCCAGATCGAGATATTGAATTTTCTATAGACTTGGTGCCAGGTGTAGAACCGATTTCGCAGCATGTCTATAGAGTAAACAACAGCGAGCTGGTCGAGTTGAAGAAGCAGGTGGACGAATTACAGGATATGGGGTTTATCAGATCGAGTTCTTCACCATGGGCAGCCCCGGTATTGTTTGTACCGAAGAAGGATGGATCGGTGCGTATGTGCATTGATTACAGGGCTTTGAATAATCTCACTATCAAAAATAAGTATCCTTTGCCACGGATTGATGATCTGTTTGATCAGTTGAGTGGTACGAAGGTGTTTTCTAAGATAGATTTGAGATCAGGCTACCATCAGGTGAAGGTGAAGCCGGAGGACATACCGAAGACTGCTTTTAGAACTTGGTATGGTCAGTTCGAGTTTATGGTGATGCCGTTTGGTTTGACTAATGCACCGGCAGTATTTATGAACTTGATGAACAAGGTGTTCTACCAGTACCTTGACAAGTTCGTGGTGGTGTTCATCGACGACATACTCATATACTCGAGGACACCGGAGGAGCATGAGGAGCATTTGAGGATTGTGTTGGATGTGCTGAGGAAGGAGAAGCTGTATGGAAAGTTGTCCAAATATGAGTTTTTCTTGGACAAGGTGGAATTCTTGGGGCATGTTATGACTGGTGATGGTATTTCAGTAGATCCGAAGAAGATTTCAGCAGTGGAATCTTGGAAGACTCCGAGTTCGGTAGCAGAGATCAGGAGTTTCTTGGGATTGGCAGGCTACTACAGAAAGTTTGTGCAAGATTTTTCGAGGATTGTCGAGCCGATGACCAGACTCACAAGGAAGGATGTGGAGTTTGTTTGGACGGAGGATTGCCAGGTTACTTTTGAGGAGTTGAAGAAGAGGTTGACGTCTGCTCCTATTTTGACGTTGCCATCAGGGTCCGGAGGTTTCACTATTTATAGTGATGCATCGGGAAAGGGTTTAGGTTGTGTTCTTCAGCAGCATGGGAAAGTGATTGCCTATGCATCCAGGCAATTGCGTCATCATGAAAAGAACTATCCTACCCATGATTTGGAGTTGGCAGCTGTCATATTCGCCCTGAAGTTGTGGAAACATTATTTGTACGGAGAGCGTGTGGAGATCTTTACAGACCACAAAAGCTTGAAGTACGTTTTCACGCAGAAGGAGTTGAACATGAGGCAGCGTCGGTGGTTGGAATTGATGAAGGATTTTGATATCTTTTTGCAATATCATCCTGGGAAAGCCAATGTAGTTGCCGATGCTTTGAGCAGGTATCCGGTAGCTATGTTCTTGACGCAGGATCGATATCTGTTGGAGGACTTGGAGAGCTTGGGCATTGAGGTGATTGTTCCTGGGTGTGCTATGCAGATGTGGGGATTGCAGATACATTCAGATTTGATGGATATGATCAAGGCAGCACAGTATGATGACGTATCTTTGAGGAGTATCAGAGCTCAGGTGAGAGCAGGATTGGAGGATGATTTCACTATTGCAGAGGATGGATCTTTGAGGCATGGAGTTAGATTGTGTGTGCCTAGTGGGGAGTTACGAGAGGAGGTATTGCAGGAAGCGCATCGCTCTCAGTATTCCATACATCCAGGTGCTAACAAGATGTATCGGGATATGTGAGAGAGTGTGTGGTGGTATGGCATGAAGAGGGAAGTGGCACAGTTTGTATCCAGATGCTTAGTGTGCCAGCAGGTGAAAGCCGAGAGGCAGAGGCCAGGAGGTTTACTTCAGCCATTACCCATTCCAGAGTGGAAGTGGGAACACATTACTATAGATTTTGTGTCCGGACTACCACGATCTCCAGGAGGGAAAGACGCGATTTGGGTCATTGTTGATAGATTGACCAAGTCGGCCCATTTTTTGCCTTTCAAGGTGGGTTTGTCTACGGAGAAGCTGGCAGAGATGTATGTGAGGCAGATCGTTAGGATACATGGAGTTCCCGTCAGCATAGTCTCAGATCGAGATAGTCGTTTCACTTCTCATTTCTGGAGGAGTTTGCAGGAGAGTTTGGGCACTCAGCTCAAATTCAGTACTGCATATCATCCCCAGACAGATGGGCAGTCAGAGAGGACTATTCAGACTCTCGAGGATATGTTGCGCACTTGTGTACTAGATTTCGGGGGTTCTTGGGAGGACCATCTCCATTTGGTAGAGTTTGCTTACAACAACAGTTACCAGGCCAGTATAGAGGTGTCACCTTTTGAAGCTCTATATGGTCGGAGGTGTCGTACTCCTTTGTCTTGGGACAATGTTGGAGAGAGAGTTTTGCTTGGGCCAGAGATGGTTGTGGATGCAGCAGAGAAGGTTCAGTTGATCAGAGACAGACTTCGAGTGGCGCAGGACAGACAACGGCATTGGGCCGATAGTCATCGGAGACCCTTGGAGTTTGAGGTATAGTTTAGATTTTATTTTGTGTGCTTGTTCTTGGTTGTTTGTTATAGATAAGTTCTTAAGGTGGTGTTTTGTTCTAGGTGGGTGGTTTGGTGTTTCTGAGGATTTCTCCGACACGAGGCACGATACGCTTCGGTGGAGGCGGAAAGCTTAGTCCGCGATTCATTGGACCTTTCACTATTCTAGAGAGGGTCGGTGCAGTTGCTTATAGACTAGACTTGCCACCTGCATTGGAGGGAGTGCACAACGTATTTCATGTGTCGCAGTTGAGACGATACGTGGCAGATCCTAGTCATGTATTGGATCACTCAGAGATAGAGGTGGGCCCTACTCTTAGCTATCCAGAGCAGCCAGTTGGGATTCTGGATCGGAGAGAGAAGGTGCTGAGGAACCAGACTATTCCTTTGGTGCGCGTCGCATAGAGGTATCACTCTCCGGGGGAGTCTACCTGGGAGAGAGAGGATGACATGCGAGAGCGTTATCCATATTTGTTTGTACCTTGAGGTATGTTATTTCTAGTTATGTTCTGTTCATTGTTATGTTCTGTTCATTAGTTAGTTGTGATTCTTTAGTTCTGTTCTATCATTTTCTGGGGGTAGTTTTCGTCTTTAAATTTCGAGGACAAAATTATTTTAAGGAGGGTAGACTTGTCACTACCACATTTTCTAAGAAAGGGTATTTTGGTAATTTCCTATTTAAATAAATATTGTGCATGGTAAATAATTATTTGTTGTATTATTTAATTGTTGTTAGTTATTATTTAATTATTTTAGACTTATTTTAGTGGACCCAACTAGTTTAGTTTGGACCCATGGACCAACATGAATTAATTAGTTAGACTTGGCCCATTTAGAAAGCCCATAGTTAAGGAGATGGATTAAATTAATTAAATGATTAGACTAGAAGTTTTCTTCCTTAATTATTTCTTCATGAGAGGCCCCAAGGGGTACATTGGACATTTTACAATTGCTTGGGGGAGGGGCTATGGCCGGCCTATTAAAGAGGGGGGAAATTTCTCTCTCCTCTCATTCTCATTCCAAATCTAGATCTAGAATTCTCCCACTACCAAATTCCCTCCATTCCCAATCCAATTCTCTACTAAATTCATTCCAAATTCTTCCCAATTCACCATTAGAGAAGGAGGAAGCAAGGATCTAGAAGAAGGAAGCAAGGATCTACAAAGAGGAGCAAGGATCTACAATTTGGAAGCAAGTTCATCTCAATTGGAGGTTTCATTGGGAATCCATCTCCCAATAGGTATAATTCAGATTTTCCCATTTAAATAGCTTCTAAATCTGAGATTTAATCATGTAAAATCAACCTATATGTATGTAGTACCCATAGGACTTTGTTTTGTGTTCATAGGAGACCCATGGAGAAAGTTATGGTGCTTTTTGTGTCAATTTTGTTGGAATTTCGAATTTATATTTTGTTGTGTGTGTCAATTGATCCTATAGATCAATTGAACATGAGATTTGTGTTTGAGGCTAGTGTCGTGTCCATATTGGGATACTTGTGGTTCGTATCCCAACTATTTGGTGATACGTGTCATTTGGGGGTTTTTCTCCGACACGGGGCTTTGAACATGTCGTATTTTGACACGGACACATAGATCTACTTTTGACGCTTTGATTTGTTCATAAATATTATTTGTGATTTATTTGTGTCCTTTGGGGTACATTTGGTTGTGTGTTGGACTCGTGTCGCATGCGTATCCTAGATCTAGTGGGATACGGTGAGATACTCTCCAATTGTGTGTATTTTTGCATAGATCTAATTAATTATGGTTCAATTCTTCATTTATAATTAGTATATATATATGGATATTAAATATTTATTTTGTGTATTTATTATAGTAATTATTGTAGCATAGATCTATATTTTGGGTGTGCTAATATAATGTACAATATAATATGTAGCTTTCTTGCATGCAAATATATATGTTACTACTTGTTAAATAATATAATTTATACATAAAATGTTTTATAAATATATTTGTATGTTTAATTGTGTAATTATATTATTTATAATTATTATGTAATTATTTGGATATTAATGTAAATATTTTAGGTGTGCTTCTAGCCATGTAAATTATATGTTCTTTGTTAAATATTTGAAGGTATAAGTTTATGTGTAGATTAATATATATATGTACATTTTTGTATTAATGGTTTATATATATATTTATATATACTGTTTTATATATTCTGTTTATATATATATATATATATATATTGTTTATATATTCTATTTTTATATATATAATTATATATATACAACTTGTTTTAGTGACAGTGAATTAATGACAGTAAAAAAAACTGTCATTAATTAGCCGACTAATAGCAGCCGCTGTAGCCTTCGGGCAATTAATGACAAACCTGTCATTAATTGCAGCAGCGGGAAACAACAGCTTTTCTGCGACGCTTTTCCGCGACAGTTTAACTGTCAGCGAAAACCAAAGCAGTGGCAGTTTATTATTTGGGTTTCGGTGACAGTCCTTCGGTGACAGTCCCGACTGTCACTATTTAAACTGTTTTGATTTAATCCTATTTTATTCACTGTTTTTCAATGACGCTTTGACAGATTTAATGTATATATTATATATTATAATTGTATATATATATATGTATATATATATGTGTGTTTTGTGAGGAATAATAATTGTAATAATATATTATGTTATTTATATAAATGTTGGGTTGTATATATATTATTTTAGGGTATATATTAATTATATTATTAGTATACTTTGTGTGAGTTCTTTTTTAATCTAATTTGATTCCTAAATTATTGTAGTTTATCTCTATATTATTTTATAGATGTCTTGTGAGGTTGACTTTGGGTTTGACCATGTTTGACTTTAGTGGACTTTGGAGTTGACCATAGTTGACTTTTGACTTAGAATTGACTTATTGACCTAGAAATTGCCTAGTTTGACTTGTTCTCTTTCCGGGACCTTGTATTAATGTGGTATTCCATATCTAGGTCTTCGAGGCACCGAGTCAGACATTTGTGAGACTGTTCATTGGACTTCAGGCGAGTACATTCTCTGATAGTTTCTCATTTATGATATCCTCTATGTTCGTTGTATCTAGTGTAGATATACATGTTCTCTTGACTCTATGGTTACACGGATTGGTATATCCGGATCTCGTCATGAGATGTTATTCCTTGGTATATGGTGTATATGGTGCAAGTATTGTTTCATTGGTTATCTTGTACATGTACAGACACCGATTCTCGGGGAGACTAGCTATCTTCTTGGGGAATCTAGTGCCATAACGTACCGTGGTTGGATCTATTATACCAGTCGGGGTGGGGAGTATTTTAGTGTAGATATATGATCATACCCTCCTTGTGCATGTCTTGTTCCTTGTGAGTGTTGATCATACACCGCACGTATAATCAGCCAGGCCATTATACTCTTGTGCAAGTTCCTAAGCCGATCACATGTTAAAGCTAGTACTCACACACTTAGTCATTAGTATTCTTGTTCTATCAACATATTGTTCATTATTGTATTTCTTTCCAGTACTTCCTTATTGTCTATACATTTCTTGTATCTATTTATGCATCTTGTTTATCCACAGCTACTTACTGTTACATAGTTTTTATCATTATTTGAGAACTGCTGTTAGGGTTGTACTCTGCTCCTTTCCTGACTGGATATATTTTTCCAGATGACACTGAGGAGTACCCTACCTATTATGGACCCCAGGATGTTGTGGGTTTAGATTCTGAGACCCTGGCTCAAGAGGGACTTATCCCAACTGAGACAGTTGACCCTGGAGTTGTAGCTTTATAGTTTTGTAGTATTCTTTGTACTGGATTTGTCTCCAGCATATTTCTGTAATTTTCTTCAGACTCATTGATGTATTATTTTAGACTCATGAGTTGTATTGTGACTATTCTATTCTTTATCTGATTCGTGCTCATTTCCACCTTAGTTCTGTGATTGAGTATACTATCATTATTGGTGGTTCATTATATTGTTAGATAGTTTATCTAGACAGCGTTCTACCGCCGATTCTGCGGCGTAGGCTGGGCGTTGTTTCCGACTAGTACCCTTACACCGGGTGCGGGTCGTGACATATTCTAATACATTACCTAACTATGACCCATCAATACCTGAGTATCTAACTAGCACTAATATCTACTTAACTCACCTTACCAATCAGATATACCCACTGCATCTAAATATCTCAAAGGGAACACAGTGCAGTGCTTCCCACACTGTTGCTGCTTTACACTGCTACTACTGCTGCTTCACACTGCTTTCGATGTTGCTTCACACTGCTTTTGCTGTTGTTGCTGCTTCATACTGCTTCTATTGCTGCTTCACACTGCTTCTGTTGCTGCTTCAAACTGCTGCTACTTTACTACATGCAGACCGACCCCCCTAGCACACATACACACACAAGTGCACATGAACTACCCTACTCTCCCTATGACAACCATCACTCTCAAATAAAATAAAAACATAGCTATATATATATATATATATATATATATATATATATATATATATAACAACTATAATTATAATACTCTAATAGTTATAACCAAGGTAAATTTATAAAAAAATTAAAGTATCAAACACGTGGAGTGCACCGCACCCGTATCATACTCAATCTATGATACGCTTGCAATACGGCTCCACCACACCACTGAACATATCCCGAAGGACACGAGCAAGTCTATAATCACACTTAGAAGCAACACGAAGTGGTAGCTGCTCATCGACGTACCCGTGTCAAAATGTGACATGCTCCAACCCCCGTATCGGAAGAAAATCTCCAAATCAACCCGTATCGCCAAATTAGCATGATACGGCCTACATGTATCCAATTATGGACACGACACTAGTCTCATACAATCAAACATATGTCAATTTATTCTATTTGACCTATTGACAAATATATAATGTGCCAATCTCAAAATTCTCCCAAAATTGACACAAAATACCACATAACTTTCTCCATAGGCCTCCTATGAACCTATTTCCACTTCCTATGGGGAGCCTTAGTACATGTGAGGGTTCCTAATGATTAAATTATAAATTTAGAGTCTAATTAGAGACAAAAAACTAAATTATACCTATTGGAAGATGGATTCCTAATACAATTCTCCAAATGAGTGTCAAGAGCTTTCAACTTGTGCTCCTTCCTCCTCCTTGTAGATCCATGCCTCTTTCTTGTTCTAATAGCCTCCAATGATGAATAGAAAAGAAATTAGAAAGAATTTTAGGTAGGGATTGATGTAGGGATAAAGGGATTTGGTAGAGAGAAATTCTAGATCTAGAAATGAGATGAATAGATGAAGAGAGAGAGAGAGAGAGAGAGAGAGAGAGAGAGAGAGAGAGAGAGAGAGAGAGTCTCTCTCATCCCCCTTGTGGCCGGCCTTGCCTCCTACTCCAAGTCACTATGAAAAGTCTATAATACCTCTTGGGGCTTTTCATAAAGAAATTTATTAAGGAAGGAAGGTTCTAATCCAATTGGTTTAACTAATTAAGTCATCCTCCTAATGAATGTGCTAACTATTGGGCTTATTTGTTGGGCTCAATCTAACTAGAATTAATGTTGGTCCATGAGTCTAGTCTAATCTAGTTAGGTCCATTAACAGAAGTCCAAAATTAAATATAACATCTAAACAATAAATAAATAATACAATAAATTCATATATAATATGCACAATATTTAATTAATTATAAAATGACCAAAATATTCTTTCCTAGAAAATATGGTAGTGATATATTTTACGCCCTCAATTACAAAGATAGTCATAAAGTAATGAGATTAGCCAATGGGGTATATCTTATACTATCCGTGTTTCAAACTTATATCAAGGGCGAGCGTTAGTCTTTCCGGAATGGGGAAAGATGAAAAATAACAATAAAGAGTTCAATGAGGGGGTGATAGACTACAAGTACGGGGTTCAAGGGCGATTGAAGAATTCAAAATGGAGTTGTCAAGGCAATTATGGATTGAAATCTTATTTTTGGTAAATTGCTATTCGCAGGCTCCTATCAGTATAGTTGTATAACCGATACGATAGGTTCGAACTTATCTAGGGGAAAAGTATATTTGTCTAAGAAGCTAAGTCAACTCAATCCATGTAAAGTAATTATGTGAAGAGCGGACCAAGTGTACTAAGGTTAGCTAGACCCTATTGCACTGATTCTGATTTAGACAATGTATTAGTGTGGGCCCCAACTAACACATATGTCAGAAAGAAGCACGATAAAATAATAAGCTTGTAAAACTAGGATGTAATAGCAACATGAGTCAAGATAGTCTAAATAATATAACTACGTAGAATTATGATGAGCGAAGGTAATTATGATGTGTCACCCTCACTTTTCCAACTATAGGTAGTTTGGTAATTTGGCATGAGTATTTATTTTAAAATATAATATTAAATATTGTGCATGTTGAATATTATTTTTTGTATTATTTAGTTATTGTTAGATATTAGATTTTATTTTGGACTTGTTTTAGTGGACCTAACTAGTTTAGATTAGATCCATGGACCAACATTTATTCTATTTAGAATTGAGCCCAATAGTAAGCCCATTCATTAGAAGGATGAATTAATTAGTTAAACCAATTAGACTAGAACCTTCCCTCCTTAATTATTTTTTCATGACAAGCCCCAAGGGGTATTATGGATATTTCATAGTAGCTTGGAGGAGGGGTTATGGCCGGCTACCTATTGCAATGGGGAGAGACTCCCTCTTTCCTCATTTTTTATTCCAAATCTAGATCTAGAATTTTTCTTTTCCAAAATATTTTATTTCCACACAAATTCCTACTCAAATTTCTCCCCAATTCCTTCCTTATTCTTCATTGGAGGCAAATGGAACAGGGATCTACAAGGAGGAAGTAATGATCCACAAGAAGGAGCAAGGATCTACAAGTTGGAGGCTTTTGACACTCAATTTAGGAATTTTTTTGGAAATCCATCTTCCAATAGTTACAATTCAGTTTTCTCTCTCTAATTAGGTTCTAAATCTATAATTTAATTATTAGGAACCCTCCAATGTACTATGGCTACCCATAGAAATTAGAATTAGGTTCATAGGAGGCCTATGGAGAAAGTTAAGTGGTATTTTGTGTCAATTTTTAGAAAATTTCGAGATTGGCACATCTTGTGTTTATCAATAGGTAAATTAGACCAAATTGATATGTGTTTAATTTTGTGTGACTAGTATCGTATCCACAATTTGATACGTGTAGGCCGTATCCTGATAATTTGGCGATATGGGTTGATTTGGGGGGTTTTTTTTGACACGGGGGTTTGAGCATGTCATATTTTGACACGGACACGTAGACGAGTAGCTAACACTTCGTGTTGCTTCTAATTATGATTTTAGGCTTGCTTGTGTCCTTTCGAATATGTTTGGTATTGTGGTGGAGCTGTATCGCAAGCGTATCATAGAATGAGTGTGATACGGGAGCGGTGCACTCCATGTGTTTGTTTTCTTGCATTTTAATTCAATTTGCCATGGTTATAGCTACTAGAATGTGTTATATATATGTATGTATGTATGTATGTATGTATATGTAATTATATATGTATGTATGTATATGTAATTATGTGTATGTTCTATATTTTATTTTGATGTATTAATGGTCATGGGAGAATGGGGAGTTCATATACATCACTAGTGTGGTTATTTGTATTTATATAGTGATATATATATATATATATGTAGACATAGATATTTGTATGTGATAACATATATATATATATATATATATATATATATATATATATATATATATGTGTGTGTGTGTGTGTGTGTGTGTGTGTGTGGATGAGTGTATATATATATGTGTGTATGGGAACTAGAGGGGGTGAGCAGTCAGAAAAGCAGGAAGCAATAGAAGCAAAAGCAGGAAGCTGGAGCAGCAAAAGCAGGAAGCCGCAGAAGCAGCTATAGGAAATAACAGAAGCAGCAAAAGAAGTAGTATAAGCAGCAAGCAATGCTTAATAGTTAGTTATCTTGATAAGTTAGTTAGTTTTATCGATAAGCTAGTTATACATATATATATAAGCAATAGTTAGCATTGGTTATTATTATTTCAAGATTACCTTGAGTGACACCAAGGTATTGAGACTTGACGTATCTTGGGTACGGGTCTTAAATATCAAGAGGTATGTTAGTATGTTAGTTAGTATAGTAATGTTATAAGTTTAAATGTATGTTAGTGTATAGTTAGGTGTATGGGTAGTTAGTTACATGTTAGAATTTGAATTACCTTGTGATACCAAGGTAATATCAAGGTATTGGTTTATACTTAAGATATTGAGTTTGTATATCAAGATGGGTGTGTAGATAGTGTGATACCGCATTTGGTTCAAAGCCAAGGTATCCACTTAGCATTAATTTTGCTAGGAGTACTATATATATTGTCTTGTATATATATATTATTTTATATCTAATAACTTGCGTATCTTATGATACAGTATTTTATTGGTATCCTAGTATAGCTAGTATAGCCTAGTTACATAGTGTATGGACTAAATATCCTAGAGATTGACTGATATAACCTAGAAATAGCTACTTTGACCAAGTTTGACTAGTTTGACCTTGAGTTGACCTAATTTGACTATTTTGACTTAGAAATGGCTTTATGACCTAGAATTGAACTAGTTTAACTTATTTTCATTCCAAAACCTTGTATTGATGCAATATACCATATATAGGTATGTGTGACACCAGCTTGGGCATCGAGAGACACACCTTGCTCAGGATCTCAGGCGAGTACATTTCTCTGTTAGTTTTTATTTCATAATATTGTATATATCTCATGTTCTAGAACTGTATACTTGATTTCAATACAGTAGTTTCATGGACTGGTACTACATGGATCCTGTCAGAAGATGTTATCCCTTACCGTGTTCAGTGGGTACTCCTTCATATATATTTTATCGTGTGTATCGGGTATTGATTATCGTATACTTTGTGTTCACACACTGCTCATGTTCAGTGTGCCCATATTCGTGTTCATAACGTGTTGTGATAAGATCCATTGGTATTAGTTGGGGATGGGGGAGTAGGAGTTGATTATGTGATTAAGCTCTAGTGTATTCGTGTACATATCGATTTCATACTACACTTGTAATCGAGTTACCTTATTGTATTCGTGTTCAACCTAAACCGATCACATAATAAACTTGTATTCTATGGCACATTAGTTAGATTTCAGTTATTTCCATTATATTGCAGATATTCTATTATATGTTCTTTTTTCTAATACATTACCTGTTCACTCTAGTTTATTTTATTCATTTATTTAGTTATCTTATATTCTTTTCTATTATTTATTTTATATGCTCGATTATGTATTTGAAACTGCTTTCAGAGGTATGTACTTTGCTTAAATCTTTACTGAATATATTTTTCTAAATGATTGGCTCATAGATCAGTGTCCTATATTCTTCGAACCGCATGAGGGCATACCATTAGAGGATACTCCTGTAGATCAGGAGGACTTAGTACCAGAGCCTGAGGAGGTTTAGTTTATTTTTGGTGGACTTGTATTAGACTTTTATTGAGACTTATGGCATGTGTATATTATTTCAGTCTTGTGGATGTATTGTGTTTCTTTTTCTTCATTATTCCATTTATGCTTTATCTTCCTTGGTTTGTATTATGATTTAGTATAGTTTATATTTATGAGATACCATATTATTCCTCCATTTGGAGTTGAGATGATTGACATGTACCTTATATATATATATTATGTAAGATATTTGGATAGTAGAGTTGACCCAGACAGCGTTATACCACCGATGCTGCGGTGTAGGCTGGACGTAGCCACGTACTTGTGCCCGAATATTCGTTAGCGGGTCGTGACACATTTTTAGTGGTGGCCCATGCAGGTCTAGAGTCACAATTAGAGCGATATCGTAGTAGTGCTCACCTAGAGTACTGCTATGAGCCTGCTTTAGGATATATGATTTAGGCTGAGAGTACTCTCAATCACAACTAGGAAACACTTCCAATATCAGTTTTGCCATCCTTATCTATTGAATATTTGCTTTGAATAAAATTTGTCCTTCTTTAATGATATCGTATCATACCTAATATTGATTCCTTTGTTCTATCTATCTTCAGGATGCCGCCAAAGACGCGTTCCCAGCGCTCAGGCTTAATGTCAGCGAGGTTGGTCACTTCATTGCCTATGAGGGAATCACCATCATATACTTTTCAAGCAGTTATATTACAGAGGTCCGCT